>JANZXV010000005.1:9270475-9298860 GCA_027576455.1 Erythroxylum roigii
CTATTTATAGTTGAGTTTGTAACTGCTTCTTGAATAACTGCTTCTTGATTCTTGAAAGAAACGGTTGAGGCAGTTGAACTCAATAACATCTACTGTCTGATACTTGCGACATACTTCGTCTACTTTTTCATCGTCTGCTTTTGCATCGTCTGCTTTTGCATCGTCTGCTTTTGCATCGTCTGCTTTTTATTACTTCGCAGCTTCCGTCTGTTTTTCACTTCCGTCTGCTTTTTATTTCTTCGCAGCTTCCGTCTGTTTTTCACTTCCGTCTGCTTTTTATTTTGTATTCACTTTTGTTTCTTTTGTTTATCATCAAAATCACTTTATACGAGAAGTCAAAATTCTGACTTAACAATCAATGCCATCTTGTTGGAATACGCGGATGCCTTCAGAGAACCGACAGAGTTGCCTCCAAATCGGCAGCACAACCATCAAATAATCTTAAAGGAGGGGGTGGAAGCTATTAACGTTCGGCCTTATAGGTACTCGGGAGCTCAAAAGGACATTATAAAACAGGCTGTGAAGAACCTTCTGAAACAAGGATTCATTAGGCAAAGTTATGGACCATCTGCCTCGCCCGTGGTCCTGGTTAAGAAGAAAGACGACTCCTGGCACATGTGTGTCGACTATAGGGAATTGAATAAGCAGACGGTGAAGGATAAATTTCCAATCACATTGATTGAGGAGCTACTAGACGAGTTGCATAGAGTCGGGTGGTTTACAAAACTGGATCTCTGATCCGGCTACCATCAGATCTGTATGCAACCAGGGGACGTAGCAAAGACGGCGTTCAAAACCCATGAAGGCCATTACGAATTCCTCGTAATGCCCTTTGGCTTGATGAATGTACCTTCGACGTTCTAGAGACTGATGAACGACCTATTCAAGCCACTTTTACGCCGCTTTATTTTGGTATTTTTCGACGAAATTCTCATCTACAGCTCCTCTCTACAATCGCACGTTCAACACATTTTTGCAGCTATGGAAACGCTAAGACAGAACCAATTATTCTTAAGGGGAGATAAATGCATCTTCGGGGCGAGAAAAGTGGAGTATCTTGGGTATACAATATCAGAGTTGGGGGTCGCTACCGATCTCCGGACGGTTCAGAAAATCACGGAATGGGGAACACCTAAAAACCTTAAGGAGCTCCGGGGATTTTTAGGTATTACCGACTACTATAGAAGGTTTATTAAAGGTTATGAAGTGTTAGCTAAACCATTGACGGAGTTACTTAAGAAGGACCGAATGAACCATTGGTCATAGGGAGAAGAAGAGAACAATTCCTTCAAGTAATTAAAAGCAGCGATTACATCTGCTCCTGTACTCGCACCGCCGGATTTCTCAAAGGCGTTCATCATTGAAGCAGACGCTAGTGGGCAAGGCATAGGAGCAGTGTTGCAACAGGAGGGGCACCCAGTGGCGTACCTTAGTAAGGCACTTGCGATAAGACATTACGGCCTATCAACGTATGAGAAGGAATTTCTGGCCATTATCAAGGCGATCAAACACTGGCACCACTACCTGAGTTGTAAATCGTTTGTGGTTAAAACCGATCACCGGAGTCTTGAGTACCTGTTGGAGCAGCGGTTAACGACACCATTTTAGCAATCATGGTCTCTAAACTATTAGTGTACGACTTCGAGGTCCAATATCGGAGTGGGAAGGAGAATAACGTCGCTGATGCTCTATCTAGGATCACGAGTGTGGAATTGATGACATTATCGGTGTCGCAGCTGCATGGCCAATTGTTGGAAGAGATAAGGAAAAGCTAAGAACAAGATCCTTCAATACAGGGGTTGATTACAGAGCTAAGCAACGGTGGGAAGAAATCAAGCACCTACAAGTGGAAGGATGAACTGTTAAGATGGAAGGGCCAATTGGTAATTGGCAATAATGTAGCGTTGAGGAAGCAAATAATTGGAATCAGCCAT
Organism: Erythroxylum roigii; assembly: GCA_027576455.1. Taxonomy (NCBI): domain Eukaryota; kingdom Viridiplantae; phylum Streptophyta; class Magnoliopsida; order Malpighiales; family Erythroxylaceae; genus Erythroxylum; species Erythroxylum roigii. The sequence continues at coordinate 9,272,410 of JANZXV010000005.1, forward strand.
GATGAGGCTACCTGAGGGCACGCCGGGGTTATGGCGACGACCAAGAAAATACAAGGGGATTGGCGAGAGATGTGTGCCGATACGTCCAAAATTGCATGAATTGTCAAAGGAATAAGTACGACAATGCAGCGTATCCAGGACTCTTACAACCAATAGCGATTCCGGAAGGGAGTTGGAGGGAGGTTAGTCTGGATTTTATCGAAGGATTACTAGCGTCGAAGGGAAGGTCAGTCATACTAGTGATCGTCGACCGTTTTATGAAGTACGCTCACTTTGTAGCGGTGAAGCATCTGTATACGGCAAGTGATATCGCGGAGCTTTTCCTCACGAATGTATTCAAACTGCATGAAATGCCGGAGTCGATCATTAGCGACAAGGATCCTATCTTCTTGAGCAAGTTCTGGCAGGAGTTACTAAGGCTGCAAGGGGTTCAACTCAAATGCTCCATCGTGTACCACCCTCAAATGGACGGTCTTACGGAGGCATTTAATAAAATTTTAGAGACATACTTGCGATGCTACTGTAGAGAGAATCCGTAGAGATGGAGCGAGTGGTTAGCAGCAGCGGAGTGGTGGTACAATACGACCTACCGGTCGTCAATTGGTTGTACACCTTTTGAAGTACTATACGGTTACTCACCACCTGTATATACGCCTTACATAGCGGGAGATTCCGAGGTGATGGAGGTGGACAAGGTGCTTAAGAACTGAGAGGCGATCATCGACGTGACAAAGTTTCATTTGCGAAGGGCTCAGAATAGAATGAAACAGTATGCTGATCCCAGTTGTTCGGAACAAGAATTTGTGGTGGGGGACATGGCGTTACTTAAATTACAGCCTTACCGACAATATTCATTACAGCGAAGGAGCAATCAAAAGCTATCTCCCTTATATTATGGACCTTATAAAGTCATACAGAGGATAAGAAAGGTGGCTTATAAGCTTGAGCTTCCTGCTACTTCTTTAATCCATCAAGTGTTCCACGTTTTGCAGTTGAAGAGGGTACGGGGAGACCAGGCTCGAGTTTCAGTGGAACTACCAGAGTTCGTCACCTCCATCGAGAAGATTCCAGTCGCTGTCTTGGACCGGCGAATTGCCAAAAAGAATAACCGAGCAGTGACACAACTAATGGTGCAGTGGTTGGATGGAGGGAGCAAGGAGGCAACTTGGGAATACCTGTTCGAGCTTCAGAGGCATTACTTGGAGATCAATTTGGTGGACAAAAATGTTAAGGGGAAGGGAATTGTTATCGAGTGATCGAAGAAGATGACGTGAAAATAAAGAAGGGGACGAACGTCAAGATTAAGACGGAGAGGCAATGCGCAACGTTTAACTAAACAGCAGAACCATAGTAATAGAATGGGGTGGGTTGTTGGGGAATATGGTAGCGGGATTTAAGCCGAATGCGTGTGGCTCCAATGGCATGCAATTCAGTGTGTATCGTGTAATCATTCTCTCAATGAATGGATCTATGTCTTCCCTCTGATTCTATGTATTCTCTCTTTCCTTAATGTGCATTCTTTTCTGACAAAATTCCCAACCTACGTACGCTAATTCCGTTAGGATCCTTATTTGCCTAACACGTGGTTAATGGCTAGAGGAGTACAACCATCGACATTGGGCTGTTGGAGAAGATGACGACGGTTTCATGTGATTGGAGGTGCTTGCTAGCGGCTGCGAGTGCTTGTGGGCGATAACGGTAACAGATTCTAAAAGTGTGAGGTGGACATCAGTGACCAGACTCGCAACTGGAGGTAGTGGCCAAAATTTCAGAAAACCCTAATTCGAAAAAATGATGGGGGTGTGTAATATATATGTCCCATATATAGGGACAACATGTATGAGGAAATGCTGCACACAGAGATAAATTCACCTGTATCCGTTTCCGTGTGCTACCTATATCTCTTTTCATCTATTTATCTATTAAGGGGGCGCTTGGTTCATAAAAAGTAATGGGAATAAGAATGAGAATAAATATAGGAAAGAATGAGAATGGATATAATCATTATAATTATGATGGTTGGTTAAGATGAAGAAATGATTACTATTACCATTGATAGTAGTTGGTTTGAAAAAAATATTGTAATTAATTAATTACAAAATGAATTATATTTTAATTAATGAATAAATTATATTTTACTTAATTGCAATATTTTTAACTAATGAATGAATTATATTGCAATTAATTAATTAATAATAATATTTTAATTAATGAATAGTTATATTTTAATTAATAATAATATTTTAATTAAATATAATGTAATTAATTAAATAATATTGTAATTAATTAAATAATTAAAATATTTTAATAAATAAATAAATAAATAAATATAATTAATTAATTAATTACACTATTTTAATTAAATATAATGTAATTAATTAAATAATAATACTATTTTAATTAATTAATGAATAACAATATTTTAATTGATTAATATTTTTATTAATAAATAGTTATATTTTAATTAATAATAAAATTTGTCAAAAAAATAATATTTTAATTAAATATAATGTAATTAATTAAAATATTATTAATTAGTTACATAAAGTCCTTATAAGAGGAGAATAAATCAGTAATTCTCATTCCTCTTAATTACTAGGGGAATAGAGGATTGCTAAGAAGTGGGTAATAAAAATGTTACCTCTTCGATAATAATCTGATGCCAAACACAAATTTTCGTTCAATTCTCGTACTTTTTTTTCCATTACCTCCGACCCTTTGACATTTACTTTGCTAACTAGGTGGAAAAAGACCATATCTCCTAGCTTTTACCTTATTACTAAGCTCTGTATGTATCTCTCCTTCAGCCTTTGCGCTTTCTACCACTTCGCTTGAATAAATTCTGCCCACGATTCAGGGATGTCGGGAGAATCCTGGTAAGCTTTTAACAACTTCGTGCTATTTATTTGTAATCTCTATACTCCTGTAACAATGGCAATACTATCAATTTTTCACTTGCAGCACAACAACGAAACTATTAGCACATCAAGCTGAAAGAAGGATGCCTGAAATTCCTCAACTTCCTCCGGAAATAATTGCTGAGGCCTGAGATACTCTCCAGACTACCGGTTACTTAAGTCTATAATGAGGTGCAAATGCGTATGCAAACCTTGGTGTTCCTTTCTCTCTGACCATGACTTTGCCAAGATGCACCTCAAGAAAGCAAGGCAATCGCGTCAATTCTTTCTCTTCACTGAACCCTTCCAATCATTCGAGCTTGAAGCACAATCTTATGAATATATCCGAACCACTGAGCTAAACATTCCAATGAGTATTAATTCAGTCGATGTTGAAACTGTGGGATCTTTTGATGGCTTGATATGTGCAGCCATTGAAGATGAACGCTACTTCTTGGTGTGGAATCCAACGACAAGAGTAGTTAGGGAAATTTTTATGCCCAATTCTTCCCAGGTTGGTACTTTTTCTATGGGTTTGGTTATGATAACCAGCTTGATGATTACAAAATCATGTTGGGTTCAATAGCTAATGGCTCCAACGAAGCTAAAGTAGACATCTTTACGTTGAAAACTAACAAGTGGAGAAGAATAGAAGGCCTTCATTGCAATTCTGTCTTGGTAGGATCAGCCAGTTTCCTGAATGGTATCTTGCATTGGCTAGTGGTTAGGAGGGACAATGGCGCACAAATATGTGAAATAGTTTCGTTTGACCCGGTGCAGGAGAAATTCCGTGAGGTGATGCAAGTTCCAGACCAGATATCTCATCTCACACGCGATTTCAAAGTTGTAGGAAAGTCTCTATGTTTATATACTGATATGGTCGGAGACTACTTCGAGGCATGGGTAATGAAGGAATATGGTAATCCTGCATCTTGGACAACATCCGTCAAGTTCAAGAATGATGCGTTACCTGGATACGAAAACTATTTTCTGCTGGTAGATATCACCACAAATGGTACAGTCGTGTTGGAATATGATGGATTTTATGTGGTCTTTTACCACACAAAAACAGAGACTTGTACAACATTGACAATAGAGAATGAGTTGGAATGGTTTCTGTCGACACCATATCTAGTATTTCTCCCTATTGCTAAGAGTGTACTAAAACGGGCCCTCCCTCCACCATGGATGGTTTAGAAGTTGAAAAAATCAAAACCTCTCTGCATTTCCTGTAGCTCAGCTCACTTCTTTAAGCGGTATGATAATGAATTTATCTAAAATGCACCTGAAACAAGCAATGAGATTTTAGCAGTAGCTGATTCTTTGCAATCTGTAGATGTTGAAACGCATGGAGATGATACCATATTAGTCTAAAGTCCAATCTTCTCATACTTCCGCTCCACCTCGGCTCTTCTTACGCGCACTCATGTACAAAGCATATCCATATCTGGCGAATCATCTTCTTTGACAGAGGAGTTGAGTGTGGTATTGACACGTTTGTCGACAGATAGATTGGTTGATAGGTTAGGGAGCCGCCACCTGTCCAAAATTCATTAGTAGTACACACATGTCAAAGGAACCTACCCACATGCTCTTAGATAAATGGCTTCTCAGTCTATTATTGACCATTTCTCATTCTTACTCTCGCCTGCATCGCGTGGTTGTTACTCTCGCCCTTTTCCTTTCTTAGGTGATACCATTGTATATTTTTTCGGATTATAATCATTTAAATGTCTGGATTTGAAATATATTATCCTTAGTTTTGTTTAGTTTATAAATTTTAATAATGCTAAAAAGTCATATCCAATAAATATAAATTCATGAATATTTATTTATAAAGTGATTAAATAATGAGTCATTATTTGAAAGTTTTTAATTGATTTATAATATTTTTTAATTATATGTAAATTCACTTTAAAAATATATAATAGTGAATTATATAAAGAATTAAAATTCATAAATTAATGCGTTAAGATTTTATGTTGAAATATGACATATAGTTTAATTGTGTATACATTTATTTATTTTTTCAATTTTCTTTACAATCAAATAATAAAATTAATTTTTAATTTAGTTTTTGGATTTTCAGTCAAATTTACCGACCAGTAATCCTTCACATAAAAGACATTTACGCTATTAATGTTAGAATCTCGAAGTCAGAAACATATACTCCCTCCGATTCATAATAAGTGTCGTTTTAGAGAAATACACACTTATTAAGAAAGTTAATGAAATGTCTTATATACCCTTATTAATTACATGTTAAAGTGTTTGAAAATATAATATGTGTAATTAAGATGTGAGAGAAATTAAAGGTTAATTTTGAAAATAAAATTATAAACATGCATACAAAGTCAAGAAAGACACTTATTTTGAATAATTAAAATGTATATAAAAAGACACTTATTATAAATCAGAGGGATTATTTTTGAATAACTTAACCAAATAAATTTTTATTGCATTACAAAGCAATCACGCGGGTAATACATCGGCGCGTCAGCTTCGATTTGGTAACAAAAGACAGTAAACTCTCTCCGAAGTGACTCACAACTCACCAGTCTCTCGTTGTACCCTCTTTTCTTCTTCTAAACCGAACCATTTAACCCTTCACTGTCCGCTACTAAGACACTGTGTTCTCTGCAACACGCACGCACAACTGGGAAGTTCACTCCAAAACATAATCGCAGAAGAACTCACAGGTTTGTTGAGGAACTAGAGTGACTGTTGAAAAAGGAGACCTCTTTACATAAGACTGACAATAAAGTTAGTTTCTTGTTATTGTTATCGAAGTTCCCGAACTTAGGGGGGAAAAAAGATCTTGGTCCTCCAACAATGTCATCCTTGTTGTAGCGGACAAGGTAATAATCTCCACTTCAAGTTAGCAATGTTAGGCATACAGTTAATTGTGTTGTTTTGTTTATTTGTTGCTTGGAAAATTGGCAATGGTTTTTTCTTATTTTGTTTCTGGTTTACGCGTTGCATCCAGCTCCTTTTTCGCTTTTGATCGATACCCATTTACATCTAGGTTCTTATGATAAGCGGGTCTGTCTTATATTCTCTTTTTGTTCCATTTTACTCTACAAGCTGCTCATGAATTCCACCTTTTTATTTGGATTTTGTGATTCTGTTTTCCCTTTTCTTTCCGTTGAGTCTAAGAGGTTTTTTTCTTTCTTCTTTTTTTTTTTTTTTGAAGCAGCACTTGATATGTTCTTAGCAACTTCATTTTTACCTTTGTGTATTTTCTAGGGCTCTTACTGGATCATAAATTGGAGCTTCTGGAATTCCGTAACTGGGAACTGGTTCGGTTTTTTTATTGAAGAGCAAAACGGGAATGGACATACCTTTCAAGGGATGGAGCTGTGTATTTGATAGTCCTCAAGTTGTGCTAGTGGACAATGATATTGTGTTTTAAGTATTAACGATTTTTGGTTTTTGTCATGGAAGAGGACTGCGTGTATAGGTTGGTATAACAGGATCAAGAGCAGGGTTCTTCTGTTACTTGGAGACCACTAATTTGTGCGTATTTACTGCTTTGCAGGGTTGATTTTCAGTTAAGGGATGATTTGGGTATTGGCTTTAAATTTCAGGGGAAACGATGTGATAGTTTTTCATAGGCCTAGAAGGCACCGCACTAGGTCAGGTTGTAGTGGAGCACCTTCATTTATCAGGAAACCATTTGGGTTAACATAGTTTGAATAGAACTTTTGAGCTGGAAGAACGATTTCCAGAGTAACTTTTGTTGTTGGATTGAACCAATAGTGTTGATAGTGTAATCATAGTAATAGTTTTGGTCGATTGAAAGTTGTTACTTTCAGTTATTTACCTGTCTGTGTAGAATACTAAAGAGTTGGCAGAATTTGTTATTTGTTGATGGTGGACATAAAACTCATGGAAGAGTATTGAAGCTGGCAATGAATGCAGGGACATGGATCATGAACAGGAGCATGGTTACTTGTCCACTCCTTGTTGGAACAGTGCTACTGGAAAGTGATCCAATCATTTTCTGTCACAGAAAGTGTTCATACCCTTTTCTGTACTCTCCAATCAAGCTCCTTTGCAATGTCTCGTTGCTTTCCATTCCCACCACCAGGATATGAAAATAAGGCGAGGATTGATGATGTGAACCTGCCAAAAAAGGTTACATAACTTTCCTGAGTTTTAGTTACATTACACAATTGATATGACATTCATTTGGACCAAATTTTGTGTACTTGTGACGGGTTGCAGTAAATCAACTGACTTTATTTCTCCTTAGGTTCCTTCAGGATCTCATCATCTGAAATATCTTCTGAAGCCTATCTCATTTCTTATGAGTTTATCTAGAGATATGGAGTTGTTATATGTTGCTGGAAGCACCATACTTATTCAGGAAAAGAGTTCAGCTAGGGCTTTGATCATCGTTAGAAATGATTTTTCAATGAAATAGTCATGTCTTGCTGATCAATCAAACCTTCATTGTAAATATTTCAGTTCATCAGGCTGGATTTTCTGCTGAGGTATAATATTTGAATTCACCAAATCAAGAAGCATGATAATTGTATTCAAAATTGGAAATCTAGGTCACTAAAATTTTTTCATCTAGACTGTTACGTTCCTAATTTGTCAATATTAGCTTTTATTTTTCGTTTCCTTTTCTTTATAACCTAGAATAATGCATGTTACAACAAATTAAATTGAGTCCATATAAACTCTGGAAATTCCGTTACCAATATAAACTGATTTCAAGTTTTGTTTGCAGAACCAATCACATAGAGTCTGTTTGGGAGAGGCTTTCTTAAATTCGACAAGAACTTAGAGCCTCAACTTTCTATATTTTATAAGATTAATGATTTTTCAATCCTTAGATTACCCAATTTTGTAGAGTTTTTTTTTTTAAATTAAAAGCCCTTCTGGTTCTTCAGATCATTGAAGCTGAGAGAATGAGAATGATGTATGTTGATTTTTGAACCAAGCGAGGTTGCTAGCAAATCAATTTTGTCCTCTTCTTTTCTAAAATAAGAGAAAAAAACTAGGCTCCTAAAAGAGTTGTGTTGCTTCACTAGTCTGCTTTTCTTTAGGAGTTTTATCCTTTAGGGGTCACATTTATTTGGCTCAAATTTGTCACATCATATTGTAGTATCAACCTCCCAGCCCGAGAAGGTATTGGTTGACTATAGACAACAAGTGTCCTGACTTCGGTGAGACTTGGCATTCTACCTAAACTAAATGCAACGGTGTGGAAAGAGGAACATTATGGCAGTTAAAAATGATTAATGAACTGTGAACCATGCTTGAGGTTTATTTGGTAACAAATTAACAAAACCTAGATCCTTGTGTTTTTTATTCTCGGTTCTATACCAGTTTACAAATGCGAGGCAATTGCAGAGTCAGTTTGGTGCTGTGGACTTTGCCTGTGGAGTGATTTGATAGTGATAATGATTGTGCTCAAGCATTTTGGTTCTTATCAGAGTGGGATGAAATGTGGTTCTATAGGAAAGACTATCAAGGTCTGAATGGGTGAAATCTCTTGTAAAAATCAAAGGAGAAGTTTATAATCATTTATGATTTAGAATAGACATTACCTAGCTTTACATACATCTAGGTTATTGGTGATATCGAGCTAAGACTAGTTGATACACAAATTTGAACAAAGATAAGAGTAGAGATTACCTACCTTTACTTGTGGCTTCCTGAATTCTGTTATATTGATTGTTAGACAACATTGGCAAACCTTGGTGGCCTTCAACAAAACAGAAGATAAGCATGCAAGCAAAAGAGGAAAATTCTAGGAAATATAATCACTTAAATTCCTACAGGAAATCTAACCTGCTAGAAAAAAGATGATTGTAATCTCTTCACTTGTTTGGTGATATACACAAGATCCTTTTATTTGCCATTTTCTGGGCTTCTAGGTTACATGTTCTCACATGGATGCTGTTTTGGCCTTGAAATTTGGGGGTTGGGTGCTTCTAACCTGCCCCCTTTCTGATGACATGTTGGAACTTATTGCTGTGTCATCAGTGACATCCACCTCTTTTGTATGCATGCTTTTGTATGTGTATTCATAATGATGATCACTGGATACATCAATTCTTGATATTCTCCTCCTTCAAACATGAGCCTCTTTCCAGTAGCTAGACTAACTTTGTAGTGGACTTCTGTGAAACAACTTACATGATGCCAAGATCTGACATTTCTACCGGATGTTCATTCATCCTACAGTTAGTGTGTGGAAGCAAATTTACATATTTTTTAAACTTCGTAGATATACTGAGCACTTGATATCAAAATTAAAGAACTCGAATCTTCTGCAACATAACACGGATCTTTGAGTTTAGTGGTTATTGCAATTTAATTTCTTTTCCATACATGATACCATCTTTTATGGGTCTCAAGACAAGATGCTGCTTTGTGACAAATTTGTGGAGTTCTTGATGAAAGGAATGTATGTTTGAATGTTTTCTTGAATTTCTTCCACGAGGATTGTCTCATCTGTATTGTGCATGACTTCTGTCATAGGTAGCTTGTAAACATTTAACTTACTTGATGGTGTACAGAGAGAGAGAGAGAGATAGAGAGCATGTCATCTGCTTTGGAGTTTTGATCATTTTGATCTCGCTCTTTCCTCACACAGAACACGCATTCATTAATGCTTAGACACAAACTTAATGTAGTAGCAGTCACATGTTTGGTTCCAGCTTATATATTTATACATCTCTTTAGTTGAAGGGCTTCTTAACTCCTTGCATAATTTTCAGGAAAATAACAGAGAAAGCAAACAGGAGAAAAAACGCAAAGAGAAGAGTGAAGGTAAGAAGAAGAGGGAGAAAGATAGAAGATATGGAAGGCACAGGGATAAGAAAGAGAAAAAGGAAAAGCTCAGAGAGAAGAAGGATACAGATAAAGATAAGGACAAAAGTAGTGCTTCAGATGAGAAGATACTTTCTGGTGAATTTCAGGATGATAACACAGATCAAACAACAAATGAGAGAAAACTTTCAGAGAAATCTAAGGCTAGCAGTGGAGTCACTAGAAACGTAGAAAGAAACTGTGTCACAGTTGAAAAGAAATTTTCTGGTCAATATTTGGGCTGCAATGGTCAGGAGACCAAGCAGAGCATCCATTTGTCTGCAACTAGTGCTGTATTTGACCAGGAGTTGAGCAGGAGGAACAAAGTTGATGAAACCGAAGCTTTCAGCCAGCCAGTTGAGAAATTGAATGTTATAGAAGTTGGATCAGTTGCAAGCTCTACTGCCATCTCGGCTGAAGGTATTGAAAAGAACAAGAAAGGGAATAATGGTAAGTCAGATGGGCTGGACAGGGGGGATAACATGAGAATTACTGGAAATGCCTTCCATGCATTTCAGAATCCTTCTGGATTGGTTCAGTCAAAAATTGACAGGGTGCCCAGACTAATGGAGAAGGATGATAGGAAGTTGGTGGAAATTAGAGGGAAGGTCAAGAAAAAGGAAAATAGTGATAAACATAGAGATAAATACAAGGACAAAGTTAAAGAGGAAAAGAGGTTAGAGAAGGAGAAAGACAGTGTAGACGAAGAGGAAAAAGGGGACAAAGAATGCGAGTCTAAGAACATTGAACTAGGAAAATTAAAAGAAAGCAACAAAGTGGACTTCTTAGGTAGTCACCATGTAAGAACCTCGCTTCTAGCCAAAGAATTCACCAAGAGTGCTATACTTCAGGAAAGTCTCAGGAAACGAAAGGAGTCTGACGCTAATGGTTTCTTGTGTGGTGAGTCGTATTGATTCATATTAAAACATCTTCTTTCCTGCCTATTTTAAGACAAGGAATGCCTTTCTTGGAAGAAGTTTTTGAACTGCTTACTTTGGTCGGTTTCATACAATTCCTCGAGTTGCTTAGTGCTTGTTTTACAATTATTTTGATGCATTTTAACTGGCAACATCTGGGCTTCTTGTCCACTGACAAGTTCTGCTTCCTTGTGACTTTTCCTTGCAGCTAATGATATAGAAAAACCCACTGAATTGCCAAAACCTTTATCTTCCTTGCATCCATTCACGAAGGGTGGAAAAATGCTACAAAGCTTCCAAAACTCCACGCCATCTATGTCAGGTGGGCAGGGGGCAGCCACCACTCCTAAGATGAATGTAAGAGAAAGGGAAGATAAATGGTGTGGTAAAGGCTCAAGCTTCATCAGTTTCCTTATCAGCAAAGCCGATGTCCACTATGGCAGAACCTTTACTTGCAAATAGCCTAAAGTATCAAAATTTTGAAATGCCTGAGAAGAAACCCCATCCAGATTCCAAGTTTTTAAGTGAGGTGCTTAGTGTGCCTATAATGAAACAATGGCCGGAGTTCGATGATCAAGAATGGCTATTTCAGAGTGAGAATCCTCGACCCAAGAAACCAAAAGTGGGTACTGAGGTTGGAGTGGTAGCCCAGGTGTGGTCAGAGGCTCTGAGTATAGAGTCAGCTGATGTCTTTGCCATGCCATATGTCATTCCCTATTGAATGGTTGTAGAACTGGCAGGGTTGCTCAATCTGATGAGATGATCCTCCTTAGGATCAACACGGGGCAGAGTACAGCAGCCCTAAGATTGGGTTGGTTACTTTGCTGCATTCTTCTGATAACCCCTCTGTTGAGCGGATATCCTTAACATTCTTCAGTTTTGATTTTGAACAATAGCACTAGCCACAATCTCCCACGAACTGTAGCTAGCTCCGGAACAACGTCATGATCAGGAGGCGGAGGGTAAGGTCTGGGGTTACTAATTCATTAAAAATGTAGAATTGAATAAATGACAGCTCTGGGGTGAGGTTGCTTGGAAAAGATTATGAACAAGCTTGTGAGGTCCTTTTCATTCACTAAGAAGCGTTTGTGATAGACCTCTTTCAACTCCACCACCCATTTTGATGTAGCATACAACTGTTCTTCCCCAGAAATGTAAGAAGAAATATGAAAAGCAGTAGCATTCTTTGTTCACATTTCATGTAACTTGATGTTTTTTTGGTGCACCCAGGTATCCACGGACGAAACCATCTTTTCTAAGGGAAACCATATCTTCCCATTAATGTTTTTCAGCTTTGGCAGTCTTTTCTAATTTGATGAAACATGTGATCTTTAAAGTTTCAGCGTTAGCTATATTAAGCTTTTGATCGTCTGGTGACAGAGAGTGAGAATAGCTAAAAGTTTCTTTACAGTAAGAGACATATTACCTAAGTACTAAAATTAATTAAGAAAAACTCTCAACCTTGGGTCAATTCATTCTCTCTTTTCTTAAGGGCTTACCGAAGTTTGGGCCTTTGTCATGGATGAAGTGGCAGTGAGTGTTACGTCAAACCTCTAATATTCATAAGATCATGTTAGTCAATGATGGGGTAACTAAAAGTTGACTAATTCTAATACTTTAAAAGTTGTACCGAAACTTCAATTAATAAAATAAGAAGTTTAAGATTTAAAAAGTTAAAGTGGTAATAGACTATCATATAATCAGTTAAAAATTAAATAAAATTAAACAATTTAAAATATGATTGAAAGATTTTAAAGTTTAATTTTAAAAAGAAATTATTAAATAAAAATTAATTTACAAAAATTGAAAAATTAATTAATAAGTTAAAATTTTAAGAGCTGTTAAAATAAATCGAACTGAAAAAATAAAAGATTTAAGATTTTTACGAATAAATTGATCAAACTGATTGAGTTTTTTAATCATTAACTTATTATATATATATATATATATATAAAGATTTGCAATGACCATTGAAGTGGCCTCAAATGTGATTGGAAAGGTTAGCTAATGCTAACCTTATGTTGAAGTGGACAATCTACACGTAATAATCTAATTGGAATTTGCATGTAGTGGAGTCCAACTAATTTAATTCGAGTCACATTCTATCCAAAAGGTCGGTTTGAGTAGCTGATTAATTTAATGCAATGTGATAGCGTTTTAATTAATTGGAAGTAGGGATTTATGGACCGTCCCCGGTACTACTTCCTATCTTAAATTACGACTTAGAAAACTAGCAACTTGCTTCCACGGCTATCCAGCAATCAATTCTATGGGACATTACGTTCACAAGATTAAATTGTACATCAGAACGGTAGAAAACTAACGAAAAGAGGTACGTTTTAATATGGAGATTAGAAACAAAAATCTTTAATATGATCACATATCAGATTCTTAATGGAACCGTGTGATGAAATTAGTTTATTATTGTCAACGCTACAAATTATATATGTATATAAAATAGTAACGAGAATGACACTAAGGTTAGATTTAGGGGACAAGGTGCTTCAAATGAGATAGTGATGTATATACATGTAAATAGTAACGAGAATGATTGAAGATAGTTATGTATACAAATAGTACGGGAATGACGCTAAGGTTTCAGTGGACAAGCTGCTTCAAATTAAATGAGATAATTACGTATACAACTAATAACGAGGATGACACGTTGAGTTTTAGTGGACAAGCTGCATTCCTTATCTAAGTGAAGTGAACCCACACTTTGGCATGAACAAGAGAATCGGGCAATATCTTTCACAGGCCACAGTCCGTACAATACCTTGATTAATTTCGCCATCTTTCCCTTTAGTTTTCGCTAGTTTTTTCACGGAAATCGACAGGTCCTCTCCTTTATGCCGGCCAATCATACGTATGTAATTTTTCTATAGTTTCTTTCTTCAGCAATATTAAAATCTGAAAACATCGAATTTGTGGCATTCTAGAGGTTGGACTCTCTTAAAAGAGATTATTTGCTTTAGTTTTTCCCCACCAATGAGTTACATAACACGAAGAATATATATGTAACTTAGCATGGGATCACCAGTCAAAGGTACGAAGCATCGTGGAATGTTTAAATGTAACCATCAATAGCTATCCCAACCCAATCAAACATGGCCCCTTATTTATTACGCGGTTCGGGTTCCTGCAAGAAATTCAACTTTCTAAGATAATGGGAGTCTGGTTATAAAATGTTGACGGAGGGTCCCTCACGTGCATGAATGTTCAGATACATGAATTATACCAAGTACGCATATGTATTGAATTGATTTCTTTGCCATCCAATGTAGCTAATTAGAGATTGTAGTTCAACTCCACCACCCATATAGGAATACTCAGTATGAGAACGAGTATTCTACATAAAATTGTTCAGAAAAGCAGAATTACACCTTTTAGAAACGATATGTGTCCAAGCTTGCAAAATAACAAAAAATAATCTAACAATGAGAGTGTAAAACATATAAATGCTTCAAGAGAAAGAACATGACTAGAGGATATTCGCATGTCTAAAACTATCAAGTTGATTGCATCTGGATGCGATTGAAACGCATATTATGTATACGTTACTTCTCTACCTGCCTCTGATCACCAATATTTTGTTTCTTGATTATGTCATTAACTATGTTCAAAGTAGTGATTTAATATGGACAAATTATTGGGGAAGGTAGGAAGATATATGGCTGTATCAGCCCATTCAAGAGAACAGAATGTTAGTTGGATCTGGATAATGACCAAACACGAAAGTCGGAGCAATAACGCCCTGTACAAGAAATTGCAGTTGGAATTACAATCAACATTTTGACCGGTGCAAAAGAGAAATTAGTTGCTAGCCAGTCTGCCTAAGCAAATATGGTTATTACACTTCATCACCGCCTGTTAAGAGTAAATTAATAACGCTGTGGGGCAGAACCTCCAGAAGTTGGTAACTCACCAGTCACCACCACCGCATGGGCATGACTCTTCACAACTACTCGGTGCACGCGACTGACGGAGTCCAGTAAATGGAATAACTACGAAAAAAGAAAGTTATATTTCCAGTATGAAAAGTTTCTTTCAGGTATGGACTCTTCCTACCATGTCATGTGTTTTGACTTTTGAGATCTCTGTCAGTGGCTCTAAATCTAAGGAACTTACCTTAACAGGCAGGCAGTAGTTGGAAGTCATCCTATGTTCTATTATTCCATTATAACGTCCAGAGTATCTAAAGAAATATATCATGTAGTGTATGTAACGCACAAATTTAATATAAAAGACACAAGTATGGGTGGTCTTCATATCCATAACTATAAACTTTAAGGTATATTTTAAGTTAACAACTATTGTATTGAATCTGTGGAATAGAACAAAGAAACTATTCTTAGAAATAGATTAAAAAAAAAACAAAAATCTTAAATTATTCGTGATATTTACCAGATTGGATTTAAGTGTTTCAAATAAATGAATTCCTTTCACCGAATCAATAACATGTCAAAAGAAAGTTTATGAAGGTGGAGGCAGGTACACATACATGAAGATCCTTTCAAAATTATTAATAATGCACCAACCGGAGATGTGGGGAGACATTGCTGCCTGCCACCATATCCTATAGGAGCTGAGGAGTGCCGACACCCCATGAACATTTTTAAAGAAAACTGCGTGGTGTTTGTTCTCTTCCCTTTGGTATGGACCCGCTTTCTTTTCATCTTATTCTTGCAACTTCCGCACTTGAAGTTGAAGCTACTCCACGTACTTGTTTCATAAATACGCACATGTACGAATACTTAAACCACCAAAACACAAAGTCTACTTTTGGTATTCTCATTAATAGAACCCTGAAAGTAGTAAGAGAGGTTCCTGTCTCTTTTAACCTTCGTAAGTGCCAACACCTACTTTTGTGAGGTAGGTCAAGCCGTTCTTAATATTTTATATGATAAGGCCAACGAAAGAAAAAAAGTTCTCTTATTTCGTCTTATTTTATATTTTTTGTGAGGGTTCAGTATGTCAAGCTTTTCTTAATATTTTATAGGAATGACTAAAAAAAAGTTCTTATTTTGTCTTTTACGAGAGTTCAAAAGTGGAGGGCTGATCTCCTGTCCATTTTCTCCTGTCTATCCTGTTCACTTTGCATCTGAGCCATCTATTTATGTGGACCTATATAAATGAATGGTTCAGATGTAAAGTGAACAGAGTAGAATGGAGAAAATGGACAGAAAATTTGAGGGGTCAAAAGTGAGCCCTCGTAAAGAACCACAAAAAAGAAAAATAAAAAATAAGGGTTATGAGAGTGGGCCTAGGAGATGTCTTGCTTGTCCTTAACTAGGGCAGAGTCAGTCAATTGATTTTAGACCACAGTTACCTACTTTTTTTAAATTCCCTTCAAATGTATCGATCTAGTTAGACTTCAGATAACCTTTATTTATTTGTTTTCATTGTTAATTAATAATTTTTTGACCTTCCGCCCCTCAAAAATTTTTTTTTTTTGACCTTCCATTTTTATATTTTCATTATTATTCTATTACACCGTCTAAAAACTAAAACGATGGTTTTCAAAAGTTTTTATTGTTAGGAAACTAGGTCAGGATATAATCTCCGCTACAGCGGAATAATTACGAAACTTTTTCGCAAATTTTTGGTTTCTCAAAAATTAAAATCAATTTAATTTTATAAAATAAATAGCACATAAATCATAACAAAGCATAAATCGTAATTCGTACCTTATTATAAAGCTTGATCTTTATTTTGTTATATCTCTCGAGCCGTTTTTGAAAATAATTTTTTTCAACCACCACAATCACACAAGTGTTCAATCTCTAACGGTATCTACAAAACAGGTTGAGAGAATTATGTAACTCTTTCAGATGAGGTTAAGCAAGAAGTGTTAGCTTTAATAGAGCTTAAGCCTATTTATAATAAGTTTTGGACATTTTAGTATTTTAATTTCAATTAAATTCTAATTTCAATTAAAATTTAATTAGAATTACAAATAATTCTAATTAAATATCAATTATGTCCAAATTAGATTGAATATCTCATATTGATCTTTATTTATTTAATATTTTATATTTAATAATAAAGTTTCTCAAACTTTACAATAAAGTTCAACTTGATTAAAATAACGTTGCTCTCTTCAACCCATTTTTATGTAAGACTCATTAGGTTCCCAAATATGTTAACAATGATTATAAAATATAATTATAATTCATAATTAGAATTAGAATTAGATAAATTAAAACTCCTTTTTAATTTATCTTTAATTCTCCAATTAAACAATTTATAATCATAAATCAGGATTGACGTCTAACAACATATCACGACCATCCAAATATTTAGAAAAGTCAAAGTAATTTTAACTAACCTTTCCTTACACGATTTTTTCATATAATTAAATCATGTCATCATATAATGTTTCAATTAGACATAGGCATGAAATTAATTTCTACCCTATTTTTAGTCCAATCATATTAGTTCTCCATTATTAGCTATCAATTCAAATAATGATTTTTGTAAACTATTGACAAAACGTCATTCCACCTTAGCTAAGAATTTCCTAAATCAATACTAATCAAGAACAATGGAACATTCTCCCTAATTACTTTAGGGTGATAAATCATATTTTGATCACATAATTACCTCCATATAGTTCATGCTATATCTAATGACTACCGATTGAATGACCCATAATTAAATAGATCATAAATAGTATCAAAACATAGCAATCCCCATACAAGATAACTTTAGTGACCTCAAGTCAAATTATTACTTATATAATCTTCACAATGAGAATTTCATAAACATACAAGTAATGTTCCAAATAGATTTCTTATGTCTGATCTGTTAAGTGAACTTATTCTCTGACAAGTACCCACATGTTTGTTTAAGTATCTTCATACTTTAACCTATGAGATCAACTACTTCTTTCATAAGGAAAAACAAAACATGTGCTAATCTTTTTACATTCTATTAATGTACAATCTTAATAGAAAAATGATTAGGAATAATTTAGGGATAATATATAAATATAATATAAATCTCATAATTGTAATTTCATTTACAATATATAATTATCCATGGAGTTTATCATATACATTTGAATATGTACAAGATAAAGAATGTCTTTAAATTATTTTGTCACTGTCCTACTGCTAAATGATTGGTTGTAGGGGCTTCCTTTTCTCAGTACACACTTTTTATGCTTATTAATTAAAATAATGACAAGAATTTTAAAATATATTTAATTTTAGTTAAATAATTTATAAGTAGCAGTTATATTTGAAGAAAAATTTAAAGTTTGATAAATAATAAATTAATTGAATATAACCAATTATTGGATTGTATTGTTATGTATTTGATTGACTTCTGTAATTTGAAAATATTTATTTTATATTATATTTGGTATGGTAATTTGATTTAAAGAGCTACTTATTCTATTAACTCATAAGTTGATATTGTTTAACTGTATAAAATAATAATTTATATATTTCTATTATTAATAAAAGCAATTAAAAAATCATACTTTAGGTCTGGATATTGGCTACTTAATAGGGTTTTATTAAAGAAAAGAACAACAAAAGATAAAAGAAATTTCAGTACTTAATCTACATTATGCTCCACTAAGTTATAAAATAAGCTACAATCAAGTATTTATTTATTTATATTTCTATTTTGCTCATTTCTTATATTATTTTAAAGAATTTTAATCAAAATGTTGATTTTAAAATATTGAATTAAATTCTTTGATTAGTTTGTAATGACAAACAGGATGGGAGGGGTGATTGGATATTTAAAAAATTCAACTTTTTTAATCAATCAAATCAATTTAACAACAATCAATATAAATAAGAATAAAAAGATTGCTTAACATAAATCAATAAAATAAATCAATAATAATTTAAAAAGAAGATAGGGTTGACAGAATACAAAGAGAATGCAAATTGACTTATAGTAGTTCATAAGACTCTTCTTGAAATTCCGTTATAATTCTTCTTTCAAAGAGAAGAACAACTTTTGTACAATTTTTTCTCGAGAAAAAGTAACCTTTTACAATCTTCTTTCACAATGAAAAGGAACCTTAACGCTACTTGGAATACTCCTTAGTACAATAATATAACGCCCTAACCAAATATTACAACTCAAATACCTCACTTTAACTCTTGATAATTCTAAAGGGATTCACTCACACAAATATGAGACAATGATGCTCAAAAGATTAAAAACACTTAGAAATTTGTGTAAAAGACATAAATACATATTAATGCAAGAATTAATAAGAAAACATATATTTATAGGCTTTTGGGGTCTCTACTAGCCATTGGAGTGAAAAACTAGTCGTTACAACAAGTAGGGCAAAGCAATAGCCGACCACTAACCTATATAGGTTAACTTTTAGTACATTAAATTTGACAACTTTAATCTATATTGATTGACCACTAACCTATATAGGTCTATTAATTTTCTAAAAAACATTATTTTAATAATTTCAAATGCTTAAACTCAATTCATTTAATATAATTATGATTTAAACACTTTTCAAAATGTTTCCTAAAGAGTGTTTGAAAGATCAAGAGACTTGTCTCTTGAAGAAAAAGACTTTTAACACCTCTTGATGAATGAAAAGACTCGTGCAATAAAGTAAGATGTAATATGCATGCATAATGAGCCTTTGAGATTACCAAACTAACAAAGTGATATTATAATTAATATTACAAGCTATAAGGTGACCTTATTGAGACTTAATCTTCTTTTGTTCTTGACTTGGTCATAACTTTTTAAGTTGAAAACTTTGTCTTTTTTCTTATCAATTTCATAAAATATCTTATTGAGTTTATGATTACATCTTATAATTATATTCTTTCTCATGAAAATAATAAACTCATTAGTCGTACTTACATTTTTTATTATCAAAATACCGATTAGAACCTTCCAAGGTTCAACAATTTCCTCTTTTTTATGATAAAAAATATTTGTGATATTAGAGAACAATAATACAATTAAACACACAATCAATTATCCATATCAGGATGATGAATAGCTCCCCCTTAATTTGTACATAACATATAATTTGATATCAATAAAAGAAATAGATATTCAAAGAATTATTCACACATAATCATTTATAGATATAGATAAATGAAATTTAAAATATTATAATACAAAAGTCACCACATATATAAATGTCATCCCCCCTGAATGTTACCACTTCCCCTAAATCTAATATCACTAATATTTCTTTCCCTTTTAAAAGTCATCAAAAAGAGATCATTTATCTAAAATGCAATATGTAAAATGTTGTGCAAGCTAACTTGGTTAAAAGATAAAAAAGAATTTGATCAAGATTCATAAACATTTTTAATAATGAGTACTATTAGACATTTAAAGGTCAAAAAGAATAATTTGATAGAAGCATTCCTAATCATATTTAATTTTGAAAATTCCATAATTTTGATATTATGCCTAAGTTCAATTTTGTTCAATAAAAGAAAAAAGGAGACTTTAATCCTATGAAATCAGACTGATTCTATCCTAATGTCATCATTCATTAGTTTGGTGAAACTATATCCAAATTTGTCTAACGTATTAACAAATTTCAACTGATGATCATATCTGAACATAATCCTTAAGTTTAGTTTCATAATATACCAAAAAATATTCAATTTCTCATTCATAGTGCAAGCCCAAACATTTATCACTAAGGATTTAAACTTAAATTGTCACATAAATGCAAGATGTTACATATTTCTAAATCACGAACTAATAATTACCTCTTATTGAATATTACCTCTGTTATGATTCAAATGAAGATTCATCTTGAATTTTTAGTCTATTAGAAGAATCTCATCATTTTTATCATCCTCACTTGGTTTAATAATTGACTTTTTTTTTAATAGTCTTGATCATTCTTATTCTCTCTAAGGGTTAATCCATATTTTTTCAAGTTATTCTTAAACACAACAAGGTTGGAATAATCAAGATAAAAAATATAAACTCTTCAAAAACAATATTACCATCTCTACTATATGCCATTTGCTTTTCAAGGACCTTATGTAATAAGGCAATTAATGAGTTTTAGGAACCCAAATAAGCTTAATTCTTTGATTGGTGGCTCCTTCTTCTTTTTAACCCACACTTTCAAAGGTTAACTTAGGACCATTTTTTTGATAATATAGAATGTATCAATATGTTCATACTTATCACAAAAATGTCATACTATATTATATGAGTGATGATGGCATATAAATACATTATTTGGTATTCTATGTTTGTATGCATACTGAGACATCTTTCTTTAGGCATTAAAGGTAAGGAATATTTTAATAGGGTAATGAAATGAGCTACCATGATTATATGTATAATACCTACTATGAATGGAGGCTTGAGGTATACTTCTTTAAGGTCTAAAGAGGTGTGAGTGAGTTTGCATGTTACAAAAGTTATATTTATTATTCCCTTAAAAGTATTAAAATCTATACCTAGGTTGGGGTCCATATATGAGAGCTTAATGTTTTCTCTTAGAATAAGTCCCAATGGATGTGACAAGTGCATGCATATGCTTAGAAGTGGAGGCTCCATACTCATTTGTCAAATTGAGCAATGGTTCTTCACTATACAAATTTTTTTCCTTATACAAATATGGCTTTAGAATTAGCTTCATTTTCATGGTTGTGTCCAATCTATACCTATTATTAGAATTATTTTGAGCTCTTAGCATATTATCTAGTTTTTCACTCTCTTTAATGAACTTGGATAAAGAATCATTGAAAATATTGTTCTCCTTTTTCAATGTCTCATTTTTATGCTTTAATATGTATAATGCATGATTGTCATCGATCAACATATTTTTAGATGATTTAATATTATGCAATTCACTTGTATCTTTTTATTCTCATTCATGCATGCATATAACCATTTTCAAACTTCATTGAGATTAAAGCATAATTTCTTCCTCTTTTTTACTCATGGTTTCTAAACTTTTAATTAGTTCATCATATGTTAAATCTCTATTAATATCATATAAATTAAAGTTAGATGTTACCTCATCATTGTTTATAGTTGTAAAGCACTTAAAAGCTACCTCTTCTTTTAAATGCTTTATTTTGGATCCACTTGGGTCATCCAAAGTTGTGACTTTAAGTGCTTTCTTCTTCTTCTTTTTTTCCTTCTTCTCTTTCTTATAGTTTATTTCATACTTGTCATTACCTTTGAATAAAGGATATTATGACTTTATGTGATCAAGTTTTTTTGTTTAATTCAAAAGAAATAATATGAAAATATTTACATTTTGAATCACCTTTACCTTCTATGAAGTCATTTATTTTGGAAAATTTCTATCAATTCAAAAGCTTCTTGAATTTCCTAGTGATAAAGGTTAGGTCTTCATCATCACTTTCATTGATAAATATCTCTTCTTAACTTGATTTCTCACTAGAGACTTTGAATGCTAAATCCCTTTTTTTTAGAAGCCTTGTATCTTTTTGCTTCTCTTAGAGCCTTATTTCTTATATGAGGAAAGATCCAATAATTTCCTCCAATGATAGTGTTGTTAGATCTTTGAATTCTTGTATGCTCATCACTTTAGCTTCCTATGTCTTTGAAAGTAAACTAAGCAACTTTTTTCCTATTTCAACATCAGTACATGTCTTTTTAAGACCTTTAAGAACATTAATACTAGATATGCTTTCATCATGCTTTATTTGAAATAATTTATATTGATATGTTAGCATGTTCACTTTTCTTTCATTTACTTGATTTGTTCCCTCATGTATAATTTTTAAAGTGTGTCAAATTTTATGAGTCGTTTCACACATAGATATCTTATTAAATTCATTTTTAACATACATAATAAGATATATATGATTATTTAGGAATATTAACCACTTATCTTGAGGTTTCTATTATTCCTATAAATTGGGAACTTTTTTATTGTCTATAATTTTCTTAGATATAAAGAGACCATTTTAAACTATTTCTATATAGGTCAACAATTTTGTCCATTAAGAAAAATGTCATCCCAGTTTTCCAACATAAATAGTCGTTTTCATCAAGGAGCGGAGATCTACTAATATTTTATCCCTATTGGTTGAATGATAATGATGATGCTCTTAATGACACTTGTTAGCCTTTAATAGCTCCCAAAAAGGGAAGGGGTAAAATAGGTGTTTATAAAATTCAACAACTTTTCTAACCAATGAATTCAAATTTAATAACAATACGTATATATATATGTATATAAAGTGATTGCTTAACATAAATCAATAAAAAATTTTAACAATAATATAAAATGATAGGAAAGAGAGAATGTTAACCAATTTATAATGGTTTGACAAATAAGCCTTGTTTACGTACACTCCCAAGATTCCTCTTATAATTTCGTTGTAGTTCTTTCAAATAGAATAATTACTTTATGCAATCCATTTTCGACAAAGAGGAACTCTTACAATCTTCCTTCACGATGAAGAGGAATTTCAATACCACTCAAAACACCCTCAACTACAATAATATAGTGCCTTAATCAAATCTTACAACTCAAAACACATCGCTTTATCACTTGATAATTTTAAAGAGATTTACTCACAAAATATAAGAAAAAATATGCACAAAGATTGAAAAGCACTTAGAAATATGTGTAAAAGACACAGTCATACTTCTTTTATGTAAGAGCCAATGAGAAAAAATATGTATGTCTAGGATTTTGAGAACCCCTAATAGATGTAAATAAAATATGTTAGAGTTAAAAAATCTAAATATTACTATAGCTAGCTATAGAGCATTGGTCGACTAGTATAGCATATTGGCTGATCAGTGTGCATTGAATGTACAAATTTGCTAGTTGTTGAGATAATGATCGACCACTAGAAGTTTAGTTGACCAATATAAAAGCCAATATTACTACAAACTCTTATTACATCAAATTTAATATCTTTAACTTATAAGTTGACTAATCTCATAAAAAACATGATTTTAACAACGTTAAGTGCTTTAAAGAGTTTTTGAAAGATTAAGAGGCTTTTTTCTTTAAAACAAAAGCTTTTAACTCCTCTTAATGAATAAGAAGACTAGACACAATTTTTATGCATAATGAGCCTTTGGTATTAACCTAATAAATGGATATTATAATTAATACTATAGCTTATAGTTTTTTAATGTGCCTTAGTCTTCTTTTTTTTTCTTGACTTAGTCTTCACTTTGTAAATTGTAAAGTTAATCTTTTTTTTTAAAATCAACTTCATGAACTATCTTCCTTAGTTTATGACTACATGTTGTTCCCATGTTCCTTCTCATCAAAATAATGAACCCGTTGGTAATACTTATGTTTTATTATTATCAAAACATCAATTAAAACCTCCCTTAATTCAACACCTTTTATAGTATGTGACTAATTTTGCATGAATATGATCATAAAGTAATTTTGACTTAATTTACTAATAAAATTATTTATTTATTTAATTTTATGATATTTTGGATGCTTTTTTATACTTTCAAGAGATTTTATGACATTGAATAAAATGTATTTTTCATTTTAAATTTCAATGCATATGTTCATAAAAAATTATATTATTAGGACTAAATTGTGTAATGGATGGCCGTATTTGTAATTGAAAAAAAATTCTTATATTATATATTTTAAAATTGAAAATATAAATATATCCCTTTAATATTACAAAATTATGTGAATATAACTACACACTCAACTAATCTTCTTGACATTTTGCTCAATAGATTGGTAGGTTCCATAATCCATTATCAACAGTCTCAAATGCTTAAAGAAGTTACTTTTGAAGAGATAAGGGAAGTAGTATTTTCATTCTTGCTAACAGGTTGAAAGTTACCTTACCTGGCTTAACCAATCTAAGTCAGTGTGCTTATGTCCCTAGAAGAAGGATGAGTGATAACATCATATTTGCTCAGGAATCGTTCAAAGACTACAAATCAAAAGAGCATATCAAGAGTTGTGCACTCAAGATTGATTTCACTAAAGCTTATGATACCATTAAATAAAGATGTCTTATCAACTCTTCGCAGACTTTTAGATATCCACATGAGTTCATCAAATAGATTCACTCTTGTATACAATTTGTTTCTTGCATAGTATTGATGAATGGAGAACCTTCTTAACTTTATACGACAGTTGGGGGGAATCAGACAAGGTGATTCACTCTCCCCCTATCTATTTGTCATTGCTATGGAGGTACTATAAAGAATCACTCAAATATGTAAAGAGCAAAACGTGAATTTCAAATTACATTATAAATGTAGTGGTCTTGGGATAACTCAACTCTCATTTGCAGTTGATTTATTCATACTATATGCTAGCGATCATATTTTTATTGAGACTCTTATGAAAGCTTTGCATACATTTTAGGAAGTCTTTGGGCTCAAATTTAACCCAAGTAAGAGTGTTGCCTACCTATCTAGACAAAGTTGTGAAAATTTAATTACTGTGATAGTTGATGCTGGACTCATTATACACCAACTACCTCTCACTTATTTGGGAGATCCAATTTCTACAAAGCATCTTAAGGAATCTAAATGCAGACCTCTCATAGAAAAAGTTAGTAGAAGACTTTCTTAATTGAACAATAGATTCCTATCATATAAAGGTAGAGTACAATTGACCATCATCATTCTTAATAATTTGCATATCTACTAGTTATTATATCTAGCTATCCTTAAGGGAGTTTTGAAAAAAATTGATAGAAGTATCAGAGACCTCACCTGGCATGGATAGAATTCAAGTGGGGGAAAATTATCTAAAGTTAAATGGAGTGTCATATGTGTTCCTAAGCAATTATAAATGCTTCAACTAAATCTGAATAGGTGTTTAAAATAGTAAATAATATTGACCTTATTTGTTAAATCATTGATTAGCTATCTTTTGGAGGATTGAGAAATATTTGACTGTTTGACTATGTCAAACCATTGACTTATATATATATATATCTGTGTGTGTGTGTGTGTGTGTGTGTGTGTGTGGTAATTAGCTAATTGGGTTACGGATTGAACCCAATATGTTGCTTTCGAAAATAACTAGTAATAAGAAATTAAGGGATGAAAAGACAATTGTTCCCAAATGTTATTACAAATTACTTAAGCTGTCACTATTATTATTAAATTCCTTCACCAAACACCAGTACTGTATTTACTAATTAATTTATTATTATTATAAGTCATTTTACACATAAATAGTTAATACTAAACAACTAATTTTACCAAATATCTTTAAATAAATAGTTGATATTATGTGTTTATTAAATCAATTAATATAATTCGTTGTCAGCTAATTGTTGATTCTATCAATGAACAGCTAATGTAATCCGTTGCCAAACAGGACCATTGTGTTTCTTTTATATGTTCTAGAGTTATAAGAACTCTAAATTTTGGAGAAGACAAAACATATCAAAGTTGGGAGAGTAACAAAATGTATCGATCTCATACCTCCTTAGCAAAATAAAAACGATGACTAGAAAAATTGCCCAATAGATTCAAACGTTTAGTGATCTAATTTACGTACGAAGGTCTTATGAAACAATTACTGGCATGAATAAGTAGTTGATGTATACGATCAGCTTCAAAACATACAAGTTTTTTAAAAAACTTCACCAACACAACACAAAATAAGATAACAAAGCTCACTAGTCATATTTCATCAAAAGGATAAAAAAAAGATCACTAATCATAATATTTATTCAAGTTGAGATCAAAATCAAATGCTCCTTCATCATTGCCGATATAAGCATCTTCAACAGATTCCAAATTTGGTTGTTTGGCAATTTCTTCATCACCTAATTTCATAATAAACAATATTAGACAAAATTACACTTGGAAATAATATATCTAATCTT
>JANZXV010000005.1:9320196-9335095 GCA_027576455.1 Erythroxylum roigii
AAAATTAGAAGGTAAAAGTATACTTAAATATTTCAAGACTATTTATAAGCATGAGGGACCACAAATTACCTACCAGCAAAATTTTTTTTATAATGTTATTTAACGTTAAAAATCATTAAAGTCATTTAACGTTACTATAACGTTAAAGTCACAGAGTGCGGCACTCACTATGCCACACTCTGTATAAGTTTAAGGGAGAGGGGGGCTGAGGGGCCCCCCTCTTATACGCGGGCACCTGCCCAGGGCCGGCTCTGCCTATGTCTTAGCTCCCTGCTACAAAACATCTAGGCTAGGAGCCACTATTAGCTTACCATCAATCTCCACCAGAGGGCTGAACACTAAAGAGGAGTCAAAGTTATCTCCAACAACTTGTTTCCATATCTTTCTAGGTCCTCTAACTGTGTCTCAAAATGTTGGGATATAACCCTTGGGTGGAGCATTAGTGGTAAAGTGGGGGATAGATGTAGAAAAGGAAGGGGAAGAGGGAAGAGTTGCAGAAAGTTTAGAAGGGGAGGGAGGATTTTAGTTTGGGTTAGGAGAGGTGGTTTGTTTGATGGTTGAAAGAAGGGTTGAAAAATCAGTGTTCATTTGTAATTTGGAAACCAATTCCTCTCAAGTTGTTTTGCAAGTTTGTGCAAGAAATCTGAAAAAGCAACGGGGCAAAGCTAGGGTTTCTTTCTAGGGTGTGAAAAAGAGGGCAGATCTATGGTTTAAAGAGTGAAGGAAGATGTTTAGCAGGAAGTAACACTGTCTGATAAGACAGTGCCAGGAGATCAGCGATGATGGGAGGGGTTGAATGGAGAAAAAGAAAAGGATAAGTTGGTTAAGTTGGCTTCTGGAAACCCAGATTACCAGATCCTGATCGTTTTAACCATCGATATCAGCTGACCGCTCTCATGTTCATCGCAAATTAAATTAATTGTTATTAATTCACTTTGAGGGGATTAGGCATACGAGGGAAGGGAACATCTTTGTAAGCCGTGAAAAGGTGTAACACAACACATATAATTTAATGGGTTAATTATAAAAAAAATCTTAAACTTTATTTAATTTCGCAATTATAGTATGAAATGTAAAAATTGGCAAGTAAATACTTGAACTTTTAATTTTTCTCAAATATGGCCTAATTTTAATGCCTCCTTTAACAAATATAGCATGTGTAGGATGTTAGATGTAAGTCAACTTCTATGTCAGATTATAATTAAATTAAATTAATTGTTATTAATTCACTTTAAGGGGATTAGGCATAGGAGGGAAGGGAACATCTTTGTAAGCCATGAAAAATCGTAATATAAAACATATAATTTAAAGAGTTAATTACCAAAAAATCTTAAACTTTAATCAATTTTACAATTATAGCCTAAAATTTAAAAAGTAGCAATTAAATCCTTGAGCTTTTAATTCTTCTCAAATATAACCCAACGTTAATGTCTCCGTTAATAGAATTGACGTGACATACGTGAGATATCATATGTAAGTCAATTTCCACGTCAGATTATAATTAAATTAAATAAATTATTATTAATTCACTTTGAGAGGATTAGGCATACTAAATAATGGAGTAAACGGACAAGAAAAATAAATCATCCTAATCGAAAATCAATCTCTATACAAAAACATACATAAACTTTACAAATCAAAGTGAGACAATAGCCTCTTTCTTTTTGTCTTTCGTTCTTCTTTTTGCTAATAAAAGTTTATGTTTCTTATTTTGTTTTCTCTTATGCGCCTCATCACCTTCTATCGAAAACAACTATAGCAATTTGACAAATAATCAACAATGCTCTTTCCGTAGAAGCCCTTTATTCTGATAACAGATGCTCCGGATAGAAAGATTATCCCTTGAATTTAATAGTGGCAATAAGTTGCTACTTTCAACATAACTCATATTGAATACCCTCCATTGATATATTACTAACCACGCCAAAGGATGCTTCCTCACACCACCTATGGAACCTCTCAAGAAACAACCTCCCTATTCAACGGCTTCCTTGTTGTTCTTCCCTTTATATACCTTCTCACTCTCCAATTTCTACTCAACACCAACAAAAACCTCATATTTATCTTCTTCTGCTTCTTCTTTTTCTTCTTCTTTCTGTGAACTCAAATTTCCACACTATCACTAACTAAGCTTCAATTGATTCTCCGCATGAATCTTCAACCTTGGAACTTTTAAGACAACACCTTGTAATAGACTTCACTTGCATTAATAGTTTTGTGTTCATTAACAACCTTGAATTATACACTTCTGATTTTAAGCAACCAAAGCCCTCAAAGGGTTTGACTTTAAGCAACCGAAAACTCACCGTAACAAATATAATCATACCTCCTCCTATTGTCACAATGGTTAACACTTAACAACAAAATCGAGACTGCAAACTAAGAAAAGCATCACAAAGGTGCTTGTCAGCGACCATAAGTCAAAGTATACGACGGAAATTTGGTAGTCACTATAGATTGAGAATTTTTTAGAGTGAGAGCAAGTAAGTTCAAACAAAAGAAAATTATGATTGTGTTTGGAATGAGCGAGTGAAGAAGAAGAAGGACCGTCAAAATCAATTAACATAGGGTTTTAAGTGAATGGCAAAAGAGGAGAAAAGGGTTCTGTTGATTAATTTAATTTTATCAAACAGCTCATTGGTTGGAAGTCCTCACGCGTAAGATATATACCAATAAGCTGTTTAATATTAGATTTTTACTGTTCATACTACTTCTGGTCAAAGTCTAAGCTCTCATCAATCCCAAGCTATCCAGAAACCGATCTCTAAAAATAAAAGATTATGCTTGCTGGAAGCACATCAAACCCTATTGCAAGAACTTTGTTCTCGCCATTCTCAGACTATTCTATGGGAGAATTTGACGTCCACAACTGGACCCACCTTACTGCTCATGATGTCCACCATCTCGAGTTGACGCCTTTCTCCTGTTGCAACTCTAAACTCTATCAAGAGAACTCCAATAGTTTTGGTCTACAAGCTTTTCGCAGAGCCTTTTCAAATAGTAACTTGGAAAGATTGGATCTTTCACATTGTCGGAAGAGTTTCACTTTAGTTGCACCCAGAAAGCTTGCATACAGACATTAGAGGACAAGGAAGTTGCATTCTTCAGCTTGCTTTTCAGTATTTAATAACTTGCGAAAATTTTAATATTTAATAAAAATATTAATTAGTAAAAAAAATGTTTACATGTGACAATCACATGACACATACAAAAAATTAACGTGGTGTATCACATCAATGTCGTTAACAGAAAAATTAACATCAATAAATTTTCACAACAAATTGCAAAATTTGAATATTTTAACTCTACTTTTTAAACTTCAGATTTATATTATAAAATTGAGATAATATTATAGTTCATAAGATTCATCCAATATAAATGTAAATGAATTGTATTATAATTAAAGCTCTAACTAATGAACATCACTTAGTAATCAGCAAATTAGACGAAATTAGAGACCAGAAACATTTATCGGGTCCATGTCTAGTCTTATTATATGCATACTCTCATTATAAACATTATCAATTGCAGCTCGTAATTTAACTAAATATTTTATGCATAAGGTGAATTTAAACTCATTCTCTTGACGTCTCATGCAATGTGAAAGTTAAATCTCTTGACGTCTCTTGCAATGTGAAGGTTTTTCCAGCTATTAATTGAAATCCCAGTTCGAGAATACAATAAATATAAAGCAGAGCAGACCGCAAATTGGGAAAGAGAACGCGAATACCAGGATATGAACCAGAGGCAGAACTGTGACAAAATTTATTCTGATGCGGCCAGTTACACGCAAACTTGGATGCCCCTTGGCTTCTAGCTACTGAATAGAGCTCGACTTCTAAAGTACCATTAGCTCACAGTTCCAATGCTAGCTTACATAACTGCATTCTACTTTTCTAAGGCGGCAGCAAGCTAGCAGCAGCCGGTACTCAAATAGCCGGAAAAAATGAGAGAGAGAGGATTTCTAATCAGAGTTATTTGAACTTGGGTCGCTTGGGCATGCTGCTGCGAGGAGGTGCACGGGACTTCCCCAAAGCCTTTATCTTTCTTCTGTTCCTTTCCTCCTCACTGTCTGACTCATCACCTTTTTCCCTGTCTGCATTGCTTGCTTCTCTCTCCAACTCCTCCCATGTCTTGCCCTTTTCTTCTTCTGAATCTGCTCCTGAATCCTCCTCCTCCTCCTCCTCCTCCTCAGATTCCACCAGTGATTCACTGTCAGAGTCATCATCTTCCGATTCAGACTCAGGCTCTGCATCTGATGGTTCATAGCCCTGGTCTGACTCCTCTGTATTATCAGATTCTGAATCACTAGCTTCCATGTTCAAAAATTCCCATCCCCCATCATCAATGAAGCTCTGGGGGTCATCAGTGATAGTCTTTAAAATCTGCCGCCAGTTGAGATTCAACCTGCTTTCATAATACTTTATGTCTGTCGTGTCCAGCCATTCCTTGATGCCATCAAGTGCTGTTGATGGGATAGAATCGATCCTAAGTACATCTCGTTTGAAGTCCTTGAACACAATGGTCATATCAAAGTTTTTCTGTCCAAGGCCGACTCTTTCCAAGTTTACAATCTCAATTTCACTCAGGGTGACAACAAGGAAAGGAGTCTCAATCAGCTCTACCAAGCAGCTAGAAGTAGGGACAATGAAGGATGAGGCCTTGAAAGGCACACCATGGAAACCAAGCTCTCTCAAAGGCTGATCAAACTCGAGGTCCAGGCCACTAAATTGGGGCTGACTCCAAAGATCATTTACGCGATTCACAAAGCTCTGGAAATCCATATTGATCTTGTTCTTCCGATCCCTCTCTCTTTGTTCTTCTTCAATCTCATCAGGATCATAGGCAGACCTCTTTCCACCTCCCAAAGTTTGAACCACGTCCATCACCTCAACATAAAACTGGACATCCTTGGTTTTCTTGTTTCCAACCATAATATGGTTGTGAAGATGGAAGTGGAGAAGAGTGATCATCTCCTTCTCTGCAGGTTGGAAAAAAGCATGCTTGATATTGGCAAACATAATATCTACACGCTCTTCAGCTCTACTTGTAGAATATCTGAATCCATTAACATGAGCTTCAAGGGTCCCAGGCATTTTCCTTCCTCGGCCACCAAAAACAGGACGAATCCAGAGGTCTGTTAATCTGATTGGCTTGAACCTGTTTCCAGCAATCTGAAGCTTCTCCTGAGTTACCAAGGTCGCCCTCTCAGCCCTCTCAGATTCCCTGGCCACAACATGTCGCCTGAGTGTCTTAATCAGCTGAACCACCTCACTTATGTGCCTCGGGTCCTTAGATCTGAAAGAGACCTCTTTCAGGTAAATAGCTCCTTGAGATTTCAATGAATTTGAGTCATGGGGACTGAAGGGTGTCCCTGGTACATTAAAGATTATCCTAATGTAGCAATTTCGATTAGTATCTTGTTGGCTGGAAACAGTCCTTATTGTAGCAACATGGAAAGGCACCATACTGCCATATATAGGTAAAAGAACAGCCTCATTCTTTTGGTCAATCTGAATCATTAAGTCTCTTGATGGAGGGATATCATTCACATTTTTGTAGGCAGTCAAATCATTTGAAGTCCTTGAAGCAGCACGATTATGTCCAGCTGCACTCTCTTCACCAGCAAGTCGCCGAGCAGTTTCTTCATTCTTTTGACGGGCAAGTTCTGTCTGGTGTTGCCTTCGAAGTTCTTCCTTCGAAATTTCACCATTATCTGATCTTAATGTAGTCTTAGAAATGAAGTTTGCTGAATGATTTGCCTCAACTTTAACCTTAGCCTTTTCTTCTTCCTCGTCTTCATTGAATGTATAAGCTACGTCCTTCACAGCTTTAGAGCTCTTTGAAGTCACAACCTCAGGATTTTTTTCACCAACAATAACTGTATCTGCAATCAACAGAGAAAAATTCTGGATCTTCGGGTTATTAGAGTTATTATGCAAATTCTGAAAACCAAGCGACACGTTGAAAACCATGCTTGGTTTTAGAACTCGATCATTCTTGGAATTAATATTCAGTCCTGATTCCCGGAACTCCAGACCAATGCCTGTCCCAGCAGATTTTGTCAAATTTGGAACTAATTCAGGTGCCTCCTTTTCAACCACTGAAAGGGCTGCTTGATAAGCTGCATTCACTTTGTTCCCAGGCTTTAAAGCACTAATTGCCGCTTCATGTGCCCTAAGAAGAACTTCATAAGCCTTACTCTGCAGCGGATTGGCATCAATCAGGAATGTTCTAGCAAGATTTGAGCAGTAACTATTATATCGTGATCCAACTGCACATATAATCACACTGGTGGAATCATAGTAGAGGTACTCATCATTGCTGGTAGCACTGGGTCTCAGATCAAACTCCCCTCCACTCTGAAATATTGGGGGATAACATATATCAACAGCCTCTGCCTTCAACTTTGCTTTAGCTTTAGTAGGTTCCATGATGGCTTTCTCTGCCTCATCCATCAACGAAGAATGGCTGACCTTTTTCTCCTCATCAATAACATTCTCAAGCCTTGGGACGACAACATTGTTCATCACATTGAAAGTCAAATATGCAGCTTTCTTTATGTTCATGAGCTCACCAGAATCCTTAATGGCAAAAAGGTCAGATAACCCATTGGTAGCATCAGAAAGCTGGAAACCACTGCTTTTCAATTTCTCGTCCCAAAACTTCAGAAGATCCCCTTCAGGAGCCTCTCTGGCAATGTGCCCAAGAACAGGGGAGTTCTGTTCATCAGCCTTTGATTGAGTACGAATGGCACGAAAAATGGCATCCATTAAAGCAGCTCCATTGTCACCCTTTGCCTTCACGTGCATAACAACATCTACATCCACAGCTTCCTTGGCATGTTTCTTCACAACTTCTAGCACAGAGGTCTTCTTCTGGCTACCTAAAATATGTATCTGCTTCTTCATAAAAATCATAATTGTCTCCGGAAACTCATACCCAAAAAGCCAAATATTGAGAGCTGACGATTTGAGGTATCGCAGATCATCTGAAGGAGGTGGTGTTGCTATTGCAAGGACATCAGCAGATCCCCATAGCTCATCCTTGTTAGCCTTCCAATGTGAATAAAGTTCCATCAGTCGTGTTTTAAACGTCTCCACATCAATACTATATGGACTTTTGGCCCCATTTGGAGGTTGCGCATTACCTTTCCTTTGCTCAACCATTGAAACCGAACCGTGCCTGCAACAATCAAGTATGACCAGAACTAGAGAGTGAAAAATTATAGAAGTAAACTCGATCCTAAAACAACATATTATAACCACTAGAAGCAAAAAATTAGTATCGACGAAAATTTTCAATGAAGAAAAACCTAACAAATTAGGGTGAGAAATGCAGTGCAATAGAACAAGGGGGGAAGAGGTAAAATCAAATAGGGGTTTATATTCAACTTAAAAAGAAATAAAATACAATGAGCTTTATTCTCAATCATAAATTAGGGTTAGGGAGTTGCGCCAACCTAAAACACTTGAACAACTTGAGAACACATTAGGAAATGAACAAGAAAAGAAAACTCACGTCTATCTGCTCTGCACTTGACGGCGACACCAAACAATGAACAGCAGAACTTGAGAGGCAAGTTAAATAAGGGACGGAAATGGAAATCAAGGGAATGGCGGTTTAATCTGGGTTCTCCCTTTGTTTTTCCCCTGGATTTGGAGAAGTCTAGAAGAGAATGGAGGGATGGTTTTTATACGCTCCAGGGATGGGTATCGTAGGAAATTCGGGTTTTACAAGGACATTTTAGGCATTCTATTTTCTCCAAGCAGATAGGATTACCTAAAACGGCGTCTTAAAGTCGTTAAAGACTGTCGTTTTGATCAGATGATTAAAAAGTGGCGGGAAATAGTTTACAAAAATCCGTGGGGATGGCGGGGAAACTGTGAATCTTATGTTTTGGATTTGCTTTTCTACCAACCAATAAGAAACGGTAGCGCATTAATGCATCTCATGATTACGCATGAAAAATAACACGCATCAATTTAAACTGTATATTTTATAATAAAATTTAATTTTGAATAATTAGAAATAATTATAATAAAAATTTACAGAGCAACAGAGCTCAGCTGCTTCCATGGTAATTAAAACGGAGAAATAAAAAGGGTGAATTTTGAAATTGTTGGGATCACGAAAAGAAGATGGATGTTCCAACTTCCAGTTCAAATCATACAACTTTACATCCTTGATCTTGTCACCTCCAGTTCGTCTTCCTTCCACAGGTTTTGATCTGGACCTCTTTCTATCACAATGTTTCAATGTTTCATCCTTTTTCTTGTCAACTTCTCATCCAAGTGGCGTTTAACTTCCACAGATTTTGACCTGGACTGCCTCTACCTCCTATATTTTTATTCATCCTCATATTAACTCGGGGACTCCATGCTCCTTTAATGTTTTTTTCTCCTTAGATACAAACCTGGATAGCCTTCTCTCACGCTTATTTGACTTCCATCTTGAGCCTCATTTCCTCTGATCATCTATACTTTCTTATCACTACCACTTTGAGTTGATGACCTACTTCCACTGTGATGCTTTGGGTGATTTGGAATCAACATGAGAAGGTTTTCCTGACCTACGTGGTGAATTTTCTTGGAGATGTTTTGGTAAGGCTAAATTAGGTCTACAATATTTTCTCAATCGGGAGTTCACACTCGTACTTCAACTCAGTAGCAAAGCTACTGCTAGGAATAGAAGATATGCAAATACCCATGGTGGATTGGATACATTGCCCCCCTGGATTGGATACATTGCTCCCCCTGAAACAAATTCCTGACTTCGCCACTGCTTCAACTTGAAATAGATGAACAGTGATCAAGTGATCTATCCCATCTTCTAGATCTGTCACCACCACCCCTACCATCTCTTTATGGCCATTGTTCACTCTTATTTCTTGAGTGACAACGATACTCAAATGGATGACTAGACCTTCAATCTCCATGACAACGAGATAGAGATGAGTAAGAATGGGACCTCTGCTTGGGTCAATAGTTAACTAGCAACCTTGATTGGGACCTTAACTGGCCTGAGATATTGGTGTAGACCTACAAGAAAACCAAATCCATTAGCAGGTTATAAAAAGGGCACATGGAAAATATATTCCTAACTTCTTGTATGTAAATGACTTCCAAATTGTCTTGAAGATGAGAAGTGATGGACAATAAGAGTGATTACTCATGGAAAATCTACTAGGATTATTACGTATCTCATACTGTTGAACGTAACACAGAGAAATCCATTGTAACAGTAAGGTTGACACAAAATAAGTGATCTGTGGCTTAAATTTCATGCCTAAGGACATGAAATCCAAGTTACTAAGATGAAAAAACTTCTTCACAACTTTAAATTGCAAACTACCTCTTATTACAAACTTAGTGGACCACAAATATGAAATCCATATTTTGTTAAGAATAAAATGGTGAGGAAAAAGCTTCCAATCAATTGAAACAAAAGTTGCAAATATGCATATAACACAGAAACGACTTTCCTTTCCAAGGTCAATATCAAAGGTGCAGCACAAAAACTTATCTTTCCTTTTCAACATACAAGACAGGTTAATAAGCACAGTTTCACTTTCACGTAAAAATCTACCTAATAAGCACAACCAGCATGTCCTATTGTGGACCGGAAATCATGAGGCAAACCATGAGAAAACATATAAACACAAGAAAGAGGACAAAGTGACCTAAATACATAGCAGTCTATTTTAATGAAAAAAGACAAGGTGATATACCTAAATTTTTCTTTCCTTTTCCACCTCATCTCCAACAAGTCTATTAGTTTTAAACTTCTTACTAATTTCTGCAATTCAAGCTGCTGCTAATTCAGTTAGAGACTTCACTGTTGCTGCTCAATTAGCTTGTTGTGCAGTCATAGTTTGCCGCATAAGTAAAGCCTATTGAAACTGCATCTGTTGTGGGACATATAACTTGTTGCATTGATGCAAGAGATGATGAAGCCACTAAAGCATTCAAAAGTGGCTTTTGAAGGAGTGACTTAGCGATTTCAACATTCAAAGGCCGAACCCTAACATCCATATTATTAAGTGCTAAAGCAGCAGTGGCTTCTTTAGGTTTCAAGTATTATATGTAAGCAAAATGCTTTGTATCTGTGAAGGTATGTCCACAACTATGCCACAATAGGTGACCAATTGTTTAAGATGCTCTACAGTTGGAAGCAAGCTAAGATTGCTCATTTGGAGTACCTTTTTCAATGCATCTTCCTTAAAAGCTTTGTCAAGTGAACCTATAAAAACTGAAGCATGGTTAAAGGCTGGTTAGAACACAAATAAAACTAAGAGAAAAATTATACAAAAAGAAATGCAAAACATAGCATACTTAAAATTTGTAAAATTAAAAGTAATGGCTATCTATGGAAGCTAACTATTGAAAAGATACCAGAAAAATCTTTTCTGGATGATGCAGCTGCAATTGAGTAGCATAAGCTTGAAGTGCTTGAACAGCAACAATACCATGAGCAGTAGCCATTGCAGCCACAGAAGATGCATTAGACATCTGAGTAATATTCGCAATCTGAGGTCAGTGCACTTAGAGAAGTCATCAGCGAATTGTGTGGCGGATGATTCAACTTACAATAGTTTTTACACATTAATCATTAAGTCAATCTCTAGGAATTTCCCCAAGAGATCCCCCATTCCAAGCAAAATTACTCTGCCTGAAGCACCAAAAACACTTCCTCGTGTCATTCTTAGCAACCCACAGAGTGCAACAGAAACACACCCAGAATAATTTGGCTTGTCGGCTAGACTGGTTGACTTGGTACACTAATGTCGATGCAGGACGCATTCCTAGTGGTCCACCTGGGAAGTACCTGAAACAACATCCAATTCCAATTGTTATGTCAAACTAAAACACCTAAAAAGGCAGAAGATACCCAAAACGCTCCAGAAACAGCTAAAGGATAAATGAGAGGACAAGTGATCAATTATTCACATAGTTGTATCAATCACAGTTTTGGTACATCATAAAGCATGAATATATACATCAATCCTCAATCCATTCAACTATGAAATGTATACCACAAGACCAACAACAGATAAGATGCCAGGACAATCACCTTCGCTGAAATACACAGGAAATGGGCTATCCATTATAGGCTTCGTATTACACATATAATTTCCCCTCTTTGGCGCGATACAATTCAATATATAATTCCCATTCCCCCGTATCCTTTACAATCCCCTCTTGCTCCGTCCCGTCAACACCCACTCTTAGCGCCACCTTACCTTATTCTGCTTACCCCCTTCCGGAAACTTCCTTCCATCCGAATCCTTCGTCAATGATGCGAACGTCGTCCCGCCAGCAATTCCTGCCCTGTCCGCTGTTCACTTCGTTAGGTCCACCGACCCCACCGGTTTCTTCTCCAAGCCATCGTTGTCGTCTTCACCTTCCTCTTCCTCCGACTCCGAATCCACCAGCCTCTCAGAATTGTTTGTCACCTTCCGGAATGTCACTTCAAGTGCTGCTTTTGTGACGGCTACTTTCTCGGCTTCGCTCTTAATCTTCGCCTCGTCCGCTTGTTTCACCCATATCGCTTTGCTGTAGCGATAGCATAACCTCCCTTATCGGTGGGTTTGTTATTGTTCCGATCGGCCATTTAGAGCGAAACAGTAAAAAGGTCGAAAATGTTCAGAGCTACCAAAGCTTAAGCTCCCTATAGGCTTCAATTGGTCAGAACTGCTTCATCGCATTCATAGTGACTATGGGATTAGGTGAGGCAGATAGAGAATAGCGAACTGTTGACTAACTGAGCTCCTAGCTGGAGAACTACGCTTGCTTCTGTTTGGTTAACGAGAGAAGTTGGCAACTCTTACGAGTCCGGTAATGTATAATATTAAGCTGTGTTATAAATCTCAATCATTTCTTGATACAGGTCTCGAGTAGATCATACGTAAATAAAAGTACAATTTGAATAAATAAATGGCTGAGATTTATAAAATAGAATAAGATATCATAATATTGGACAGAACGTATATAACTCTTATATCCCATAAATATCTTAACAGCTGGTATTACTTTATAAATAAAATTTTAATTATTAGATTATTTATTCAATAATTGTTATTGATAATTAACTATAAATATTATATGAAGATTAAAATAAATTTAATTAATCAATTTAAATGTAAATTTTATCTAATCTATAATTCCTTATCTCCGTGCGAAGGTGGAAAGGAGATGTATTCTGTTTGGTGTCAAGAATGAGTAAGCAACAGGAACAGGATGTTCAGAGCTTCCCTTATTAAGAATCTGGTTGAAAGTACGGCGCAGACGCAGAGGCCTTGTGGCATATGACACCCCACACTCTGTCTTTTGAGGAAGGCGACAAAAAGTATACATTTTGATTTTTAAAAAACAAATTTGGGATTTGGGGTTGGGAGGTCCGTATGTATGTTTCTTTAAAAGTTGTGTAGGCCCCACTAAATACTACGTTTCAGTTTCTCTCTTCCGTACGCACATCCACACCCTCTTCTTCTTCTATCATTCCGTTTCTCGTACCCGAATGCTGGTTGTGTGAAAGACTAACTCGTTACCTCTGCCCTCCATCACAAAAAGAGAAGACCCTTTTCTTTTTCTAATCCTGGTCGTGGGATAGGATCACCGCTATCCATTTACCTGTTGGTATAATGGAGGTGGGTTTTTAGTTATTACCGTCACTCACTTGCACTGACAAAACAGAGCGTTTCTGCAATTTAACAGGTCACTCTCTCACTTTTTGCTTCAATCCTGATCGCAAAAATCGGTCCTTTATTGCATCTTGGCATAATGGAGGTGGGTCTTTAGTGTCACTCGCAACCTTCAGCAGTGCCAAGAGAGAGGTAGGCTAATCTCTCTTCCATGATGAATATAAAGCTTTCTTCTGTTGTTGTGTTGTTATTAGGATTTTTGATATTACCAGCCTTTAAACAATTTGGCAGACTATGCCTTTGCAAGATTGTTACTTGGTGTAAAAAGTTATCACGATACACAGAATTGGTTGAACTTCGTTCAACGTAACTTCTTTTATCATGTACTCTTGGCTGCAACATCACCATTACGTTAGATTATGCTCTGTATCTGTTTCCTTTGGTTTTTCATATTTGGGTTGACGAATATAGGTATTGGGGTTCGAGATCTTGGCCCTGCAAAATTTGGACGTTTTAAACTACCATTCTCGCTTTTTTCAATGGGGATGTCCTCTGACAATGTTAGTGGACTTGTTTTGGCCATATCTTCAAGTGTTTTCATTGGTTCAAGCTTCATTATCAAGAAGAAAGGTCTTAAAAAGGCTGGGATTTCTGGAAGAAGAGCAGGTTTTATCCCTCTGCATCATTGCATTCCTTATTTTATTCACCTTCTAATTTTTTTGTCACTGAAGCTGTGGTTTTGGCCAAACAAAAAAGTAGCATTGATATTCTTCGCTTGCCTTCTACGTTATCTGACTTTTGTTGACTGATTAGGCATGGGAGGGCATTCATACCTGTACGAGCCATGGTGGTGGGCTGGGATGGTATCTAGTATGTCTTACTTCAACTTGCTGAATAGATAATGTTTCTGGATTCCATTTTACTGATTCATGTATTTCAATATATTGATAGTTATGTTATTCCTTTTCACTTGCAAATATAGTATGAAGCATGCCCTTACTCTACACAATTCATGCTGTGATTACTACGATTGCAGAAGAAAGAGTAGTGTAGTGGATGAATTCAAATCCAGATGTCACTAGTGGAGAATAAACCATGCCTTAATTATGTTAGTCACACTCTAATGGATAAAATATTCAAGATACAATGTGGTATTATTATGACGGTATGCAGTTTCAATGATTTGAAACAAGAATGACAGATAGAAATTATGAGAATTTGAAGTCAGAAGTCTGCCGGTAATGGCTGATTATCTTTGATATTCAGAAAGTCGCTGCATATAAAACGACAGGAAGAAGAATCTCCCTTTTCTCCTTTTTCCCTGTAACGTCAAATAGCAGTTATTTTCTGTCTTACAAAGTGCAAGAAAGACACGAAAATGATAGTACTAGCACGCCTCCTATTGGTTGAGGAAGCATCATGATACAAGTAAAAGATCAAGTAGCATCAATAGCAAATGCAATTAAGATATTTGTGTTCTTGTCTCCTTGCCACCTTTTCTTACAATTTGGTCTCTATCCTTGTCCTGATCTACATTTGAATAGTTTCCCCAATGGTTTTCTCATCCTTACGAGTAAATAAGCAAATATGTGTTCTAGATAGGATTCACTAGTCAGCAAAAGCAAGAAACGCTGCCATAGGTAAAGCCAGACTACAGTTCTTTTAATAAAAGAAATTCCGAAGCCTGCTTTTTCTTGATGTATCTGTGCCCGATGCACTTTTGTTCATCAAAAAACATATTGTGAACTCCCGGATGGTGTTAATGCATTTGTGCTTGATGCAACTTCAAAATAATCTATACGAGCATCCTATTCCGTGCTTGTTTCTGTCGTGCATTTAGCACCTACATATCCAGATGAAGATATGATTTAGCTTTGAAAACAATACTGTTCTTGCGCTGTGTGATGACCAATAGAACTTTCAATTCAGACACCACGTGCTTGAAGAGTTATGAGAACGGTTGGTAGATGGAATCCCAGGTGGACATTTTACCTATTTGCAATTCCTGAAGTTCTAATTTCAGCATAGATAGTCACTCATATTTGTTCCCAGACAGGCGTAGGAAACATTGAAAATCAGCTTCTCGAACACAGATTTTGTTATTCTCTGTGTCTTTTGTTATGTGATCTACTAATATGATCCATCTCTAACTGGTATAATAAGAAATAATTTTCTTACGTCAGTGATCGTGTCTCTATGCTTTTGTAGTGATTATTGGGGAAGTTGCTAACTTTGCTGCTTATGCTTTTGCTCCTG
>JANZXV010000005.1:9335654-9354091 GCA_027576455.1 Erythroxylum roigii
TGTGGTGGGCTCTACAAACATTGTCATACATGCACCGCATGAAAGAGAAATTGAATCTGTTAAGCAAGTATGGCACCTTGCCACAGAGCCAGGTACTTTGAAAGTGGCGTTGATTGCTCGCTCTGAAAATTTAATGGATATGTTTGAGGCCCCAGTCAATAAATCTGCAAAAGGAAAAGAAAAAACTTGTTCACTTACTGCCTATGCGTCAGTCTCACAATTTCACGTTTCATATAATACATTTGAACATTATATGAATGTTCTCTCCTGGGATTCCTAACATGGAAACTTAAGAAGTGATCATGTGGATCATCTGTCTTGTTGCTTGGATGAATAGTTCTTATTAAAGCTATGGTCCTGAAAATTATTACTTCTTGTATGTTGGAAATTATCATATATTTGTTTTATTAGCTGTAGCTGAAAACAATTGATAACTGGTCTCTCAGTTGCATGAATGGAGCACATGAACACCTAACCTTTAGATGTGAACCATAATCAAACAACGTCTCTTCAATACCAGTGCCTTCTCTGTAAAGTTGCTGATTGCCTTAATTGGTCGTGCAGTTTGGAAAGAAAGATTCTGAATCTGAAATGGCCTTTTGAGAATGAGTTGGATTTTAACCTTAGTGGCAGCATATCAATAGATTTATGTAAATGTATTCAAAATCTAGTTAAATTATCTGCTGCATCTATCTGATTGTCATGAAATTGCTCTGCAAATGCATTTTTAGCATCAAAGTGCTTCGATTTGATCAAGCAATTCTTTTGCATGACAGGTTTCCTTGTCTATACTGGCATAGTTCTGGTTGTGGTTGCTATTCTCATTTTCCGCTATGTACCGCAGTATGGGCAAACTCATATGATAGTTTATGTTGGAATATGCTCTCTTATGGGCTCCCTCACGGTCTGGTTATTATCTTTGATTTTCCCTGAAAGTTTTCTTGTTCTACATTTACAGGTTTAACAACTTGGTACTGTTATTTATCTGTAGGTGATGAGTGTGAAAGCAGTTGCAATTGCTTTAAAGCTGACTTTTTCTGGAATGAATCAATTCAAGTACTATCAGACATGGTTTTTCACTGTGATTGTGATTTTTTGTTGCCTTCTGCAAATTAACTACTTGAACAAGGTAAAATTTATAGATTCCCCTTGGACGAATATCAGATTTTACGTGAATGGCATTGGTCCACTTTGGTTCTTTAGCATTTAAGTTGTCTAGAGCCAGGAAAATGCTTAACCTACATCTATCCAATCTTTTGCAGGCACTGGACACCTTCAATACAGCTGTCATATCTCCAGTCTATTATGTGATGTTCACATCTCTGACTATTCTCGCCAGTGTCATCATGTTTAAGGCAAGATGAGATGAGATGAGATAATATTACACGAATCATCCATCACCAAGATATGGATACTAATCATGGTCTGATAACAAATGCAGGACTGGGACACACAAAATGCATCACAGATTGTATCAGAAGTGTGTGGTTTTATCACCATCCTCTCGGGAACCTTTCTTCTTCACAAGACCAAGGATATGGGTACTAGCAGCTGTAGTAGTAATAGTAGTCCAGAGCCAGAATCTCCAGTTCTCACCGCCACAGATACTGGTGCGACCCGAGATTGTGAATAGTAGAGGAGCAGACATCTAGTCTTGG
Source organism: Erythroxylum roigii (assembly GCA_027576455.1). Lineage (NCBI taxonomy): Eukaryota > Viridiplantae > Streptophyta > Magnoliopsida > Malpighiales > Erythroxylaceae > Erythroxylum > Erythroxylum roigii. The sequence goes on from JANZXV010000005.1 coordinate 9,337,313, forward strand.
ACCTGTGCCACCATCACTTACATTGACAGTTTTATCTTTTCTTGATGTTCTTCTTCTTCCACTTGTTTATAATCGATTGGTTTATTACGAAGAGATTAGGATACCAAAAAGTTGCTATTTCCAGGAGTAACTTTGAAAGACTGCCACAGCGGTTTCTCTGACACAACTTCTTATGCCCGAATGAAATTTTGTGTAGTGTTAACTATTTATTTATACATATTTTTTGTTTATTTATACGAGATTTACGTCAAATTCATATAAATAAATAATTAAAATTTACATGATAAAATAAGGCATCATAATATAAAAAATCTAGTCTCCTTAATCGCCTCTCCAGACGAGACGAGGAACCTCATTCATTTAATAAATGATAACTATAAAAATGAAATATACAATATTCATAAAAAAAAAAAGGTGATTTATTCTTTTTCATTCAAAAATGAGAGGTTACTAAAAGTTAAAATTAGTAAGACCAAAAAAAAAAAAAAAGGTTAAAATTAACTTTAAAAAAGGAAAATAAATAAAAAGAATCCACTTTGAATTTTTTTTATTTTTAATCATTGTTAAAAATAAATTACTGAAATTTTAAGTTATTATTATTATTATTACAGCAAGTTAAAACTAGACTAAGCTTCGACTTCTTGTCCATTAACCACCAGTGGCAATGGGGTTGTGTTCATTTGTCAGTTTCTCCCACATTATTACAGAACATACGTAAGCCAGTTCTACTTCTGCCACTTTCTTTTAGGGCCACTAAACTGTTTATTTTACTTTGCACACGAACGGAAAAAAGTGCAATGAGAAGTTTAAATTTTATCAAATAATTAAAAAGGAAACCTTTTTTACGTAAAATTCCACCAATATCACTTGCTCGATCCGTGCAGATTCCATCGTTTTCATTTCTCTTCCCATTATTCCTGAGAATATCCCTCACCTCTTCAAATTCTGCTCTCTTCATTCTCCAGGTAATCCTTTTAATCGCTGTCGTTTGGTGCTTAGTTTTGGTTTTTGCTTATCTGGGTTGGTGTTTTTGGACACTAAAAGATGTAAAGTGATGATCTGGGAATTTTTGGTGGCTTAAAGATTTTTGGGGTTGATAGTGGGTATTGTGGTTTTGGTACCGATTGGGTATTTGGTTGCTGGTGTCAGATGATGCCAACAAAAAGAAAGAAATGGACAGAGGCAGAGGAGAAAACCCTTATTGAGAAGTATGGAGAGATGGTCTCTGATGGGTCACTTGGGAAAATGAAAACCCGTGAGAAGAAATATAAACCCATTGCTTTGTTTGTCAATTCTGAGTACCATTCGCGTGATCCTATTGCGTACCCTTGGCAATGGACGTGGAAAGATGTGTCGACTAAGGTGCAGAACATGAGACATCAGTACTTGCTTGTCAAGCAAAAAATAAAGAAACCCGAGCTTGCTGCCACGGAGGATGCTGGAGGTGGAGAGTGTAGCAATGGGGATGAGTTTGAGTGGGTGGAAGGGCTCACGCATTGGTCAAATTTTTTGCTCTATAAGGAGATTTTTGGGGATGTGCCTGGTGCATGTGGGAGTAATTGTAGTAATGGTAATGAGTTGATGGGAGTGTTAAATGAGGAGCGAGAGAATACTGGGGGATTGCTGAGTGGTGGTAAGAGGATGGACATTGTGGAGTTTGGGCAAGTGGGTAATTCAACTGATGGGGATTTTGCTGGCATTGATGGAGGTGATAATGGGATGCTGGGTTTGGGGTTTGATTACGAAGAAGAAGATGCAGAGGAGAATTATAACGGGAATGAGCAGATAAGAGAAGGTGTTAATGGTTTCATGTATGAAGAGGTTGAACCAAACGGATCCAATTTGCAGAAGAAGAAGAAAGTGAGGAAGGGCTTAGAGAAGAGGGTGTTTGGGTTCCTTTCCAATCAGTTTGGACAGTTGAGGGAAATGGAAGCACGTTTTGAGCAGCGAGAGGTGGAGAGGAAACAGGAAAGGAAGAGGAGGGAGGATGCTCAAACTGAAAGGGAGCACGAATATCAAAGGAAGTTAGAAGGGAGGGAAAAAGAGAGGGAAGAGAGGGAAAAGGCTAGAGAAAAGTTGAGAAGGCAGAGACTTGGAGAATTGGAAGCTATGGAAAAGGAGAGTGAAGAAAGGCAAAGAAGAAGAAGAGAGGAAGAGTTGATAAAAGATAGAGATTGGGAGGAGAGAATGAGCAGGAGGAGAACGGAATGGCAGAAAAGGATGGATGAAATGTTGAGTCAGCACCGATCAGATATGGGGCAGATCCAGACCCGCATTCTCCATGAGCAACAGAGCCTCACTAGCCAGTTGCTTGGGATTTTTTCACAGTGGACTGGTCACGCTACTGGGCTCTCTGATCACACAGGTGCTAACAGCCATTATCTTTCACAAATGATGCAGAATTTACACCATGTAAGTGGCATGATACATGGAGATCCTAGGGTTGATGGAGATACTCAGGATGACCAATTTATTGTTGATGGATGATGGCCTGCAACGACGAATTCAATTACTGAATTTGGAAAAGTGTAGACTGTGCAAGCTAAGCATGTCTGCGTGGTGACAGAGATAGTATAAAGGTAAGAGAACTGCTAATTGCATTTCTCATGGATTCTTGATTACATTGCTAGCTGTATATTTACTTGTATTCAGTCAATAAGATATTAACATTCTTCCCTCAATTTTTATTGTAACTACACTTGATGTAAATTAATCTTTGTACAATTTAATCTATTCTTCTTTATTATTTGTTTCTTTATCTAAGGTTATGTTCTTCTTCCTGCCAAAGAAAGACCACAAACAAAATTTGGGGTACTGAAGAAACATGATTACTAGGATTAACATCTATTTTCAAAGATGTCGTTCTGTTACTTATTCTAGCATGTTGACTTATTTGGCTTTATAAGCATCAGATATGGGGTTATCTTCATATGCTTGTCAAATTAAAGATTCAAATCTTTCAGCTTGCCACTTCTTTGGATGTCACTACGACATGCTACAACAGCATTTCCTTTATGGGGCTATTTAAGTAGTCTGCCGGAAACTAGGTCAATAAACCTTACTTTATGCAAGATGCATTAGATTGTCTTTGGGCTTACTATCTTGCCTTCTGCCAATCTTCTTGTCATGTTTCGAGCATGTCATTGGGTTATCTTCAGAATATCACATCATACTGTTTCTCCAAACCTCTATAATACTCCATTGCTGCCATCGTGCTTTTCATTCTTTCCAATGCTTCTAATTGATCAAGGTGGAAAGCGTTATGCTTCATCACTTCCTGAAGCTATCCAGGCCAACATAACCTCGTGGAAATTTAATCTCTCTGAAACATAAAATTCTTTTAAAGTTGAGAATAATTTGGCTTGTTTGCCAGGAGAGCAGAAAATAATTGAAGAGATGAAGGTTGTTTTTCTTTTCTCATAATTTAGAGGATGTTGAAAGCAATTCAAAAGGACCACTGACTGGAAAGGATGAGGGGCTGTTTGTAGAGATGATTGGGCAGATTGAAGTTAAGGGGCGACTGTTGCGGATACAGGAGGGGGGTGCCTTTTAATAATTTGAGGTCCTTTTTTGTTTACGATGAATTGAAGCAGAAAGTAACTCAAGAGGTTCTTGACAAAAGGAAGCTTGATACTGTAATCTCTGGGAGAGATTAGCCTTGATACCTGGGGAGAATGTCACGTCAGAATTTTCACTTGTAAACATCGTATTCACTATTCTATTTTGCTGGAAAGTTATTGCTTTTGGAAGAAGCAGATTATCCGGCTTCTGAATCAGAAATCCTGTCCTGTCCAAGCGGAACCTGCTTAGTTATAACAGATACCTGCTTCTCAATAAACAAGAGTGAACCCACATACTGTCGCATAAGGGGAAGGTCCAGCGCGTCACACAGATTTCTTCGTTCCTAATATGGGACAACATGATCACGACTGTACTCACAGAGGTCTTATTGAAGTAAACCAAATTGATAAAATACTAGGTTGAGGCTTGGCTTTGTGAAGGTGTAAAGGAGGAGCAGATGGAGTTTGTGCTTACTTACATTTGATGCGAACTTGGAATCTTTTAGCATACTGTTTACGTTTCATCATCTTGGAGGCCCAATGGATGCCTAGTGTAGATGTTGGTTGTCAACTCATAAGGTGTTGGTCATAATATTTACCTAGACGTTCATATATTATTTTGTTAGTTCTATTGTCTATTAAAGCAGCAGGCAACTCTTGGTATGTAAAATCAGCTGACAGATCGCTTACCATGTCCCCAGCAGGAAACAATACTATGGTTAGACTCAGTTTACTGTTCAAGCAGGTCTAAGCCTGTTGCGTTGCCATGATAGGGGAGGGGGTATTTTATTTAAAGTCATGCTGAAAAGTTAAAATTTCCCGTCTTAAGGCATTGAATTTTCCTATTTGACATATTCTTTATTTTTCTAATTGTTCAATAAATTGAATACTTGGAAACTTCTGCCTTGCAGTTCTGTTTTGACTAGTTCAAGTACTGTCTCAGGTTCAATGACCTGACCTTTTCAACTAACCAGTATCTGTTTTTGGGCTAGAACTGCTTACCGATCTCACCATAAACAGTTGACACCCACGTCGATCAACTTTTTTCTGTTCTAACAATGCTTCTCTGGTGATATATGGTAACTAATATTGCAATTACTTAATGATCCAAACTTTGCATAAAAAATTTCAAGCTTCCAGTCAGCTTTTTCTGTAACATTGACAAATCTACTTTGATTCGTTCATATAGTTCTGGAAGAAATGGCGGTCGACTTCATGTTAGACTCAGTTCTGGCTTTCTCACTTAAATTTCCTCACGAGGGCTTAAGATAGGTTTCAAATCAAGCTTAAGTTCAGCCATGTCCCAACTTCCTCATCACATTATTGTGGACATACTTTCAAGAGTTCCTGTTAAGCCTCTGATACGTTTTAAGGGCGTGTGCAAGTTATGGGACTATTTGATCTCTGATCCTCAGTTTGCAAAGCTCCAACTCAGACAATCCACGGCAGACAACAAAAACAACTGTTGCAGAGTTCCCCTGACGAGTTGGCCACCCAAATCTGTAGACTCTGAAGAATCTACAGACAACATTAATGCTGTGAGGAACCTCAGTCTTCCCATGATAATTGAACGTCCTCTTAGCTATTTCTACGGAATAATAGGATCCTGTAATGGTCTAGTTTGTCTGTATGATGAATTCAACAACATTCTGATATGGAATCCAACTACCAGGGACTACAGAGAATTGCCAAAGCCAACAGGTTCTCTCAATCACATGTTCGGTCATGGACTTGGCTATAATTCCTCCATTGATGACTACCAGATAGTATTTGCCAGCGAAATTAACGCGGATGGCTTTCGTGAAACTGGGTTCAATATCTTCACCTTGCGAACAAGTACCTGGAGAAGAATTCAGGGTCTCAACTCTGTTGCTGTATCATTTGAAGGACCAGTAACATTTGGAATGGAAGACTCCATTGGTTAAAAATAATACAGGATGGTACAAAGAGAATGTTCAATATAGTTTCTTTCGATCTCCAGGAGGAGACATTTAAAGATGTCCTGAGACTTCCCGAGAACTATGGCTCAGACATATTTTCATTGGAGTTAGGTACTTCAGGAAAATGGTTGTATCTGTTTTGCGAGAAAAGATATAGCCACTTTGAAGCTTTTGTGATGAAAGTTAATGGTAACAGAGCAGCTTGGAGTAGGCTGTTTAAGTTCCCACATGACAGGTTTCCCGGATATGCTAGTATGGCATTGTACCTGACGAAGAGCGGTCAAGTGGTTGTCAACTTTGATGGATGGCAATTAGGCCTCTACAACCCTAAGCAAGTAACCGTAGAATACTTCCGACCTAGGAAATTGTTTAAATGAATTTGAGGCTCGAGTATATGGTGAGAGTCTAATTTCACCCAATAATTACTAGACCAAGTTGGGATCTTGGATCAACCTAAGCATTAGATATCCTAGCTGGTTCTGTAATGATTCAACTGATTTTGTTCTAATTACCATTTGCCTTGTACTGCTGGTTTGGGAAGATAAACTAGAACAACATCCCGTACCTCGTCATGTTTGAAGACATTATTACTATGTTTTAAGTGGAAAACCAAAAGGAAAATTAGAGATATAAAAGCCTCTTCGTTTAGATTGATACTTCATTAGATTAATCTAATGTTTAACAATAATTCAACATTGGCTGCAACAAAAATTTCATTCTCCCAGAAACGAAACTTAATGACCATTTTGAGAAGATCATCATTACTCTAGCTATAACCCATCAGGAACACCTATCAGCCTCTTTGTTTCTGCAATACAACTCGGGAACAATCAATTCAAGATCTGCTAAGCAAGATGATTAATTTAACGAGTCTTCAATTAATCATTTTGACCCATTTTGGTGCATTATCTATCCAAGCACAATCATGATGCAATCACGTCGCTCTACACCTAAGTTAACAAACAATCTAAGCACAATCATGATGCAATCATACCTTGGATTTTTTCATTAAAATCGGTTGCCTTTGCAAACCCTCAGACCTAATGTGACTTAATTATTTCACATCCAAATTTCGCCTAGCATCTAAAATGTTTACCAATGTTCACCAACTTTCATGTGCCCTCGAGATTTCTCCAACATCTCACGTATGTCTCTCTTACTTGTATGATTTCACCTTGTTTTCTGATTGACGTGTATCTTCATGTCAAACTATATGTCAAAAATCAATCAAAGCCTATCAACATTTACATGATTCCAGTAGTTGAGCTTAAAGGTCTAATAAATCACCCCAACTAGAAGAATTTGAGGTCCTCAAATAATTTGTAGGCACTTCCTGTCAATTGTTCATTCATGGTCTCCTTAACCAAATTTAGAAAACAAGAGCAAGTTTTCTTCTTCGTAGCATACCTCCTATGTGTCAATTTTTCACTTCCTTGGGATTGCTTATGGTCATTCTCAAGGCTCATTGTGCTCATCTCTCACCTTTTGTTTATTGTCCTCCCTCTCGATGGCAATACTTGGTTGAAGGCTTGAAGCTTGAAAAGTGAAGGAGCTAGGTCTTTGATTGTCCAACCTCTCGATGGCAATACTTAGTTGAAGGCTTGAAGCTTTGATTTTCTGGAGCTAGAAAGGAGCGATTTTATAAGTTTCAGCCTTTAGCTAATGTTATAACTTCCGGAACATTAGCGTTGTAGCACCAAAACATAACGATTTTCGTGGCTTAATATTAAAGAGTTTAGTTGAAGAAATAAGAAACGATATCGAACAATACAGGAAACTGTGGAGTAGAAGTGGTTGTTCTATTATGGTTGAAGAATGGACTTCAAGAAGTGGGAGAACTTTGATAAACTTTCTGGTATACTAAAGGCAACGTGTTCCTCAAATGTGTGGATGTTTCTCACATTATGTATTCTACAGATGGTTTATATGAATCCATTAAACAAGTAGTGGAGGAAGTTGGAGCTGAACATGTTGTGTAGGTGATTACCAGTGGTGAAAAACGTTACAATGTTGTTGGCGAAAAATAGTTTCCCCTTGTGTAACTCATTGTATTGATTTAATACTCGAGGATTTTGGAAAGCTGGAATGGATAAGTACAGTTATTGAACAGGCTAAATCTGTAACTGGATATATTTATAATCATAACGCAGTTTTGGATCTTATGAAAAGGTTTACTTTAGGCAATGATATTGAGCTAGAGGGACCAACTCATTCAACTACTAACTTTACCACGTTGAAGAAAATGGTTGAATTAAAACTTAATTTGCAAACCATGGTTGCCCCATAGAAATGATTGGACTACCCATATTCCAAGGAAATGGGAGGATTGACGATACTAGATATTGTAAGTAGTCATCATTCTAGTCTTCGTGCATCTTGATTAACTAGTCCACCCTTGCAGCTTCTCGTAATCGTTGGCAGTGAAAAAAGGTTTGCAATGGGATATGTCTTTGTAGGAATACATAGAGCAAATGAGACAATTAAGAAAGAACTTGTTAAGAGAGATGACATTATAGACCTCAAGTGGGGACAACAACATCCTCCTCCCTTCATGCTGCAGGTTTCTTTGTAAATCCCAAACTGAACATAAAGTCTGACACAGTCCTCTTAGAACCATATGCTCTAATTTATTTTTCATAAGATGACAAGTGAGAAACGTGACAAATTTTCTCTGTCAACATTTGATTATTAGAAACAAGCATCCAACTACTCATATTATCCCCATGTCTCTATTGGAGGGGGGAAAATGATGAATCAAAGTATGACGACCCTACATTACAAACTATCACTTGCATCTTAAAAATGCTTGACACAAAAACGTTTCCTACACATGCATGCAACATTCGATATGCTCTGCCACGTAGAAGTAATTAATGATTAAGTGCTTTGGCATATAATTATTTAATTGTTTACTGCAAGTTTCCAAAATTTCTATTAAAAAATTTGTAACTTAATCTCAAAGTAGTACTGTAGAGTATAAAGGATACCGTTTCCAAAGCAACCTCAGCAATTGCTCGAGCAAGACAACATAACTTTCAAAAGCTATATACAGCATGAAATTCATAGTACACTAAAAATTAAAGTTCACGTACACGCAAAGGGCCAATACCAGACAGCCTGCATCATTGAAGAGGGGGTCATTTTTGTGATGTGCTGTCAGAATGGATATCTAATCGCATTTGCTCTTTAAGTATTGTTTCAACAGCATCCACAAAGCTCGTCAAGTTTTCTCGTAGATTTATACTTAAAGAATTCACAACCCCCTGACAAATGAAACCATTTTAAAGGTATTAACAAGTTCAATCATTGGGTAAAGATGTTCAAATAAAGCTTATCATTTTACAAGTGCACCCTTTCCCTCAATGTGTGCAGTATGCATGTGAGCGTGCATGTATGTGCTCATGCAAATGTTAATTATGGGTTTGCACCAATTTTACAAGTATGTGCACACACCACCTTAATTTTTTCTTACATTAAGCTCTTACTAATATTAGGGTGCTTCTCAAATCAGTGTTTTGATAACTCGGAGATAAATCAAACACACAAAAAAGATGAGTTTAACATGCTTACATGGAAACAAGTTTAGGCAAAAATGCATGTAATGCAAAGAATTAGGAACAGGAGAGTACACTGAAATTAAGAATAGATAATTAAGTTAAAATTCCCGTCTCAAAAGGACAATGGAAGAAGAAAATACTTACCTCAACCTTGCATAAAAAACTCAAAGAAATATCCTTCGAGTGGTGATCTGAACTCTTCAGGGAAATCAGCTTTAATGGAGAACTTGAAATGGGCCAACCATGGTAGACCTTAATGTATGCATCAACTCCACCAACCAGATGAGCAAGTATTGTCTCATCTCTATCCAAGTATTCCAAGGAGTACCTGCGTTATAATGAACAATATATGAAATATCAAAACAGTTGGAAAGACAACACAGTAAACACTTCAGAAACCATTAACATATCCTTGAGAATTTCACAGCTCAAAGACTGATTAATTTTGTACCAAACTAAAAATTTTCACCTAGAATTACTTGCAGTCTTTACTAGCAATCGCCTCAAGGTGCACTGGATAATCCTATCCTGCACCTTTCTTACAAGCCACTGTATTGAAGACCTGGTCTCCAGTAAAGACAACTGTGGAAATGACTCCCTGCAATATATTACAAATTAATAGCTCATGTTTCCAGGAATGAAGAGTATGGCAAAAAAAAGTCACCATAAAGGAATTAGATAACAACAATGACATTCTAATTCCCACATAGCATGTCATATTAGAATTACATGGGCGTTAATTGGTTACACATCCTATGAAAAATGAAAACTGGATTCAGCTAAAGTCAACTCGATTAACCTTAATCTTGAAGACATAAAGTGAGATATTCCTAGTCTACAACAAGTACTGTTCATATTCTGGTGTAATTCACTTTCTGGAATTAGAAGTCGAAACTTATAAATAATTATTTGATTAATATGGCATTCACTGATGTTGGAACTGAAAGGCCCAATTTCAGTTCCATGCCCAAACTCTTAAAATCTACTCTACTTAATAATGTAGGTGAGGCATTAAACACGAAAAAAGAGAAGGGAAATTTTAGAACCCAGCAGCAGTTATTCTAGAGTTTCTTGCTTTTTAATTCTAAAGAAAATATGATCCTAAACCTTAAACCAATATAAAACCAAAGGAAAAACAGACCTGGAAGTCTTTTCAGCATCAACAATATCACCTATATATACATCATTGGGAAATATCTGGACAAAAGCAAAAACAAAAAGAGCATTGGCTGCAATGTCCAGTAAGCAAGACTGAAATAAGAGGTGAATTTGAGACAGCACATATTAGAAAGACACAAGCATAATGCCACCAGACTGCTTTCTGCTGGGGTTTGTACTCTTGAGGAACAAAGCACTTTAAAGCAGATGAAATACATAATTTAATGTTTTCAACATATTCATCCATATGGAAGATTTGTAGTCGTTTCAATATGCCCCTAATTAAGCCTCCAACAGATCCATTTGAAGCTTCAGATTAATATTCCCAACGAAGATATAACTATTTCACCAAACAGGTTATTGTACTTTTCACAGTAGAGGTAATGCATGGTCTACATTGTAATTGTCTGTGAATTAACCATGGATGACACTTTTTACCTGAAATTTTATGCACCCTAAGAATTGATAAACCCTAATGATACAAACTTCAATTACTTCTTTACAGGGAATCCATGTTAATATGCTTCTCCATACTTATATTGATAATGTTGAACTGCCACCGTGACATGTTCCATTTACTTCGCATAGGATTGGCTACAAACCTTCGTTACAGCACCATCCATGAACAGCAAAATGCGTATGAGTTATAATGAACAGCAATCCATTAGTTTAATCAGAGAAAATGGTACATACCTCAACAGTCTTAATCTCCATAGTTCCACTAAGAACTTCTATTAGCAATTCATGATTTACTTCAGATGGCCTAGAGGTATCGTCAATGCTTTGATGTTGTGACATGCCCTCTAATTTAGGAATATATGTCCGCAACGATAACCTAATGAAAGTTCCATCAAATTCAACGATATGTAGACCAGATAATGCATCTTCAATTTCTTCCAAAGCATCAAACCTAACAGTAAATCACAAATATGAAGCACGCACAGAAGCCATAAGGTATGCAATCATGAACCCTACAAAGATAGGTTACCTTTTAAATAAATATTCAAAATTCTGCAGGGAGTTCAAAATTGACTTGCTTTCTTCAATTTGATTATCAAGCTTCAAAATCTGAAACGTTGCACGCTCTCATTAACTGGCATCAATAATATTAGACCAAAGAAGAGAACTCTGGAAAGAACAAATCAAAAAAACTTGAATATCATAATATAGGCAATAATGACTCCTTGGTGATCTTCAATACGCTCATGCGTAAACATAAGTTGGGGAATAATTAACTCTCTTGTAATATTAAATACGTTCATAAATAGGCTCCATAGCACAAACACAATAATGTCTCAGAAAAATTTAATTTATTTAAAGGGATAAACACACCCTAGGCTAGTTAGCATCTCAAGATATGTCTGTAAGGTTTCAATTAGCAATTTGCAAGGTTGAGAAAGTGATTAAAAAAAGGATCACCCTAATGATACCTCAAACTCATGATTTTCATGGCTGTTAATTGAGTTGGATCCATCTCCCACATAAGAATGGTAATTTTGATCATCTTTGTCTTCCTGAACCTGTAATGCAATATATAAACCATGAGGCCAGGGGAGAAATAAAGTTCTTCATCATAAACCTTAGAACAGTAAAAACAATGCATTGAACTAATGCCGTGAAACTATTATGCACCTACAATCTAGTTTCCAGACACTTCTTTCAAATTTAAATTTAAAGGCAAGGACTACAGGCTTGTAGTCGCTATTATGCCCTCTCATCAAGTTATAACCAGCAGTGGAGCATTTACTCAAAATATGAATCACGAAACTATTCCTATACAATTGATAGGCAACTGTTCAAAACTTCAAAAACACTCTAACTTCAAAAGAAAATGGTGATCAATTGGTTAAAATGAAGGATTCAAATGTTCCAACATCGAGCAGTAACAAATCAACAGTCTTGGACTGAATATGATGAGACTAACTATAAGCAACAATCTTTAGAAGAGCTATCCTGAGAAGTTCTTCATAGCTTTCTGGGATGTATTTAAAGTGAAAACACAACAGGCAACTTCAACTTAGTTACATTGGAACAATGATTTCCATATCAACCACACCAACTTAGGGTAACAACTGGACCTGTAGAGGAGAAGCTTGTGTGTAAAGACCAGGGGAAATTCCAAAAAGTTTTGACCTTAAATTTTGGAGTAAAACCCACAGGTTATGCAGCTGATGGTTTGCTGGAGAAAGAACTTGGAGTCAAGAGGTTATAGATTCAAGACTCAAGCCAGAAAACTTTATGTAAGAATTTACTCAAGAAGTTCATCCTAAAAACAAAGTGCAGCTCCCTTTCTTTCCAAATAACAGGCCTTGTCATTGTAGTCAGACCAAAACTCCTACAGTGTATTTACCGCTTTGAATCTAATCTAGAAGAAGAGCTTAACTCATCTTGTGAATCAACCAACCTGTGACGACATAGAATCCAATGAAGACTTCAACACTTCGAGGTCACTCTCCAATCGACTAGAATCTGGAAGAGTTAAAAGAAATTGTAATATTGGAGTATTAATGTATCAAGAAACATAATAAACAAAAGGAAATTTTATGACCTTGAATATGAGTTCTGGTTAGAACCTCAATTTCATTACTAATCTTGGCACTCTCAGCTTCAGCGGTGTTAAGCTCCTCCTTCAAGTGCTCTACAAAAGCATCTGCAACAAAAGAAGAAGAAAAAAAAAGCTGCATTATAAAATCAAAAGAACACCAAAAGTCTATAGCATAAACAATATAACCCTCATGCATCAACACTCTCTTCCAGAACTTAAATAAAAGCTCTAATAATCACATTCCATAGCATAGAAGTTCACTCTCTTCCAGAACTTAAATAAAAGCTCTAATCATCAAATTCCATAGTATAGAAGTTCCCCGAAACACAAGAAAAGCTTCTTTATAACCAACTTGACATGATACAAGTAAAAAAGAGAGAATATAAATCGGTATCATCATGATTGAACTTTGAACCAAGTAAATCAAACATTTTTTTTTTTTGGTACTATAAGCGCATAAACAGAAAACGAATGAGAGAGAGAATTACCCAAATCCTCGATTCCTAAGAAACTGAAGTCAGAGCACTCAGATATCATCTGCTGCACTTTACTCTGAGATTTTCACATTTTTCAAAAAATAAAGACAGATAACAAATGCAAAATTAAGTAAAACCTATAGTAACAAACAGATATGAAGTAGAAAACAAACCTCAAGTTGAAGAGCAGAATCTACAAGCGATTGGTCGGGATCTGAAGGTGACATTTCCACATCCTCATCCATGCAGTTACGGTGCATTTGTTCCAACTCCCTCACTCGACTGCCAACGGAAATAGACATTTCCCGTGAATACATAAGTATATACATAGACTACGTTTGGATATGGAAAGTACAGAGACAGACGTCAAAGTACCTGCGAATTGTGACAAGATCGAGAGGTTCCGACGATGAATCGGTTTCCATTATCTCCAAATATCAAAATAAAAACAAAAAAAAAACTGCTTGATGTTTCACTTCAGAAACACGGAAGGCTTCATGTGAATTTTGTAACTTGTATTTCTGAATTCAGAAAATGTTTTTGCAGTTTCGCGTATAGTCACGGGCCACCGACCCGCCCCCTGTAAATCAGATGAAAGAAAGAAAAGGTTAGCCTCCACATCACGCGCCGATTATTGAGTAGTACCGCTTTTTACTGAAATTTAAATTATAATAATCCATCCAAAACTCCAATAAATATTTAAATAAAAATAATGTAAATACATGTTGTAGAAATATTTTAAAAATTTTAGACAGTTTCAGAAATTTAGAACAAAATATGCCGATTTAGTATTGAAACAATTATTTTTATACATAACTTTTTGTTCAAGTTATTGAATTTTTTGTGTTTATAAAGCGTATTTGAATAAATATGAATTTTATACATTAAATATGTTACATTATTATATTAAAATTTTAAAATATAAATGTTTTATAAATTAGTTTAACATATAAATTAGGAATAATACAAAATTAAAACTTAAAATAACTTATTTCAAACTTCCTATAAATTAACAAAAAGATTGAATAAGAATATAATAGAGGGTGTAGTTACATGGATTTAATGGACCAGTAAAGGTAATAACAAGTAGTTATATAATTATTCACTCAAGGGAAGACATAAGTGAATTGGTGGTTTATTCATAACCTTGTATCCAAATGATGATGTTTGTTTATAGTAGCTTTTTAAATTTAGAGAAGCATGTTTTATCAGTGAAGCAATTTAAACTATGTCTTAACTAGATGTTAGTATCAGGGTAGGCTACCTTTGGAGTATAATTTGATACATTGTCCCTAATGGTGGAAAATCTTCTTATTTTGCAATGTCAATCTTTTCCAAGAATGATTTCTTTAATCCTTTCTTGGTTTGAAAGCTTGGGGATTAAATATACAAGGCCTAAACCCTTCCAATTATAGTACAAAAACTAAATATTATGACCAGTCACAATTAATGTCTCATTTCTTCACAAAATGAATACCTCATCCATAACATCTACTTTAGAGTCTATGAATTATCCTACCTAAGTTTTAGGTTCCAAAAAATCATATCCTTTAAGAAATGAGAAAGCAACCATTTAACCCAAATGAATCCCTCATCATATATAACCTTTAAATTCTCTTTGCTATTATCATCTTGTTATTATCCTTTATCTGAGTAATTTTAAGCCCACTTTCTTCCTTTGAGTATAAACATCAACCCACTTTACTTTTTTTTGTAGTTGCTTTGTTAATATCTCCAACTCATAAAAAGTTGTTGACCATTTCTCTATAGCCTTGATTAAACTCCTTAGAAGCATTAAGTGTGAACTACTGTTAGATCCCGTTCTCAAAACCCAACTCTCTTGCTTAAAATCGTGAAACTTGAGCGTGCGTATTACTTTGAAGGGTTATAATTTTTTTTCATTCG
This sequence comes from Erythroxylum roigii, assembly GCA_027576455.1. Taxonomy (NCBI): domain Eukaryota; kingdom Viridiplantae; phylum Streptophyta; class Magnoliopsida; order Malpighiales; family Erythroxylaceae; genus Erythroxylum; species Erythroxylum roigii. The sequence continues at coordinate 9,352,454 of JANZXV010000005.1, forward strand.
TAATCCATTTGAACCCTTAAAGACATCATCAATTCATATTTATGCTTATAACGATTCAAGAATTCACTTACAATAGTTCCATAGTGTGCCCATGCCATCTAATCACCATGCTTGACTTCGTTTCTCCTACTTGTGCACAAAGTTTGGAAAACTTAAAATCTTAAATTCAATTTGAATTCTTCATGTAAATCATATCGCTATGAATCTTGTTTAATTTGGCTCAAGAATTACCTCAATCGGAGCTCTATAGCTCAAGATATCATCAAAAAACCATAACGTGCACAAAAACCCTAATCATGCCCTCTTAGCCGACCTCTTACTTGCTCTAATACAAACTTTCTCAAATCAACTCCAAATGCTACAAAGTTTTATGGAGAGATAGCTACATGTATTAGAAAACCATTGCCACAATAATCACCTCAATCGGAGGTCGGATGAGGGAGTTATGATCAAAAGAATATACCGTGCTCATTCTCCAAAATCAAATTGAACATACTTTGGCGCGATTGCCATAACTTCTTCTACAAATATCCAAATTCCTTCGTTCTTATTCCATTTTAAAGATAATATCCATATCTACAAATCGTATTAGAGGCCTCAAAGCGAGATTCGGCCTCAAAACTAGTCAAAATCACAAAATACTGTGACTGACCCGAATTTTAAGGGCAAACTGCATTTTTCACCCGAATCTGTCCGTTAAACGGAATCCTATGTCCGTTTAACGGACATGGGGAATGCATAAGGTCCCAAATGACCCGAGAAGGTCCGTTAAACGGACTCCCACATGGGGCTTCCCCAAAGTCCTCAAACCTTTCTTTCATGCTTCCTATCTCCTTCCTAACATCAAATACACTAGTGATCTTGCTAAATTCACTTCTTAATCTTATCAATTTCAATTATTCTCATGCTAATTCACTTCATAATAACTTAAACATCAACTTATGTCATCTAACAATCCATTTTTGATCCATATAATTCATCAAAACCTCAAACTCCTATCATTTCTCAAAGCTACACATATTCAACTCTTATACCACATTCTACTTGTAACATGCATGGTTCCTATTTTCTTTTCTACAATATCTCACTTATTTGCATATACATATCACAATCATTTAAGCTCAAATCCTTAACTCAAGTTAGAATACTTCTTTAAGTGAGCTTAATGCCATCTTATGCTCATCCATGGTTAAGTCATTTTTCCACTCCACCTTATTTTATAACATCATGCATAACCCATTCAAATACCAATTGGAATGTAATCAAATCCTCAACTTCAATTTATTTCTCTTTTCATATTTAACAACTTCTTATGATTATCATCATAACCCTCCTATCCTTCTCTTTCATATTGCCTCACTTATACATATATAGGTACATATTCCAACCATTCATGCTCAACATTCATCATATGCATTCATACACAAATTTACATTTCAAATCCATATACAAATCCCTATACTTCATTAACATAATAAAATAACTGTTTTACAACCTTCATTGGCATTTCCAAGCCATGATACAATTTCAATATCCAAAACCCAATATATAAAACATGCAAAACCCAAAATTCAATTAAGCCTTGTTGTTACATCAATTAATCCAAAGACATAACAAAACATGCTAATCCGAATTCAC
>JANZXV010000005.1:9355211-9377349 GCA_027576455.1 Erythroxylum roigii
CCTTGACAACATTCGACCGATATCAGGATCCAAAATCCTAGACCCCTCTCGGCTTCGACACAGCTCGGCCAGGTTTCCAAACGAGATCTTGGAACTAGGCGATGCCAAGTCACAAAATCTTGGCATCGCTCGGCCTCGACACAGCTCGGCCAGGTTTCCAAACGAGATATTGGAACCAGGCGATGCCAAGTCACAAAATCTTGGCATCGCTCAGCCTCGACACAGCTCGGCCAGGTTTTCAAACGAGATCTTGGAACCAGTCGATGCCAAGTCACAAAATCTTGGCATCGCTCGGCCAGGTTTCCAAACGAGATCTTGGAACCAGGCGGTGCCAAGTCATAAAATCTTGGAATCGCTCGGCCTCAACACAGTTCGGCCAGGATACCAAGACAAGATCCTTAGCATCGCTCAGCCTCGACATCCCTCGGCCAAGATGCCAAGACAAGATCCTTGGCATCGCTCAGCCTCAACATCGCTCGGCCAGGTTACCAAGACAAGATTTTAGAACCAGGCGATACCAAGAGCCAAAATCTTGGGTCACTCGGCGTCATAATCGATCGGCCAGGCTGCCTAGGCGTCAGCCACGGTTCTCTCGTCGATCGGTCCAGTCTCTACGCTCCATCAATCGGTCCTATACCTACGCTCCATCGATCGGCCTATCACGAGCTAGCATACGGATGAGCAGCACAATCTTTACGTACTCCTTCGACCCTTCTCCTTGGTCAGGCTCGAGGAGTAGGGGGCTTATGGTTGGGTCGGTTGTGCTAGGCCCAAGCCCAAACTTAGAAAGGCACATGGGTCAATCGGCTTATTCTTCAATATTGACCTAATTCCTACAGGTATTTACTATATAAACTCATTATCTCACCATAAAAAAGGTACGACTTCAGAATCCTCGTACTCTCTTAATTCCTAGCCACCAAAACCCTCACAAAAAAACTGATTTGAGCGTCGGAGGGGTCTTCCTGAAGTCAACCCCCGGCATGCTTTTATTTATTTTGCAGGTATTCTCTAGCCAAAGTTATTTAGATTCATGGATTTAAACAATGGCGTCTAACCCCATCAAAATCAGACTGAACCAGATATAATTAGAGATGAAAAACCATGGAGGCTGGGAAAAAAATGTTACACTACCTTTGATAATACAAAATCAAATACTAAGCGTTTCATAGACACGGGTCACTTCCAACTTTTCCCTTTTGACCTTTTCCAAACATTGTAGCTTCTTCCTGTCTCTTAATCTGAAATTTCTTTACCTTATCTTTACATTTCAAAGGACGACCCGATAGGTGTATAGTCCCGAATCCCGATCGTCGTTGGCTGACTTGTTGCCTTATTCATTTGACGTGGCATGGACTAACAGTAGTTAAATAAATATCCATAAAAATAAATACTTAATTACTTCCATGTTCTTCTCTTGTACCCAACTGTCGGAGAATGGAGAAGCCATGGACTAACAGTAGAGAAGCAACAAGAAGAAGAAGACTACAATTTCTACTTCACTTCTCGTCTATAAGCACGCTCATTTTGCTCCTCGTCATCACTAACTTTTTGAGGCTATGCCACGCCAACTTCTTCAAGCCGTTCAACGTCAGCTACGACCACAGGGCTCTTATCATCGACGGTCACCGCCGTATGCTCATCTCTGGCGGAATTCACTACCCTCGCGCCACTCCACAGGTGCTTGACTCCAAAAGATAAATGCTGATTTTTAGTTTCTGTCCTTGTTTTCGATGATAAACATAGGACTCTGTTTTTTTTTCCCCTTAATGCTTTCAAATCATTCTAGTGTTTGATAGTTAGCGACTGCGATAATTTGCTGAGCTAAGCGCCGTGTTATTTTTTTTTCTGTTTCAATCTTTTGATTCAGATAAATTCCGAAAAATCCTCCGGCACTTCACTTTGTCGATCGGTTTGAGAACGTGTGGATGTCGATCTATATCATTTAATTAAGTTGTAGAATAAAATAGTTACTCATAAACCCATTTTTCATGTGTCAGGAACCAGATTGGTTCTACTTCTTGTAGAACGCTTATTTTATTGATCTTGTGTAGTGTAAATGTAATGGCTGTTTATCAGCTAATCAGATTGTTGCATGAAATCAGATGTGGCCGGATCTGATTGCCAAGAGCAAGGAAGGTGGAGTCGATGTAATTCAGACCTATGCATTTTGGAATGGACATGAACCAATTAGAGGAGAGGTGCCGTAAGAAAACTTATTTTCAATCTATTTCTGCTGCTTTAGGCTTACTATACGTCGCATATGTATGCTCGCACCAACACGTTAATAACATCCCTCCTTTTTCGTGTGCAGTATAACTTTGAAGGAAGATATGATATTGTCAAGTTTGCGAAGCTAGTTGGAGCTAATGCACTATATCTTCATCTTCGCATAGGTCCTTATGTTTGTGCTGAGTGGAATTTCGGGTCTTGCTTTCTTGTCCCATCTTAACTTGAGTGTTTTACTTTACTCACAATTTACAGTTCCCGCTGTGAGAATTCCTTCTGCTTGTCTTTGATCTTCTAATGTGAATGTGATGCTAAAACTTAAAGTTTAAGTTGGAGGAATAAAGTCTCGTGTTAGTATAGGATGTAGTAGCTCCTAAAGTAACTTCTAGTATTCTTTGAAATTATTAAAGTGAATCTTTACATCTAGAATAGTTTAGATAAATTTAATGCTTTCTCCTTATGATTTAACTAAAACTACAAACTGATCTTTGTTTTGAATTACTTTCATACTTTGAACAATTGGTTGCAGAGGCTTTCCAGTGTGGTTGCGTGATATTCCTGGAATAGAATTCCGAACAGAAAATGCTCCTTTTAAGGTGCAATGGATTTTCCTTGACCATCTTTTCTTGTAAATTTGAGTTGTTTATTCCTATAGCAAATAGTTCATAATGTTTTTCTGGCTTTAATTCTTTATTGTTCATGGAACCATACATAGCAGCTCATTGTTTGCGGTATTATCACGACTAGCAGTTTAAACTAGGCAATGTAATATCCAAGAGTCCATCGCCACCAAACCCCTTATATTACCTTTTAAATAAACTCTTCTGATGATTTACACCCTTCTTCTCATGGTTAATTACCCTCTTTCTATCATCTATCTTCTCACTAAGGGAATATTTTTTCCTTTCCTTTTTCTTGACGGTGGGGGAACAGAAAGAAATTTGCTTCTTTCTGTTGTTTCTGTTACCTTCTTTGCTTTTGATTAATGTTCTCTGAAGGAGGATATGCTGATTAAATATCAGTTAACCAAGTTACTATGAGAAAACCTGAATTCTTTTTGTAATTCACCTTATCCTAGCAACTTTTTGAGTAACTTTGTATGGGTGAGCAAAACTTGATGGTGATAATTCATTTATTGCAGGCAGAGATGGAACGATTTGTTAGGAAGATGGTGGATTTGATGCGAGAGGAAATGCTATTTTCTTGGCAAGGTGGTCCAATCATCATGTTGCAGGTTATATACACAATTTGAATTAAGTTGTTTTACCATGAAATTTATTTGTGTAGGAAAGCAGGATAGATCTAAGTCTGACTTCGATATCATTGTGTGGGAGACAGAATCAAAATCCATCAATTTGTTCACATTCCTCTGTAATTGTTCAAATTTGAGGAAGGAATATTCCTGAACTGTTTCCGTCTCTCATTACTATGGTTGGCACTCCCAGTTTCATGCCTGCTGGAAATTTATAAATAAGAGGATATTTTTTACGTTAGTGCAAGGAAGTGAGTAGATTTTTGAAGGCATTACTTTCTACAGGAAGAGAAACTTGCATGAAATTTCAATGAGTAGAACAGTCTAGTTATATTTGTGTACCAAATGCAGCACTTTTCTACTGATTCTGCACATGTAGAAACTTTTTGATCTCCCTAAAGATGCTGTAACTGAAAAACAAAATATTTGACAGATTGAGAACGAATATGGAAACATAGAAAGCTCGTATGGCCATGGGGGCAAGGAATATGTTAAATGGGCTGCTGATATGGCCCTTGGACTTAATGCTGGGGTTCCATGGGTAATGTGCAGGCAGACTGATGCTCCAGAAAACATAGTAAGGTCTTTACTTTATCTGATTGTATTTGATTAATCCAAATTAATGCTTTTGAGCTAAAAGAAATTTCTCAAGCCTCTATATAGTTGGTGATAAGTCCTACTTGAGCTATGGTGTTTTTTATTATAAGAGGCAATACTTTTCTGGTATGACTCCTGTGTGAAAACTTGGAGACCTCGAATTTTTTAAAATGGCCTAAAATAGTATTCTTCCTTTTTACAGATAGATGCCTGCAATGCATACTACTGTGATGGTTTCAGGCCAAATTCTCCTAAAAAACCAATTCTTTGGACAGAGGATTGGGATGGATGGTACGGTGATACCTCACATTATACATGTCTAAGGCACCATCTTCTAAGTTGTTAACAGCTTCTTGTTTTGAATTAATTTGGCTTATTGCCTAACTAGTTCAAATAGTTAAATAATATCAATAACTGTTAATCAAACTTACATGGGAAGAAATGCCTCTCCTAAGATGTTTCAAATTGTGCATGCTTGTTGTTCCATATTGCTATCTTTTCAGAGATTTGTTTCCCTTTTAAACTTGTCATGCTTTCCTATTCCAGAACCTAGATGTATGCTTTTTCAAGTTATTCTCATCTAGGCTGGATTTTTGAAGGTATACGACATGGGGTGGAAGGTTGCCCCACAGGCCTGCTGAAGATCTGGCCTTTGCAGTTGCTCGTTTCTTTCAGCGTGGCGGGAGTTTCCAGAATTATTACATGGTACAATGAATGACTGAAATGATTGCACATGCATTGAGAAAGTGAAACTCTGATGAGAATGTAATAAAATATGTATTCTTGGTCAACCTTTTGTCATAATCATCTCTGATCCTGATGACATTAGTTGGACAAGTCTGCGTATGATGTGGGATCCAGTTTTGCAACAATGGTTGCAAAACAAGAATATAAAGCATTTTCAAAATTCTCCTAGAATAATTACTTTTATCTAGTAGAGTTTGCCGAAATTCAACCTCTAAATGGCTGCAGTATTTTGGTGGAACAAACTTTGGGCGGACTTCTGGAGGTCCTTTCTACATAACAAGCTATGATTATGATGCTCCAGTTGATGAATATGGTAGGTGTGAGTGTCTTTTGAGTGGTTTATCTAACATGGCTATTAGCACTACCCTTCCTGAAACCACCATTGTTGATGTGCATGTATACAAGGAAATTGCTGGATGTTTAAAGATAGCCACTAACATTTATTTTCAGGACATATAATTAAGTTACCTATCTCCATTTGAATCATTTGTTAATGATCTAGGTCTATTGAGTGAGCCTAAATGGGGGCATTTGAAGGATCTCCATGCTTCCATAAAACTTTGTGAACCAGCTTTAGTTGCTGCAGATTCATCCAAGTACATAAAGTTGGGCCCAAAGCAAGAGGTTCGTGCAATATTTTTAGTTTTTGTAAATGTCATTAACTTGATATGTTCCTGAACTTTGTATATAGCAGTAGTTCATTTCATTATGAATGATTGTGAAGAATTAAGCTATTTTGGAATTTATGATGTTCCTGGTGGCATTAGGGTTGTAGTGGCTGCTTTACTTTAAAGTTGATTAACCGAGTTATTTTTGGGACTGGCATTTGATTGCTCCAGGAGTTTCCATGTAAAGGTCATTGTGTTTTAGTTTTCAGATTACATTTGACAGACCTCATTGAAATTTCTTGATCAGCAACACCTATATCAAATATAGCACCTGACATGTTTTCTAACACTGTTATAGCAAATATACCACCTGAAATGTCTCCTAAGACTGTTATAGAAATGGCATTGGCAGTCCTAACACTCATACCTGCTTCTAACTGACATGGCATTTGTAGTTTCTCGATGCATGAGGAAATCCTATCTTTAAAGAATGATATTTACACTTTAAGTGAAAGTGAACTTAATATTCATGTCCTATGACAAGTTTATGATCATCAAGTTTCGAGTCCTTTTTAGTTGAAGATAAATGCTAACTCAACTAAACTGTCATGAAAAAATCAGAGATATGTGAAGTTTAGAATTCTTAGCTGCAAACGTACAACAAGACAAACAAATTTAGTTTCAGTTACTCTTAGTCCTTAGAGGAAGCTGTTGCAATATGTTTCACATATACGCACACATGTATTTAAATGCATGTCAGCAGTTTGAAGCTTAAGCACTTAATATAATAGGGCACCAATATGAAATATATACAAAATCTGTTTGTTGCTTAAGATTTGTCTGAAATTCATGAACTCTTTTGCCCTTTTAAGTGATTCATTGCGGAATATGCTTGTATACTTTGTTCTTGTGGAACTTTTTTAGTGTGTTTTCTATTTTATTTTCTTTTTTATTGCTGACAGCTTGAATCTGTATTATTTGAATCAATGCTTTCAGGCGCATGTGTACCAAGCAAATGGGTACTGCTCAGCTTTTCTTGCAAATATTGATGAGCATAAAACAATAACTGTGACATTCCGTGGTCAATCCTATGTGTTACCACCCTGGTCAGTCAGTATACTACCAGACTGCAGGACAACAGTGTTCAACACTGCAAAGGTTTGATCAATTTACATAAGCATTTGAACATAAAGATTTAGTACTTTTTCTTCCAAAGACATGCGATTGTCTATAAAACATGAAAATGATCTGATATTTCCCATGTGTTTGGAGATACTTTGAAGATCCATTGTTGTAGAGGTTTTGACATGTCTGGAAAATGTTTTGTATATTAAATGAGAGTTTTTGGAATATGAGGTCAAGAAATTGTACTTTCCTTGATCTGGCGTGCTCTCAATCCATTTCACTCGCATGGCTAATCATCTGTTAACTCTTCAAGATACTATTTGCATATCATCTGTTCTTTTACCTAGAGGATTTGGATTTCTTTTATCTTACACCTAGGATGACTAGGCATTGTTACCATGAACTGAAACTTATGACCAGACAATACTCTCATATGATTGAAACTTAAAACTATAATTGCCTGTAAGTGCCTTTTATTCCTATTACTATGTCATCTTTGTCCTTACACAAGTTGAGATTGCAAGAAAATCTCATATTTTTTTGTCTGAAAATTGGTTGTTTAAAGGAATGAAAATGTTGCTGTCATTTTTTAACATCTTCAACTTGGAGCAACACCATAATAACTTTGTTTCAAGGTGACTGTTTTCTCAAGTGTCTTAAATGCTAGTGTATTTGTCAAACAAATAGTACTGACCACTTCCGTATTTCCTAATTAGATGCTTCCAACAAAGTTAAGCTGTCTCCGTTTTCTTTGTGGCTCTTATTAGTTAGAATTATTTTGATAATATTGGTAATGGACTTCTATGATCTAATTATAATGAGTTTCACTATCTTGCTTTTCCAGTCCCTTTCTACAATGAAACTTTACATTTTCGCTTTCTTATTATGTTCATGTAGTCTAATCTAGTTACTTCGTCTTTATTTCTTATTCTCTTTTTAACACAGGTTGCAGCACAAACGTCCATTAAAACCCTAGAATCTGCTTTGCATCCCTCTTTAGATATTACATTAACCCAACAGTTTCAGAATGAAGGGTCCCATGGTTCGATGTCCTGGATGACGCTTAAAGAGCCTGTATGCATTTGGAGTGAGAATAATTTTACTGCCAAAGGCATACTTGAACATTTGAATGTGACCAAGGACCAATCTGACTATCTCTGGTACTTTACCAGGTAAGTAACTTTTGTAATTGATGGCTGTAAAAGATGCAGACTTTAAGAAAAGGAAGAATTAGTTTGATGTGGCTAAAAGTATTTGAATATTCCTAGCTATTCCACAGAGTCAGTTACCAGTGAGAGTAATGAATTTCTGATGAAATGGTTTCATATTGCCTATAACCATATTTGTCCCACCTTTGAGGTATGGTTGGACTCGATCAATATCCGGAATAACTTTTATTTATGTTACCGTTCTATATTCTCTAATGTGCCAATTATTGCCGGTTGTAAATTTCATGAAGTTTGTACTCTTGAAAGGTGTTTGACATTCTTCTGTATAAAGCCCATTCATATGCCTACTAGGCTACTACCACTACTGAACTGCAGCAATTAAGCAAACTCTATCCCTCTTTCATACTCATAACATTCTGAACTTTCATAAAGATTTTTTCTGTTATAGATGGAGAAATGACAACCTGAAAACCAAGCCATAAATGCATAGGGAAAAAAAGTATGTTAGGCTGCTGTACAGTTTAATTCTGTTTATTGTTGTTCAAAGTTTGGCTTATTTATAGTTGAAAAACTGATCTGTAAGCTAATTTCTGGGAGCAACAGTCAGCTGTTCTCTTCACGACTATGTTGTTTGATGTCAAAGATGATTAGGGATGGCAACGGACTGGCCGATGGGTTAGATAATTTAGGTGTTTTCGATGGGCCGGCTCATGGATCTGGCCCAGGCTTAAACCGACCAAGGCTTAACTATTCTAAGCAAAACGGCATCATTTTGCTTAGAAGAGTTGGGCCTTGCCCCTGCCCAGGCCTGGACTCAATTAAAAAAAGATATTTTACACTTTTAATTTTTTAAAAATTATTTTTAAAAAATTTGGCGGGGCTGGCCCATTGCAATCCCTGAAGATGATTGGTTTTGAAATGCTTATCAACTTTTATGTGTGACATCCAACATTTCATCTCTTTGATCAAATGCAAGCTTGGTGTTCTTTGATGTATATACAGATTGAATAATACTCTTAAATGCATTTCTAAATGTAGAATATATGTTTCTGATGAAGACATTGCATTTTGGGAGGAAAAAAAAGTTAGTCCTGCAATTCAAATAGACAGTATGCGTGATGTGATACGAGTTTTTGTCAATGATCAGCTAGCAGGTAAGACATTTTTTCAGTGATGCACAGTCCAGTTCAGTATTCACACTTGGTTTTTTTTTTTTTTTCCTTCATCTTTGCATCTTTTTGTTATCAAACATTTACCCTTCTCTTTATTTTTTGGTGTTATTGTAGATGTTTTTGGGTGTTATGTGAACATCTTTGCCATTTTTTTTTTTTTTTGAGAAATGATATCTTTGTCAAGTTTTGTAATCCTAACTAGGAAAGAATTTTTGGTAATGTAAATGCGAATTGATATTTTATTTGGTAGAAGTTGAATATCAATATCCTACTTTCATAGGGCATACGTCTGCTACACAAAAATATTGCTAGGCCCTTTGAATTTTGAAATGCAGGAAAGGTGCAAATATTCAACAACCCTGCCCCGCTGATCTGTTTTGAACTGTTCACAGTTTGATGTAATATGGCAGAAGGATTGATCAACAGTGAAAAAACAGTTGAAGTCAATTTATACTGCATATGTACTTTGTTGTTACCCTTCAAAGTTGCATCATAAGTTTTTTCATTTGCCACAAAGTAAAGACAGTAGTCTGGATCGATCTTTAAATGATGCCAGCGGATTTGATGGCAAAGTTTTAAGCACCGATGTTATGTTTCTGCAGATATTTGTGATTTTTCTTAATAAATATACCACTTGGTATATTTGTTGCAAAATTTAAGATGCTACCTCATGGGTGATTCTTAATTTTATGATGCTGCAACATTTGTGGATTGTGGTGTCATAGTTGCTTTCTTTTGTTGACAGAAATGCAGAAGAGGGAAAGACTATTATTTCCAGAACACCATGTTTATCTATCATACTTGTCTTTTTAGTGTTGTGATGTCAAACTCTCCCATGGGCTAACAATGCTGTGTTTCTGGAAACTAGGCAGTGTGGTTGGTCGTTGGGTCAAGGTGATGCAGCCAGTTCAGTTTCAGAGTGGATACAACAATTTGGTGTTGTTGACTCAGACAGTTGGTTTGCAGGTACAAAAGTTTTTTCCTTTAGTCAATAAGCAATAATACCCTTCGTCTAATGGTTAAGTTTAGTTGCTCTTGAAGATGCTAGCTAATTTAATGATCAAAACTGTCCTCTCGGCACGGTATCATAGGCTTGGACTTTAGAGTTGGTGCATTTGAATCTTATAGTATAATAATTTAGATACTAAAAAGAGGTAGGCAGGTGAATCATATACTTAAAACTATACAGAAAAAAGAAGATGTACAAATTCTCCATATGTTTCTCGTTCTCTCTCTGAAATCTGAATAGTGATGGCTTGTAATTTAGGAAACAAATCTAGCATCCATTCATGTAGCATCAACAATATGCTTTACACTAGAAATTGTGTACTCTTGTCAGGCTTGTTGCATGGAAAAGGCACTGGATCTTATTTCACCTAGTTTTTACGATAAGTATCCATATTGTGAAACATCTTGCCACTCGAGTAAAGTCAGCACTTCAATTTGCTTCCAGTGGATACTGAACCAAATTTGAACTCTGCTTTGAAATTACTTTTTGAGAGTTTCATGGTTCTAGGCCTTACTTTACTGGCAGTGGCAAGATTCCTGCATATTTGGTCTATGTAATTAAACATTAATAAAAGAAATTATGAGGTATGACACCTCTGTTTCTTTTTCTTCTTTTATGTTATTTGGATCCTTACCATTGTTCTTCTAAATTGATGATACAGAACTATGGTGCCTTTCTGGAGAGCGATGGGGGAGGGATCAGAGGCCGTGCTGAGCTTACTGGGTTCAGAAATGGAGATATAGACCTCTCAAACTTATTATGGACCTACCAAGTATATCTGATCCTTTCAATTTTATTAAATCATGTAAAACGAATAGTTACCTTTCCTTTTTCTTTAACTCATGCCGAGTAATAGTCAATAAATATGGTTGATTTGACAGCTACTCAGCAGGATTACTTGCATTTAGTGAGTATGGTCCCTAATGGCAACATGGCCCATGGATTAATAAAATTTATTCAAATTCAAAATTTTATGAAAATTATGCTTGCTTTAATGCCAGCCGATGTATCTACATGCCAAATAAAAGGTCCTATACATGCTTCGATGTTTGAATCCCACTATATTTTCCTACACTAACACCTTAATGTGATCAGATTCTATTCAGGAAATGTAGCTGCTTTTCTTCTCTTTTCTTCCCATAAATAGAAAATTCTGTTGTGGGGCATGAGTTTTATCTACTTGTTTCTAGGTTGGCCTTAAGGGAGAATTCCTGAAAATTTATGCCATAAATGATGAAAAACAAGCAGAGTGGACTGATTTCGCACCTGATGCTGTTCCATCCACATTTACCTGGTACAAGGTAATTCCAAATTTTAAAACTTAATAACTATTGCGTTGATAATGTTACACTTTTCTGGTTACTGTAATGACATTAGACAAATGTATTGTACGGCTTGTTTAATTTGCTATTATAGATCTCATCAACTCAAGCAACTTTATTTGACCTCTTTAAGTTGTGCATGAAAACTGAAACCCATTGTTTTGACTTGAAGTTGGTACGATTGGTGTGAGTTTTTGGGGTAAGCATGGTTCACAAAATGGGATGATGCAATGAAAAAGTTCTGAACAATTACAGTTAGCAAAATTCTTGTGGTTTTTGTTGACGGCCATGGAGCCTTTTAGATGAATAATGTGATTTGCATACAAAGAACTGAGTTCCTAGAAATTACCTTTTCTGCAACATGCTAAGTTGCTGATTTAAACTGGTTCAGTAAGCAATGAAACAAGCTTCAGCCAAGTGCTTTTGTTTATTTCTATAGGAAATTGAGCTTGTAGAATCCTGTCCTTGAATCAAGTTGTCTTTAAGTTGGAATACTTACTCTCATCTGATTAGTTTTTACAAACATGTTTGCAAAATAGTTTGGCTTCTTGGATGACAAACCAGATAGTCTGAAGTAATACTGATTCCTGAGAAATATCACGAATCAATGCATGAGAGTTTGAAGAAGTACTGATTCCTGAGAACCTATCACGAATCAATGCGTGCTAGTCTTTCCGTAGTGGTCATGATTCTCAATTCTTGCAGACATATTTTGATGCACCAGCTGGTGCTGATCCAGTAGCTCTTGATCTGGAAAGCATGGGAAAGGGTCAGGCTTGGGTCAATGGTCACCATATTGGAAGATACTGGACCCTTGTTGCTCCGGAAGACGGATGTCAAAGATATTGTGACTATCGTGGAGCGTACAATTCAGATAAATGCAGAACAAATTGTGGGAAACCTACTCAAATCTGGTAGTTTTCTACTAAGATTGATTTTGATCTTAAATCTATGGGCATGTGCTTGCCGTCTCAAAGTTGTTGATGTCACTGTTTTCCATTCGTTCCAGGTATCATGTTCCACGCGCATGGTTACAGGAATCAAATAACTTACTTGTCATCTTTGAGGAAACTGGAGGTAATCCATTGGATATATCAGTAAAAACACGTTCAACCCAAGTAGTCTGCTCACAAGTTTCAGAATCTCACTATCCACCTCTTGGGAAATGGTCCCATTCAGATTTTATTGAGGGAAATATTTCGATGGTTGAACTTACACCAGAAATGCACTTGAAGTGTCAGGATGGGTTTACTGTATCTTCTATAGAATTTGCTAGCTATGGAACTCCCCAAGGAAGTTGCAGAAGGTTTTCTAGAGGCAATTGTCATGCTGAGAATTCATTGTTTCTGGTGTCTAAGGTGAGTGTTTGTCTACTAATGCTCAACCTTTAAGCTTACTGCATGTTATAACCAAATTAAAACTCATGTCCAAAATGTAAACAAACTTATGCAATGCTGATACCATCAACAACCTGACCAGTGACCATGCTTATTTGGTTTTTATCTTACCATTTGTGTATTTTTTCCACTTCTTCGGGTGAAATTGAAGCTAAAAATTCACGAGAACAAATATATATATATATATATAGCCTTATAAAATTGGAAGAAAATGCAGCCCTTGCCTGCAGAGATTTGTTAATTTCCACTTAATTTGCTGTCAATGATTTTTCGTTTCTTGGCAATATGTTGGCAGCTGCAATGCCAATATAGGGTATGTATTTAGTTTATTTAACTCAATATAGTGGAGTTAGTAAAGATATGAGAACAATAGTCTACATTGTCGCAGTGCTTCTTTATAGAAGTGTTGGCTTACGCCTGTGTCTTTTGTGTCCTTGCAGGCTTGCCTGGGACAAAATGAATGTACAGTTGCAATTTCAAATGCTGCATTTGGGGGTGACCCATGTCATGGCATAGTTAAGACGTTGGCTGTTGAGGCAAGATGTGCCGTACCAGTAAATGTTGGCTTCTCTGAGTATTGAAGTCACCAGTCGATGCTATTTCTGTAACATATTAACATATCGCTTTATTTGAAGCTTTTCCACTCACCGCAAAGGCTTTAGTTTAGTGGTGGGCGTTCGTTCAAGTTCTCAACTTCACCCGAGGTTCATCTCCTCCTGGGTTGGCTATAGGGGTTGGGAGGTGCCTCACCACATACTATCCATGTCATATTAACAAGTCATGAAGCAATTGATGTAAACATCCTTCCTGGATGAAAATTAGTACGTCCATTGCAAGAAGTAATCGAGGGTAAATTTACAAGCTTGAAATTCCCAAGAAAAGCTTATAAAGTTACTTTCCTCATAAGCAGTTGGCCCCAACTTCTTGCAGATCATGTTATTGAACACATTCTGATCCCTTGAGGCCTGAACTTGTCATCAGACAGATAGAAGCATAGCTTTCCTCCGTTGGCTTCCAGCAAAAGACTCCTTTATTGTAACCACTTGTGTAAAGGTAAAATACATTACTTATGATGGAGAATTGATAACCTTCCAAACTTAGAACTAGTCAGGGAAGTAGCACACGTACAAATCCAAGTCTACTAATAATAGTTTATGGAAATCAGTCAAAAGAAAGGTAAAGCAGTATGAATGAAGAGCGTGCGTGGTGGACTAACGATTTTATCCTAAAGTTAATAAACTAAATCCAACACATGGGATGGATGATTTCCCAAGATGAAGTCATGAAGACCCACCAAGCGAGAAGAGTGTGCAGTTACCGTTATGGAAGTTATTTCACTAAGAGAGTGGTCGAGATGTAGTGTAGCGATGACATTGCATAAAAGCTGTAGGTTTGGGCATTTGACTTTGATTATGAATGAAGCGTTGCTATTGAAGGCTCGTCATCTAGCTGATTTCATCAGAAGCTTCAGTCCGGGTATTTAGTAGTAATTGTACGTATGGAGCAAAGTGATACGCAGAATTGATCGTGATAAGCCAATTTAAAGGAAAGAACAAAGATAGAAATGACAGAAACGCACCATATTTCCTTCATCTGAATATAGGAAACCACATAGTCACGCGTCTTTTATGTATTAGGTGCTGTCCTTGTTCGTTTTGTATGGCTCCAATCGGGCAATAACACAATGAAATTCCTTCCTTCTAAGTTTGTTCGTTTCTTCCAATCTTTTGTCTTCTCCATTGTTCTTGTACTTGGGAAATGTTTTCAACAGAAAATTTTACCAGAGCATTTATTATGGGTTCAAGAATAGCATCCACGACAAAAGGAATTCGGGGATTGAAGAAAGCGTTAGAACTTCTGCGAAGGAGAATGAATGAAGCAAGGAGAATTTCTGGTGAATGTGACTACTTTACACCGTTTAAGTTCAACAAATTTGATTTTTACGCATTTGATGGAGCATATATGAAGGTATAGCCGTACAAATGTGAGCAGTTTTTTGCTCTAAACAACTGCCCTTTGGATTAAAGGTTCAACATTAAGACAAGAAGAGTCGTACAAGAATATTGTTCAAATTTTGGTAGATACTCGAATCACTCATCATTACCGACCCAAAAATTATCTAATGAGATTCTTCTTAAAAGGGCTTAAGCCACAGTTATAGTTAATTCAAACACCCTTTAAGAAGCTTATATATACTTGCTAAGAACCTAATGGCCTTTTTGGTTCACGGAATAGAATAAACAGGGAATAGAACAGTTATTCATAGGAATAAAAAAGATGAGGAATAGAAAAGAATGTGTATTACTTTGTTTGGTTCACGGAACATAATAGATAGAGAACTTCTATTCCAGTGTTTGGTTTGAAAATTTAAACTTGGAATAAGAAAGGAATAAGTAACAAAAGACTAAAATGTCCTTATTATTATTATTGTTATTATTATTAATGTTAATTTATTATTGTTGTTGTTGTTATTATTATTATTATTATTTGTTAACTTTTTATTCTTATTATTATTAATTATTCATACTATTATTAATTATTATTATAAATTTTCTACTTGTTATTAGTTTTATTATTATTAATTTTATCAATTATTATTAATTTGATTTTTTGTTATTATTATTTTTTTGTTAACTTTTTATTCTTATTATTACAACTTTTGTTAATTATTACAAAATTAAACGAATCATACTCTTCACAAAAAGTACATATCTTATTAATATTAATCCTGTCCATCTCCAAAAACAAGAAGAGTAAAACTGCCTTTGAAGAAATCAACGCAGCAGCTATGATTCGCATAGGCAACGCTTTGGTTGCTGTTCTAAACTCCATGGATATTTCAACCATCCAAACGAGGAGCAGTCCTGCAAAGCAGATGAAGCGTTGCAGCAACGTGGATGACTCTGCAGGCACTGAGCAATCTGAAGTAGAAAAGGTTGTTTTTCCTACTCTCTTCGTTCACATGCATTGCTGCTGCGCTCGGAGACTTGGAGCCTGTCATGTTGAAATATTGAAGCACATTGAGGTGGACCAGTTGAAACTTTTTGCACTTTGCTCGTCAGATGTATGCAAGCCTTCTGGACAGTTATAACTAGATGCGGTGGTGCCACGCAGATAACTAGATTTTGCAGGACCGGAAGTTAGCTCGTATAGCTCGGCTGCAAACCTACCAGCGGATGTATGTTGCTTAGATTCAATATAGAGACTTGCTTGGGTTTTATATTTCTACTCCGCAGTATGTCCATGGGAAACGATATTAAAACGATGAAAGCGGCCATCTCCGGCCTTTCTTTCCATTTCATGCTAAGGTATTTCAAAATATTTTAACGTGATTAGTGATGAATCTCATGCCTAAGAGTTGAATCAAAATGGCAACAGAAGATTTGAGCATTATATTATTAAAATCCATTCTAAATATCTCTGCCTGCATTATGTGCAAGGGAAACATACAAGATTCATAGCGACCCTTCCATACCGTAACATGTTTATTTGCTCAAATTTCAGATGAAGTATGTACAATTCACTATGGGGAAGATGTCAACTTTTAACTATTGACTGTTGAATTAAATTTGGCTATATATATGTTAACATCAGAACTTGACATATTGTTTAATAGCCGATTCTCTGTGTATTCTTCGGCTGGCTTGTCATCACGATGTTACCGCAGCCAATAATTCTCTACTTCGTAACAGATGTCCAGGAACACGAACACGCCGTCTCATCTCTTCAAAAGCGCACAATGTCTCTGTATCAAGGCCTCCGGCAAACTGCGCCACCATACAGCAGAGTACTTGGTAAGTGAGTACATAATTGACAACCAAAGTTGTAAATATAGCTGACCATTATGCTTACCTGGTGAGCCCTGTATATAAAATGCACACCTTCAAGAAGCAAACATTCTTGACTTGATTCTTTATCAGAATTATGGGTCTGTTCAACCTCCACTTTTACTCGATTCATGTACATCTTTGCAAGCTTCAGAGAACCCTGCTTTATCTGCATCAAATTACACACAGGTCTTCAGTTCATGGCAAGCCTAGAAGATTCATTACATCGAAATTGTCTTTCACTTCGAACATTATAGCATTAACAAGTGACGGGGAGAAAAAAGATATGAAAGCTACAGTAGGAGTTGATATAGCTGGTGAAAAAGTATCATATTGTGGAGGAACGCAGCACCTTACTCATAATTCCAGAATCAAGCATCCAATCCGTTGGAATTTTTAAATCTTGATAGGACCGCATAACTGAGTTACGAAGTTTAACCAGCCTTTGAATGCTTTTCTCCGATCTGCAGACAGAAAATAGGACAACTCAAACGCGACACATTTAGATAAGTAATGCATTAAATTACAAAAACTGTACTCTTTACTTGTCAAGTAATAAAACCATCTTTTTCAAAGCAGTTCCGCAAGGAATGTTCTCATCATCTTCGTAGGATGATATCTCATTTTCTACTAGTTTGATCCCCCGATATTCTATAGCAGCTTCTCTAATGGCATCAGCTTTTCTCTCTGGCCACTTAAAATGCTTTAACACAGCCCGTTCATCAGCCTGTCCAACACAGGATATATATCATGAATAATCCATAACAATCTAGAGAAATAGTCTTAACCTTTCTCCCCCAAAATATCTGACAGTATGCTTTTCTTCTTTCATGGAGCAAAATTCTTACATCTTTAGTGGGGATTCTCATGAAAATTGTAGTAGAATGGTATGGTATGATTAGTTTGATTTTCGTGTTAAAGTAAATTATTGCAACAATAATAAGCCCTCTAAAGCAGCCATGATCCTTGTTGTAATATGTCCAAGGGAATCAGATGGTGTGACTACCCATATACAAAAGCACACTCGGACATGCTATCCTTCAGCTAGTTCAAGAGATTTCACTGCCACGAAGGGCGAGACGGACCCTGAGATAGGTCATTTCCAACATGGGACAACTGGCCATCACCATCATGTCCAGGAAAACATGACAGGATTCTTGAGCTTACATTCACAAGTTCCTAAATTTCTTATTATTTATTTTGATGGTAAATGAGGACATTGGCCAGCTATGTAACTCTAAGTAATGGCCTAAATAAGAACAAGAAATAGCTTTTGCAGGAAGCTGGAGTAAACTCTGAAGTAATCACGTTGATGTATAGTGATACTAGCATTTCAAGTTCAATCGAGACAACAATTTAACAGTTTTGATTATAACTGGACCTTTTTTGTGTGGAAACTGTATATGGGTTGCATTTGTCATTTCCGTAGCAGCAATAAATTCTTGAGGAACTCGAGAATATATCTGATCAGAAACTTGAAAGTTAAATGACTTGGAGGGGCTCTGGAAGTTACCAACGTTGAGAGTTCGGTATCAAGCCAATCCGTGAATTTGAGGACATCTTCAATATCTGTATAAGCAGCAGCCAGTACCTTGTGGATAAGGCCATTGATGAAATCACCCTTCTTTTTGATATCTTCTTTTATCTAAAAATTTCATCAGTTGACGACAGTTTGAAGACGAGAGGAGAGGGGAAAGAAGTATGGGAAATAAACAGTAACAAAGATCTTAATTTGCTTACCGCCAACAGATGTGCCGAACGATTTTGTATCTCTCCAACAATACTGCTGTGCACGGTCATTGCAGGAGGTTTATACTGAGTCCCTAGTCTTGCGGTATCTCTTCCCTCTTCTTGGTTTCTTAAAGAGTGATATAATTCTACAACTGCTTGAGCTTTTGGAGCAGAAAGTGCTTTGGCTGTGGGTCGCAACGGAGGTGGTGGTGGTGGAGGCGGTGGCAAGGAGCAATTTACTGTAACTTGTCTTTCTACAACACCAGTTTTGGGCAATAGCTGTGGTGCAGATGGCGGCTGATGAGCTTGAAAGGTATTCTTGGGGCCATTGATTACCTCCCTATTCACCGTGGAGTGTTGCAATTTGTTGGCAATTAGTTTCTGAATGTCCTTAAATTTGGGGTTCTGACACTCTCCCGTTAATGATTGCTGGTTGTAGAATAATGTGTCATTCATGTTATCAGTCATTCAAGAACTGATCTTGTGTTGAAACATGTATAAAGTCTTGATTTTTTTTTTAACATATGATTAATCTCTACAAAACATATTACGAATAAATTATGCCAAAATAAACGATTGGAATTTGAAGAGGAAGTAGTTGAAAGACAAACTTAGACCAAACCTGGTTAGAAGATTGAGGTGTGGGTTGAAGAGCCGCAAGATCCTGAAGGAGCTTCTTGTTGAGGGAGTCAAGTTGGAAATTCAAGGCATGAGCTTTATCCAACTCGGCCTTGAGAGCCAAAACCTGAGATTGTAAATCTTGAATCAGAGCGTGGTTGGATTGAAGCTTCTCCAACAAATCTTCCTTGTTATTACTTTCTTCTTGATTTCTCCTATTACTTTTCCAAGTGGAAGAATGAAGCGGTGCATGCAGCTGCCTTCTTGGCTTAGAAAATTGCTCCACAATCAGCGGACGGTTGACAGAGGGATAAGCAACCTGAGATCCCGCCACCTCCTGTTCTCGAGATTTTGACTTGTTAGGGCTCAGCAGCTGAGACCTTCTGACCTTTGATGAGCAGTCTTTGCTGTTATTATTGGACAAATCTGGAGAAGGGACAGATTTGGGTCTAGTTTTGTTGTTAGCAGCAGTAACTTGGGGTTTGGGTGACAGCTGCTCCTTGCTAATCCTAGAGTTGGCCACTCTACATCGAGATGGGGTCGACGTAGACTGAGACTGAGACTGAGACATGGTCCAGAAGAAGAAGATGATGGGTGGGTTGCCTTTGCGATTGCAATTTATCTGAAAGAGAGAAACAAAGGGTGTGGTGTTCGTTTTTATGTGTATAACTGCTTAACAAAGATAACACAGAGAAGAACAATCTCTGCCAAATATTATCACAAGACCAAACTTCCATAAAAACAAAACACCAGTACATAGTACAGGCATTGGAATCTTTTTTTGTGTTGTGTGTGTATGTTTTGTCTTGTCTATCTATGGGCTCCAGTTAACACCAGATTTTGATTTCTTCATCATCATGATTGATTGTTCTGTAACATACAATTTTATGCCACCCCCACTTCTAAAGAAATCAGTTGAAGAGATCCAAGAAGTTGGATTTGATTACTACTAACTATTTCACCTGAGCCGCTAAGCAAACCATAAGGAAAGGAAGTGGACGACCCCACCAACAACCTTCAAGTGCACACTTGACTCATTTTGATTTGGAATTGATGGCCTGCCTAATAGTTGGCCTGAGTTGATTTATATATGAAACAGTTTGTAGTTGAAGAATCTGAAAAGAGTTAGCTTTTGTGATTAGACAGCAAAACCAAAAAAGCCATGCAAGTTGTAACATGCAGCAGAGCTTAAAAGCTAGTCAATTACCATTTCAGATTCAATCAAATATATACAATGGGAATGGCAACAACCAACAAGCTAGGGATGTACTATGTATTTACTACTCCTAGGCCTTAGCTTGATAGGTTGCTCGTGAGTTTTTTTGAATGTACATGGCGGATGGATGCATTGACAGCCATGATCTTTCTTGTTTTCATTAGCCTGTTCCTGTGACTATTTCATGAGCAGTCATTAATTTATTTAATAAGAGGAAGTGATACTGTTTCATGAAAGCAAATGATCTGAACATCCTTTCCACCGCATTCGCTAATTTCTGCCACATATGTGTAATGCGTGTACACTTGCCTTGATTAGATCACACGTTCACCTTCAGGACAATCTCACGCATCCATCAATAAGTATTCTTTAGATTTGTATTATTTCTTGATTTATTGTTTAGCTATGATATGTGACAAATGTATTCGCAGAG
The DNA here is from genome assembly GCA_027576455.1 of Erythroxylum roigii. Lineage (NCBI taxonomy): Eukaryota > Viridiplantae > Streptophyta > Magnoliopsida > Malpighiales > Erythroxylaceae > Erythroxylum > Erythroxylum roigii. Next base: position 9,375,664 of record JANZXV010000005.1, read on the forward strand.
CAGAAAACCGAAAGGTTCGGGTTCCTGCTTCCTAGGCTAGGATTCATCATTATTTAGTTTGTTATGATTATGTAATGCCACGAGGGTTGCGTAAATGCCTTGGTTGATGTTGATTAAAGCATCGTGATTCCCTTTCTCAGCAATCAGTCCATTCTTAACCACTGCAGTCAAATCAGCATTCTTAAGTGTTGATAATCTGTGTGCCACAACTACTGTGCTTCTGTTCACCATTCTCCTCTCCAAAGCCTCTTGAACTATTCTTTCAGATTCGGCATCTAGCGCACTGCTTGCTTCATCAAGTAGTAACACTTTGGGATTCTTCACTATTGCTCTTGCAATTGCAACTCTTTGCTTTTGTCCACCTGACAGTTGTACTCCTCTTTCACCTACTATCGTATCATACCCCTGCGACTTGCTTCCAAATGCCTTGGTTACTACTCTCATCCGTACATCTTTCAAACTATATTACAATACTCTTTTACCTGTTGCATGTCGCTTGTGAAGTTGTGCGCATTTGCCAACTCTGCTGCTGCCAAAATCTCCGCCTCTGTTGCCTTTCCTTCCTTTCCATATGCAATATTCTCACAGAGTGTGCCATTAAATAACACTGCTTCTTGACTAACTAGCCCCATCTGCTGCCTTAACCACTTGAGCTGTAGCTTCTTGATGTCAATTCCATCCAATGTGACGGTACCTGAATCAGGATCATAGTATCTCCGCAACAAAGATATTGCTGTTGATTTTCCACATCCACTCTCCCCTACCAAAGCAACGTCTGCTAAAATCAAAACCCTTTAGTTCCTTAGTCTTACACACAATAAGATTGTAAAATGTGTTAAAAAATAAAGAAGAGAGCACAAACACATTGAATTGAAAGCAACTATTGACCTTGCCATGCTGAATGTACAAGTTTAAATCCCTGAATATCTCAACACCAGGTCTTGTGGGATATCTGAAGCTGACGTGAAGAAACTCAACATCTCCTTTGAGTTTTTCTATTGTTGTTTCCGAACCTTTGCTAGAGTCGATTTTTTATTTTCGTTCAAGAATTTGAAAGATAGAAGCAGTAGCAGTCTTTGCTTTAGTGGCATCAGGAACAAGGGAGCCCTCATTGAGAAATTCCAATAGCTGCTAAAGTGAGAGCAAAAAACACTTGTACCAGACCAGGACAAGGAAAAAGAAAACTTAACATCCAATTGTGGTACTCTCGGGTACTTTTCTTTGCGCAGAATGCTAACCTGGAAAACATCATCAAATGAGACATCAACAGCTTCAACAAGAGGAGCTCCAGCATAAAAACTAATGGCATATATGTTGATGTTGAGTTTGGCTCCTTTGTTGTTCCATATTGGTTGGGGATAACAAATGGGCAAGGGCTTTTAGTTATATAAGGAGGTTGTTAGCTCTTTAGTCTATGCACCAAACAAAGTCAAAGATTTGTAGTACAAATTTGACTCTAGTTAAATTTCCTCTTTTGAGGTGAGAGTTGGAGAGTTTGTCTTGGGTATTTCTTTGTGGGTGTGTTGGTGTATTAAGGGATTGGGTGAGAGGAAAAATTGTGTGATTGTAAGAATTTTTCACATAGTAGATTTTCTTCTCGGTGCCCGTGGTTTTTCTCCGATTTGGGAGTTTCCACGTAAATTCTCTTGTGTTATTATTTTCTGATATTTTTGTCTATTAAATATC
>JANZXV010000005.1:9417146-9437877 GCA_027576455.1 Erythroxylum roigii
TTTAGCAGGCTAGGTCAAAATACTTTTGTTCTAAACTTTTAATATAACAATATCAATAATATCTCAATAAAAATCTTGCTAATATATGAAATTTTGAGAGGTTTAAAAATACACAATCTTACTCTTAATTAATAGAGTAATTGTTTTCAAATGAATTAGGGTTTTAGTGTTTAATGTTTTTACTAATTCATTTTAATTTTTTAAAAAATCTTAAGATTCGAAAGCCTTTTATACTAATGTATTCACACTTTTCATTCTTTGTAAGTTTCAAGGTTTTTGTATATAGTCCGATATTTTATCTATACATAATTATGTCCGAAATTTTGAAGTCGTTAATAGTTTTGATGTTCTGAGAGTAGAACCGGTGAATTACCAACAGTATACAAAGCAACAGAGCATAGCGGGTAAGATCAGGTCGGGTCGGGTCGTGGGTCGCGTGATTTTGCATTTGCCCTACTACATGTCGCCTGCTTCTATCCCACGCTCTCTATCAGCTTTGATGTAACGACTTGGAAAATTCTCACATCGACCAACAAACAAGCAATTTGGAGTCAAAATCACGATCAGATGGCTGCTGATAACTCCTCCTCCACCGGCGGTCAGCGGACGGCGTTGCCCAAGGTCCCTCTCCCCGGAAAGAGGAACATTCTTATCACAAGTGCCTTACCTTATGTCAACAACGTCCCTCATCTCGGCAACATCATTGGCTGTAATATTCATTATACATACCATCTCCCTCCCTCTTTCAATATATGCATGTCAACAATTACTTGTGAAGTTAGTCTTCAAAGCAACAATCTTTTGACGCTAACAATTTAACAAAACTTCAAAGATTGCCTTTTTGGTTTACGTAGATTTATGCATATGCAAGTGCATGTTGTTTGGTGGCAGGTGTGTTGAGTGCTGATGTGTTTGCTCGTTACTGCCGGCTTCGAGGCTACAATGCCATTTACATGTGTGGGACTGACGAGTATGGAACCGCCACCGAGACCAAGGCCTTGGAGGAAAATTGCTCCCCCAAACAGATCTGCGACAAGTATACATATTCTCTGTTTCATTTGAAACTGTTCTCTATGTTCTGCTTTATTTTAAGATGATTAGTTGTTATGTTGGTTTGGTTTCTTCCAGGTACTATGCAATTCATAGAGAAGTCTATAAATGGTTTAACATAAGTTTTGATGAATTTGGACGGACGTCAACACCACAGCAAGAAGAAATTTGCCAGGCAGTTTTCAATAAGTTGTGGGAGAATAATTGGCTTTCTGAAAACACAATGCAGCAGGTATTGAGCACTTCGACTCATCACTTCATAAACTCATACATTCACATGAGTTTGAAAATGTGTTTCAATATCTACTAACTATTTACGTGATTCAGCTTTACTGCGACACATGCCAAAAGTTCCTAGCTGATCGGCTTGTGGAAGGTTCCTGTCCTACTGAAGGGTGTAACTATGACTCTGCACGGGGCGATCAGTGTGAGAAATGTGGAAAACTTTTGAACCCAACCGAGTTAAAAGATCCCAAGTGCAAGGTACAAGATACTCTGCTTTTATCTAAGTTTTTCTTTTTGTTTCTGTTATGAATTGTATAAAGTCATTTACTTTCTTATAGTTTTTAGCTGGATGATCGAATAATTTCATCCACAGTTGACATGATTTGATCTGAAACATGTGGTGCAGCTTGCATAAACTAGATATCTTAAAACACAGTTTATTCAATTCCTTCTACTTTTTGTTCTTATCTATGGGTCGTAGGAAGTTTTGGTAGAAGGGCAAGTTACTACGGTTTGATACTTTGATATGTGGCTCACGTGGGAATTCTTGGGAGTCTATATGGAAGTCTGAAAAATTTTGGTGGAAGTACTAGTCTGATGCGTCTTTCGCTTGAAATCTGCTGTTTCAATACTACTTGATTTTTTGGTATTAAGATTTAGTTACTAAGCTTCAGATGGTACATTGTATCTAATAAAAAAGAACTAGTTTTATTATCTACTCTAGCAAATAGGTCATGATATATGAACTTTTCTGTTACATGTAGCAACAATATTATGAAACATCATAGTGTATCCTGTGTTTCTCATTCTCATGATATTGAACAGGTCTGTCATTCCACGCCACGCATTCGTGACACAGATCACTTGTTTCTAGAGCTTCCTCTCTTGAAGGATAAATTGGTAAATTATATTGAAAACATGTCTGTTGCTGGATCTTGGAGTCAAAATGCAATTCAAGCAACAAATGCGTGGCTCAAAGAAGGGCTCAAGCAAAGATGCATTACCAGGGATCTGAAGTGGGGGGTTCCAGTTCCACTTGAAAAGTACAAGGACAAGGTTAGGAATAGCATGCAATCTCCTTTATGCATAAAAGCCCAATTTCTTACGTTATATGATTTTCCCAACCATGCTGAATCTTTTTTTCATTCTGGATGCTTCTTTATGTATTCATGAACTCATATTTGTTGCGAGGGCTAGTCATATTTTCTTGAGCATTTGGATTGATGCTCATTGTTCTTGATCTGGTCTAGAGGGGGTTGCAAATGAAAATTTTTCTTTTTGTGCAGTTCTTTTATCTTTTTGTCTTTTGACCTTACTATGAAATCATTTTCTATATACTTGTTATGTATTTGTGCCACCCATATACTGTTGCTTTTTTTGAAATTTTATCGTTTTCCCTTTTAGATGCTGTACTGATTGTCACTTCCAAGTATGTCTTTGGTAGGTTTTCTATGTTTGGTTTGATGCACCTATCGGATATGTCTCAATAACTAAGTGCTACACAGAAGACTGGGAGAAATGGTGGAAGAATCCTGAAAATGTTGAACTGTATCAGTTTATGGGAAAGGACAATGTACCTTTCCACACAGTAAGTGTGCTATTCCGAATATTTTATTGATGTTCTGCACATTGGAGATAAAAAAATGAGTACATGATGGATTTTATTCTTAAATATTTCATAGAGCTTCATCTATTTTAATTCTTTATTTTTGTTACGGTTTGATCATTTTTACATGACTACTGCTGGCTGTGTTTAACTGATAATTATAGAAGGGATAAATCCGAATTAGCTTCATTATCCAGTTGAATGAAGCTTGGAAAGTCTGGAAGCAGCTATCAATCATGCTGAATCTTGCTTGTTGCCTTTTTTTTTTCCTGACACATCTTGTTCCAAGATTGTGTGGTATAAGGTCTGATGTGCAATTAGCTTGACGAGTGGCATCCAAGCTGCCTTAATTTCTCAAAGTGTGGGTCTTTCTCTTGGTTTTGGGTAGTTTCCTTGAAATTAGATATCCTGTGTGGAGATAAATCCTATGTTTAGTTTTCTCTGGGCATAAAATTTGTGGCACGTTGGAAGAAGTACATTCTCATTATAATTCATTTATGCCAAAAACTTTTGTGCGTACTAAGATTTTGCTATTGTGCTTAAAATTTCTGGCTATGACATTAATGCATCTCCTTGAAATTGTTATACTTGTCCCGTGTCATTCTGTTAATTTTCAACAGTGGACTTTTCTTTCATTCATTGAGCTAAGATCCTATCTTTTGTTTCAGAAAACAAATGTATTTAATCGAATATTGCTATAGCTTCTCATTTTTGTCATTGATGTGTTACCTCTCTGATGCATGCCTTCTTTTTCTAGGTTATGTTTCCGTCGACACTTCTTGGAACTGGTGAAAATTGGACCTTGATGAAAACTATAAGCGTTACCGAATACTTAAATTACGAAGCAGGTTAGTCAATAATGTGTACATTGTATGCATCAAGGTAAAAGTTGCCACAGAAGTCTAACATTTTTGTGCTGGCATTGTTTCTGTTTATGACCATTTAATTTGATGACTTATCAGGGAAGTTTTCCAAGAGTAAAGGAATAGGAGTTTTTGGTAATGATGCAAAAGATACAAATATCCCTGTAGAAGTGTGGAGATACTATTTGCTAACTAATCGCCCAGAGGTAATCTTGCTTTTGCTGATACTATTTCTGCTCTTGGGTTCAATACTTTGGCCTGTAACAAACCAAATGTTAATTCTTTTCACTTTGTGAATTAGGTGTCTGACACATTGTTTACATGGTCTGATTTGCAAGCAAAACTCAACAGCGAGCTGCTTAATAATTTGGGCAACTTCGTAAATCGTGTTTTGAGCTTCATTGCTAAACCTTCAGGTAGAGCTGGTTTTTTGACATTCAATCCTGTTAGCTATCTTTAGAACCCACTTGTTACATCACAAACTTTTCACAGGATCGAACTGGTTTATGGTGCCAGTATTTCGGTTTAGTCTCTCAAGTTATTTGGGACTGGCACTTATGGGAGAGAAATTGTGGAAAATTTCCCCTGATATGGAATTTTACCACCGAAATTGATGCTAATGGTATAACCGGCTCATGATTGAAGTACTATAAATTCTCAAAGCCCTGTGAACTATATTTGCAGGTGCTGGATATGGTTCTGTTATTCCTGATGCTCCAGGTGCAGGTTCGCATCCTCTGACCGAGAAATTGGCTGAAGAAGTCAGAAAACTCGTGGAACAATATGTTGAAGCCATGGAGAAGGTATTTGTGATTTGCTGCGTAACCTTGGACACAACTTAGCATTTGCCTCACTTATTAATGATTGCCGCACATCAGGTTAAATTAAAGCAAGGACTGAAAACGGCAATGAGCATATCAAGTGAGGGAAATGCATATCTTCAGGTACGTCTTCTTCCATTTATTTGTTTAACTTGCTCTTTCCATTTTTGAGTTTTCTTGTTGGGGTGGTTGTTAAATGATATGTGTTCCTTGCTGTGTAGGAAAGTCAATTCTGGAAACTTTACAAGGAGGACCAACCATCTTGTTCCATAGTTATGAGGACTTCAGTTGGGCTAGTATATCTTCTTGGTTGTTTGTTGGAACCTTTCATGCCATCTTTCTCTGTTGAGGTAATTTAGATCCCTTGCACATATATGCATAGCACTTTTGTTCTCTTCTCAACTCTTTATCTGATTTTTCCATTCTGGGAAACTTTGTTACAATGGTGCTTAAGGTTTTCAAACAGCTTGATTTACCTCTTGAACAAGCTTCTCTTTGTGATGAGAAAGGGGATATTGATAGGGCAAGAAGACCCTGGGAAATCATACCTTCTGGTCATAAAATTGGAAAACCAGAGCCATTATTCAAGGAATTGGTAATGTCCTTGGGCCATTTGTTTTACATTCCTCATCAGTGTACGTGGTTTGCATGTGCATGCTAGAGCCTTTGATATGTTGGAGGAGGAGATTACCCCACTCCTATTATGTCTCGTTTGGTTTGTTTGTGGTTAATTGAAGAATATTTATTCATGTACAGAAAGATGAAGAAGTAGAATTCTTCAGGAACAAATTTGCTGGAAGTCAGGCTGATAGGAGAGAGAGGGCAGAAGCTGAAACAGCAAAGATTGCTGAGCAACTGAAGAAGACCAAAATTTTAGGTTACAAGTCTTTTGACGTGGATTGAGCTTTAATAAAACTTTGCAATGTTGGTTATAAACATCCAGAAAAATGTTTTAAGTAATGTAAATTTGCATAAATATCTGCTAGTTTTAATTCCATCCCTAATTGAAAATCAAAGGCTCTCTTGAAAATTCAATCTATTTCTTAATTGCATCTATATATGTATGTAGACCTTTTATGTTTCTTACCACTAAACAGCCTAACCTCTCTGTCAGTCCAAATAACATCATTTGAGAGACCTTATTGTGGCTCGGCTGTTGCAGTAAATATGTTCACATGATCTTCACTGTTCCTAGTTGTCCAAAATCGAGCTTGTAATGGTAGTCTTTTTTTATCTTGAATGTTTTTAAAGAGGAACTCTTGATAACAATCCTTGTGTTACAATTGGATTCATCATTCAATGTTCTTTTTGTGTCTATTGGAGCTCACTTAATACCTGGAAGTTTGAAGCAGCTGATTGGGGGAAATTTCCAGTCTCTATTAATATTTCCACTTTCAAGCTTTGGTTGTTTTAAATTTTGTTTTAAATAGCAGACTTCCCTGCCAATCTTGTTCTTCACAAAGAATTTTGCTATGTGGTGTGAAATCACATTCTCGATAGCTGGCTAAAAATGATGGCTCTTTTTCTACAGATGGTGCTGGGAAGAAGCAGCAGACAAAAAAACCTGCTAATGAAGCCAAGTCCAAAAAGGGGACAGCTGAAGAAGAAATTTCCATAACAAGACTTGATATTCGTGTTGGCTTAATAAAGAAGGCTCAAAAGCATCCTGATGCTGATTCACTATATGTGGAAGAAATTGATCTGGGTGAAGCACAGCCTAGAACGGTTGTTAGTGGACTTGTCAAGTATATACCTCTGGAGGAGATGCAGGTAATTATGCGGAGCATAAATTATGTGCTTTTGGAAGAAACAAATATCAAATTCCATGACATTGATGGTATGTTATTGCACAGAACCGTAAGGTCTGCGTTCTCTGCAACCTAAAGCCAGCAAACATGAGGGGCATTAAGTCACAAGCCATGGTTCTTGCTGCCTCTAACAGTGACCATACCAAGGTAAGCATAACCCGACTACCAAATTTGATTTGTATCTTTTTATACATTTCCTGTGGCTTTGTTTTTAAATATGAAATCATTCTAAACGCCTTCACTAATTGATAAGGGTACACTTTTGAATTTTAACCATTGAACCCAGAACAATAAAGGAAACACATTACTTTCCAACTTAACTTACATAATACTTAGATACTTTGTTTTTTTAGGTCTCTTGGCAATTCTTGTTGCTACGATTATATTAAGCAACATTGAATATTGATATGTCATGTGTGGTTTGGACTTGCGGTGGACAGTTTGACCAGTAAAACATATGTTGTGTGAACTTGTATTATGGGGACGACCTTTTTGTTGGAGTTATTGATACTGCAAAAATATGGTTACTCTCTTCAATGCATTTATGGAACCGAGTTTTGTGATCGTTCTTTTTATGCCCTTATCATAGTTGATGTATGCGGAAAGATGTACATTGATGAAATGAACCTTTGCTGATTTATTTTATCAATATTGACAAAATTTTCAGGTTGAATTGGTTGATCCACCCCATTCTGCTGCAGTTGGGGAGAGGATTACATTTCCGGGGTTTGAAGGCCAGGCGGACGATGTCTTAAACCCAAAGAAGAAGGTTTGGGAGACACTGCAAGTGGATTTGCAAACTAACCAAGATCTAGTGGCTTGCTACAAAGATATTCCACTTACCACTTCTACTGGTGTATGCAAAGTGGCATCCATAGGTGGTGGCTCAATAAGGTAGAGAGATGGTTGCTTCTTGCTGGTGGAAGTTAGAAACTGAAAACAAAAAGGTTTTAACTGTTTGTCTTCCTTAATAACAATTATTGGATGTAAAAGAACAGTACATTTTTGTACAAGTGGGAAGATGTGGATAATACAGATCCGGTTTTAGCTTTGGAAGCCACGCCCATGTTTAGATGCAGGTTATACCAAAAGCAGGGGGGTACAACAGAAATAGACTGCGTTGAAGCTGAAGAACAAGAGGGATACTCTTGGTAAAGTTTAGAATTCTTATTCTATTTATGCGACTACGTAAAACGAAAATAGCAAATCCTTTCCCTGTTTTATGCGACCAGAAAAAGAGAATAATATACGTAATCATCAAGTTAAACTCTTCTCCTGCTATTAACCATCATTTGGAGACCAAATTACAACTAAGACTCTACTGGACACGTCTTTATACTTTAAGATGAGAGTTACATACATTAAAAATAAAACATGTCATGAGAATAATATGTATCGAGAGGAAAATATTAAACCTTTATTATGATCCAACTTGTAACATTCCACCTTAGGATGCAAGTTCAAAGTTTAAGTATTTGAGAGAATTGAGGCAATTATTAAATACTCGATTGTGAAGAGTTTAGATTTGAAATCATCATCACACTCAATCTGAAATTTCGCAATGAAGCGGGGTCTGGAGAGGTCGGATGAGAGTGAGATGTGGGCTATAGTACCTTTAGTTACTTTTGCAACTACGAAGAGAAATGAGAACAATTTTATTACGAACAAATTTGAAACTTCACGCAACTGTACAACCACTAACATAAATAAGTTTATCACATTCAATTAGATTTTAAGCCATTATAAGACATGATTGAATCACAACCAAACATCAAGGTTGCCAACTTAAAGGCCTTACTAAGGAAGGGGTTATGAGTAGATGTGAGTTCCAACTATTGTAAAAGAGCAAATGTGGATTGTCTTCAAGATGATGCATGAGTGTCATATGGAATAATTTGCTAGACTATTAGGTACTGTGAGAAAGTGAAGAACAAGTACCCAGGTACAATAAGAGTAATCAAAACAAGTATTAATGATAAAAGGGTGTTTGCAAGATACTATGGTTGTTTCAAATATTCGTAAAAGAGGTTGTTATAAATGGTTAAGATGTGTAATTAAATATTGTTAAAGTTAAAATTTAGAGGAAACATTGGTAATGTATTATACAGGACAAAATATCGTAAGGGAAAAGAGGAAAAGATACATCAAGTCAATATTTAAATTGGATTAATAAAAGTAGAAAGGAAAAGCTGATAATCCAAACAAATTAAGTAAAATTTGTAATAACATTTTAATAAAGGATATAACATCTACAAAATTTGATATGAATTAAAGTAAATCAATAAAAATTTTAAAAGAAAATTCTGATCAAGATAGAAAACAACCAATAGATATGTGAATTAAAAAGAAATTATTGACTGAGCAAATAGAACGAAAACAAGAAATCAATAATACAAGATAGAATATAGGAGAAATACAATTCAACTCAATAAGTAGCAAAAAAGACGACAAAACAACAACAAATATAGTTTATATGTGCGTTAGGATTACAATCATCCAAGTAGGATCAATAAATAGCAAAAAAGATAGAGCAACAGTAACAAAAGGAGTTTGAAAGTGCAATAAGATTACAAGCATCTGAGATGTAATAAATTTTGGGGATTATATTGTCAATATAATCAGCAAGGTTATGGAATAAATTATTGTCAACTTAATGAAGTATTTAGTAATGATGGTGAAAGCAGCACAAGTTTGACCAATGAAATATTGAATGAAGTTCCATTTGTTCTTATTAATATATAGATCAACTATGGGCTGAAGAATATGCTTGAACCTGTTAAGACATACATATATAGTATTTAAATTATTTTGGAAACCAAAAAAAAAATCCTGCAATTTGATCTAATACAAGAGCTGGACTGATTTACCTCGGCCTTATTTTCCGAGGTCAGTAAGGAAGCGTAGCAGCATCATGTTTGATCGTCTCAAGTAGGAGATTAGGAACTCGAAGCCACTGGAAATACCCAGAGGTTTGTCTTTAAATCAGGAAGTATAAGAACAAATGCCCAAAAGCTCTTACTAGGTGAGAAATATTGAAACTGTTCTTTCCAGTAGTATCACACTGGGTAGTTAGGTAGAGGCAATACAATCTTTCCATAGTGACGGGAATCTAGGAAGGCAAATTGTAAAATGTCAAATTCTAAAAGTCACCACAGACCGGGAAGCCCTTCTTCCTATATGGACAGAATCTGTCATGTTTTGTCATTTCATATCTACTTAAAGATAGCCCAAAATAAGGGCGTTAAGCACTGACATTAACTTTTATGCTGGAAAGTAACTCGGGCACCTGAAAACTATGTTTAGAAACGAACCAAGGAAAAACCACGTATTAAGTAAATATAAAAATCACCACCTTGAGTAGTAAAACAAAGTCGTTATGCTTGCCGACAGGTCTTCGACTCTTAGAAAGAAGCGAAAGAAAGCCACCTGTTTTGAAAGCATGAGAGCATCAGCAAAGGTGCTGGCTTCTATCCCTAAGCTCGATTGGCTTCTTAAAGTAATAGCATTCTATAGGATTCCAAAGTTTCCATCTTTTAACTATGGAATATGGAACTATGGCATGGTTGGATTGTTGTTAGGTAAGCATAAGCATTCCACTCTTTGGGTTATACCTTCCTTAGGTGTTAAATGTGATGTTGTTAAAAAACTGCGTGAATTGACTTGGGTTACAGGTGTAGTTCTTGTTGTATTGAGTGCATCTTGTGACGGTAATGTCAGTTGCACTTTCATCGTGGCGAGAGTGGAAATTAGCTCCGTTTTTGGTCGTGAAGAATAAAAAATAAAAGCTTTTCCTTGCTTAATTTTACCGAGCATTTTATTTATTCCCCTTTTGGGGCTTCGACTCTCACATAAAGTTCTTGTGATGAGTGAAAAAATTCAAAGGAAAGAACTTATACTTGTCCTCTGAAACATTCTTAAGCATGACTATTGATGTTCCTTGTTCTTTTACTATGCACTCATCATTTGGAAAATTAAAAGCAAAGGTATGAGGGCCCTTTACATCCTGACACAAAATTAAATTGATTAACCAAAAGTTTCTATGATGTAGAGAAATATGTAACTGAGGTGATTTCAAATGTTGATTTATATAGATTTAGATCCAAACTTCTTAAATATTACAACTTCTTTTACATATGTAATTAATATATTGAGTGGGTGCCATTTGGTGCAATAGTAAAGGTCGATTGCACCTTTAGGGGTGCAACAACCAACTTATATGTTGGCCAGACATATTTATGGATCTTTCATTCACATAACAAATTTTGATTAAGACTAATTTATTCTCTCTCTTCATATCCATAATGACAATGTCAATTGAGCCACTAATAAGAAAGATAAAAAACAAATACGGGTCTTTAAATATGCAAGATAATTTGCAGAGCAATTGTCATTTTAATGAAACATAGATAAAGGCACTATTAAGAAACATTCTAATGCAAAAGGTTAATTGTTAAGTTTGAGGCGTATAATAAATCATGTATTTAACTCTAACTCACGCTTTAAATCTATACAAAAAGCATGTGCATACATGCAGAAAAGGTAGAAGCAAAAAGAGGATCGACATCTATCTAAATTTCAAGAAAAGCTAATCTTGGAACTTGAAAGTTAGATGCCAATCTCATTCTTGGCAAGCTATGAATGCACTTCCAAAATTGAGGAAAAGAAACTGTACATGCACATATCAAAGTGTCTCATATGCCCAGAAGACTCACCCTTGCATTATATAGTAGTTGGATGACATGGATAGGAGCATCATTAACATCTTTTGATTTATATGCACTGTCCACGGGAAGATTCTGTTTCAAAAGTCGCATAAACACAATCCTTAATAAGGAAGTAGGACACATACATGAGTAATATTGGAACTATGTTTAAAAGTGGCCTAAATAACATAAAGAAATTTGAGCATATGGTCACACTTAAAAGAACAACTAATTTAGCCACGTGTATATAAGCGCAAAGTAATTGCATACAGGAGTTAGCAGACCCAATACAACTAATGGCTTCAATATTTGCCACATGGAAAGGCCTTAAAAAATATACTTTCTAGAGACATTACCTTATATCCAAAAAATGTATCTTCATATGTCTCATATCGACCTATGGTAACATCTAATTGAGAGTCCTGTATTAGAAAAGGGAAAACCCCATTTCTTTAATTTGGATTAATATCATAAAACTTAAAGAATCCAAGAAATTATATCTCAGACTTATAATTTACTTTCTTAAAAATTATATTGAATGTTTAAATCCTCCCCTTCACTTTATTTTAGCAACTTATATTAATCTTAAGGTCTCCAACTGAAATATGCTAAAAAATTGCTTAGGCCATAACTTTATAAAAAAGTTAATCTATAGTTGCAAGCTCAATATTTAGTCAAAGTTGATATCTTATATGCACACATAAGGTACATTATAAACTAATAGTATAAGAACAAATTCAGCTAATATCCACAAGTATTATGAAAAATCATTTTCAATGAGCAATAAAGAGGCAAGAATGACACAAATTGAGCAAAAACCCATACCTTGGCGAGGTGAACAAGTCTCCAACTTTATATAGAAATTTAGAAGCTTTTGTGAGCAAAGAATTGTACTCCTCTTTAGCGTATAAGACACTATATAGGTCATGACTAACCACCAAATTCTTACTTCCATCAATAATGTGATCAGATAAGGAAGAGTCCAAATCATCCTCATGGTGCCTTTTGATAACAGTGAAAAAACCAGCTACATCTTGTTGTTGATTTTTTATTAGATTGTCTTTTCACATTTCAAATTCCTATGACATTACCAAACCAGTTGCATAGTCACCAAAATAAAAGTTGGATGTTATTCCAATAGGATGACAACAAAAATGGCCTTAAAATTTGCTTTGAAAATGGTGCATCCTCAGCAATAAACCTTGTGGTAGATTGTAGGGTAAGGATGATTGATATGGCATTTTGCTGTAATGTTTATGACATGGCAATCCATTGACATAAAAAGGGAAATATACACTAAGGAATGAGCATGTATATATGCTCAAAATTAGAGAGATAGAGAGAGGGAAAATAGGAAAGGAAGATCATACACATCTAAGATTAACATTATAAAGGTGCAAAATATCACATATGATGTGGCATTTACTCAACATATGCAACTCAATAATGCTTTATCCATGATTTCTTTTTTCTTAGTAAATCCTTATCAATAGTTGAATACCGTCATAAGGATAAACTAAGCACCAATATAATGGACATCTGAAATTTGAACTATTAAATTGAAAAATGAAATAGGGTAAGACCCGAATTCGGAAAAAAGGAAAAGAATTTAAGGAAAATGGTTGTAATTAATTTCATAGCATCATTTTCATTTTACCGCCAAGATTCCCATCCTTTACCGTCTTGTTTATATCTAGAGGATAAAAATTTGCACTAGGTCGTTTGATTCTAGGGAATGTTGCTCTATATTCCTAACCACTCCATCCACTAACTGGCTTTGTGGCTTCAGGTAGCAATTTTATTGCTGAATCTACAGTTGATAAGAATGCCTCATTTTCATCAAGATAGGACTTGTTCACTCAATGAATCATGATTGGCAAATGTTCTCTTTCAAAAGTACAACTATCAATATATATATAAAGCCAGATAAAGATTTCTTGTTATGAAAAATTAACACCTAAGCTTTTGTTCCTTTGGGGCTCAAATAAACGTATCTTGATTAAGGTCATTTATAATTGAAAAGTCGAAGGGGATAATAGTTTTGCAAACTTTCCAATTTTACCGTGGACATCACACCTCGCAGAAATTTGGTAACGCAGTTCGGTACACCTCGCCTATGTTTGCGGGGCCCTCACCTAGCTTAATACTTTCACGAAAGTACAATAGATTTATCCAAGGCTTTACTGAACCGACACTACTCAACCTTTGACACTATCTCTCAACTTCACTTCCCGTGAAAGGACCGCCTCGTACTAATCTCAACAGAGGATTTTCTCAATCAATGTTTAATGATAACGAAACAAAATAAACAACCCAAGTGATTAATAAAATTCAACATAAACAAAAACACTTATGAAAGAATAGAGAAACAACTCACCTATAGATTCAGTTCCACCGAAACAAGTCTGAAAGTTGTCATCACAAACTATGGGCTGATCCACGCAAACACCGGTATTAATTTATAACTGCAGGATGAAGATGCTAGGTATAACAACCCACGTAAATAACCCAACTTTCCTTCAGCCTACGACAGCACCTTCCAAAATGATGGTCAGGCATATAGCAACACACCTTCGGCTTGTCAAATTCTCTTCCCACACCTAGCAACTTCACACACAATCCTCTATTAGATGTTGGTCTGACACTCAAGTTTTACGGCAAAGAATCCCATATCACTCACATATCTACCTTAATTAGAAGTTGTTCTCACACTTACGTTTTACGACAATTTCCAAAAGAAGATTAGTAGGGCACCAACGTAGGCACATCCCACAACCAATCAACCAATGCCAAGACTCCAATAAAAAATCACTCACGCAAGCCTTCCTATGCAAGCCTTCATTGCTACACATCTGAAATTCCAGCAGTACCCCAGATGTAATACCCAAACTTCACACACACATGATGTATCACACCTCCTCTCAAGATAGACTTCAATTCAAGATGTGATTCTTTTTCAACTAGAAGATTATCCATATAACTTTTAAATCCAAGTCATTATCCAATTAATATCTTATATGCCCAATTAATAAATAATGTCAAAACTAATTACTTAGATATATAACATATATCCTAATAATCTCCCCTTTTTTGGCATTGTTTGTCACAAATATGAAACTCCCCTAAATAACATAATTAGACATATAAGTATCAAATTCACAATTCATACGACAATAGTCCCCCCTAATCAAACACCAAGTGTCAAAGAACATCAAATTTATCCAATCATCTAGATTTCTCCCCTTTGGGACAAAAAGATGCCAAAAAGTACGACGAATAGTCACGCATATACCTTGAAATCTCCCCCTGAATGGAACATTCACCATAAACAATCTAATGTCTCCCCTTGGGACAAAATAGTATCAAAACGCATAATTATAAGAATCAACAATAGATGCATCGGAAAAATCATAAGCACGTCATGATGACAATTTGCCATTAGTCAATACACATGCTAACATATCATTACTTACTTAAATTCCGTCTTCATAAGACTAATCAAATTCATACACCAAACAATTAAAGATGAGTGTTGCCAATGTAGTGAGAGATATATACCTGAGAGAGAGACCCACACTGATGAGAGGGCTGAGGAGTCTTTGGTGGAGCCAAACAGAAGTCACAATGCAAACCACGAAAAAGATGGGACGACAATGGCAAAATAAAAACTAAAGAACTAAAGAAGACAATTCTTTTTCTTTTTTAACGTTTTGTTTTCTTTTTTTTATTCAACACAAAAAATACTTCAAAAATCTAAAATACACAGTCCTTGTGCCCCTCGAAAAAAATTTAAACCTAGCCTTATTCATCGTCAAATTATCTTTGTCATCGGTTTCTTCTGAAGTAACTGATTTATCCTTTGTCTGAACAGTTTCTTCACAAGCAGTAACTAACTGTGAATCTAGATTATTTATTATTTTTCCTTCACCATGTCTTTGCGCATGTAATTGACCCTTTTTAATCTAAGTTTGCTTTGGTACCATAAGCTGCTACTAGAAATTTAATGGAGAGTGTCTAGATTTTCGGTTTTGACCCCTTTGAAACATCATTTGTAACATCTTATAGCATCTCAGCCTTATGTGCCCGATAACTCTGCAAAATGGACACGTGGGTACAAATCTTCAATTCTTTCTTGATGTTTCTTCTTCTCGGATAGATCTAAACATCATTTTTCTCCTTATTCTTTTTAAAGCACTCACCGTTATAGCCAATGCCTTGAAGATTCCCTTTAACCTTACCAATTTCCATTAACTTTTCTAGTTTTTCTGTGCCTCCATTCAACATTCTCATTCCCTGTTCGGTACTTACTAATTTCATTCTAGCTTTACCAAGCTCATCTAATATAGACAACAACTTCTCTCTAGATCTTGAATGATGTTCTTCATGGAAGTGTTTTCCTCCTTTAACTTATCATTTTTCCTATATGTTTGGACCCATTTACCATAAATTAACTCATAAGCTTTATAAATCCCTTCCTTTTTATCATCTGAAGTACTGTCATCACTGTCATAATCTGAGATTGAGCTTTGAGCTGAATCGTCTGCATTTTCCCAAAATTTCCCAATTTACTCACTTTTTTGTCTTTAGTTACTTCCTTCTCGGTTACTGTTAAATAAGTAACTGGACTTTTGTTGTACAAAGTAACTAACACAGTACTATTCACAGCTTCTTCTTTACTTCCGGATTCGTTATCACTTCAAGTGCTCATATAGGATTTCCCTTTTCTCTTCTTCAAGATGTTAGCACACTCCACTTGAACATGTCCGAAGCCTTGAGACTCATGGCATTAAATTCTCTTTACCTTTCTTTTTCCCTTTTGAGTTTTGGTTTGTTGTTTGAAATTGTTGTTCGATGAGCTCCAATAGTTTTACCTAAACTCGAGTCTGTCCTTTTTCACTTTGTTCAGCCACTTAGTGAACTCTTGTGTTAGTAGCTCTATATCCTCATTCTTATTGGATTCATCTTCTACATCATTAATACCTTTTCTAGTTTCAACCTATAGTGTCAATCCTTTGCTTCTTTTTTGTTTACTCCTTAAAAGATTCATTTCGAAATTTGTAAGAATTCCAATTACATTCTCCAATGACAGATCATTAATGTCATGGGCCTCCTCTATTAGTGCAATTTTTGAAATTAAATCTCGGAGGTAATGATCTCAATGTCTTCTTAAATAGTTTCAGATTGGAATATTTCTTCCTAAGTTGATGTGTCTGATTAGCATATCTCGCAATCTTTCATGAAAGTTTCTAATAGTCTCATTTTCATCCATCTTTAGTTATCTCACAGCTAACATCTGTAGTTTTGACGCTATCACAGATTTGGACCTTCATGAATAGTTTGCAAATTATCTCACGCTTCTTTAGCCGATTCATAGGCTGATATCATTGAAAAGTGTCCTTTATCAACAACATTGAAAATTGCG
Organism: Erythroxylum roigii; assembly: GCA_027576455.1. Classification (NCBI taxonomy): domain Eukaryota; kingdom Viridiplantae; phylum Streptophyta; class Magnoliopsida; order Malpighiales; family Erythroxylaceae; genus Erythroxylum; species Erythroxylum roigii. The sequence goes on from JANZXV010000005.1 coordinate 9,433,645, forward strand.
TGCAATGCTTATGAGTTTTCAAGTGCTCTTTCTTCTTCAGCTCTTGTCCATTCAAATGGATCTTTTGGAACTATCTCTCCCTTATCGTCAGTAATCATCGAATGTGTCCAGCCATGTAACACCGAGTTCCATGCTCTTGTTCCTTGTGCTTAAATAAAGACTCTTATATGTGATTTTCATGCAAGATAATTGGAACCATCCAATAGCGGTGGCTTAATAATTGATGCTCCTTCTCTTATAGTCATAATTGCGAAACCCGAATTTGCATCAACTTGCTACCAAGTTCTAAATCGGTGACCTCTCTCTGATACCAATTGAAAAATCGAAAGAGATGGTAGTTTCACAAACTTTCCAATTTTACCGTGAACATCTCTAGCACAAACAAAAGCAAAAGCAATAAAAATGAAATAATAAAAGGCACCAAAAATTAGGTAACATAGTTCAGCACACCTTACCTACGTCTGTAGGGCCCTCACCCAGCTTAATACTTTAACAAAAGTACAATAGATTTACCCAAGGCTTTACTGAGTGAACACCACTCAACCTTTGATACTATCTCTCAACCTCACTTCCCGTGAAAGGATTTCACACCCAATAGTACGACAAACTCGTACTAATCTCAACAGAAGATTTTCTCAATCAATGTTTAATGATAACGAAATAAAATAAACAACCCAAGTGATTAACAAAATTCAACATAAACAAAAACACTTGAGAAATAACAGAGAGACAACTCCCCTATAGATTTAGTTCCATCGAAACAGGTCTGAAAGTTATCATCACAAACTATGGGTTGATCCACGCAAGCACCAGTATTAATTCACAGCTGCATGATGAAGGCGCCAGGTATAACAACCCATGCAAATAACCCAACTTTCCTTCAGCTTACGACAACACCTTCCAAAATATGGTCAGGCACATAGCAACACACCTTCGACTTGTCAAATTCTCTTCACACACCCAGCAACTTCACACACAAGCCTCTATTAGAAGTTGGTCTCACACTCACGTTTTACAGCAGAGAATCCCAGATGACTCACATATCTACCTCAATTAGAAGTTAGTCTCACACTTACATTTTACGGCAATTTCTAAAAGAAGATTAATAGGTCACCAACGTAGACACATCCCACAACCAATCAACCAATGCCAAGACGCCAATAAAAAATCACTCATGCAAGCCTTCCTACACAAGCCTTCATTGCTACACATCTGAAATTCCAGTAGTACCCCACACATAATACCCAAACTTCACACACACTTGATGTATTATACCCCCTCTCAAGATAAACTTCAACTTAATATGGGATTCTTTTTCAACTAGAAGATTATCCATATAGGCTTTGAATCCAAGTCATTATCCAATTAATATCTTATATGTCCAATTAATAAATAAAGCCAAAACCAATTACTTAGATATATATAACATATATCCTAACAATAATATAACAATAATTTGCACAGTTTGTAACAAGCTGGAAGATTATAATTCCTGTACTCAGACAAACCAATTAGTAGTTGAGGGAGTTGGATTTTTCCCCAAATCAAGCAAATATGTTGTATAATCAATAATCCATTACCCACTTCAGCTACATTCATATCTTGATTGTGCTTTATTTTCAAAATTCAAAATAAGTACACTATAAGTTAAAGAATTAAAATCTTCCTTGTTCTGTTCTTGATGTTCTCTTCTAATCCATTTTTAATTCTCTTACGTCTTTTCTAATGTTTCCTCTATTTTCCTTATTTATCTTTTGTTCTCCTTCACAACATGTTTTCTTGAAATTCCTTAGAACCTGACAGTCAATCTTGTTGAATGAAAATTAAGGTCAAGCATAAAATATATCTAAGTGTAAACAGCTTGATAAATGTTTGCATGAGAAAAAATGAATTAGGGAAGATTTGCCATGGCCTCTTATTGATCACATAGTGCATTCACTTTAGCTTGTTTGGTTCTGATGCATCTGCGTGATCCTTCAACCAGTTCCTGAGAAGAGGATTGATATACCAAACCTGTTCAAGCAAGAATAAAGTGTGATAGAATAAGCATAATAGAATTTTAGTTCATTCTAATGCAAACTCATGCTGAATGTTAGTATGCTCTTTGCATGTTAACAAAAAAATTCATTGGTTTATACATATGAGCGCACGAGCAAACTTGCAAGTAAAATATTTCATTATGAACTCTTATAGTTTTAATAAGTAAACTCAGAACCTCCCTCTCTACACTTGATAGGCCTATTAGCTGTAGAGAGAAGGAAAGATGTAATGAAATTACATATGGAAAGGATAAAGAGAGAGAGAAAAAAAGTTATTCATAAATAGTAGTATTAATTTCCCTAATGCACATTATTCAATAGAAGCACAGAAACTTTATCGGTAAAACATACTCCTAAAATGTTTATATCAATTTCCCTAATGCACATTATTCAACAGAAGCACAGAAACTTTATCAGTACATCATACTCCTGAAATTTTTATAATACCATGCCTTACGTATCAACCATTAAAAAGAAAACTAGTTTACAACATACAAAAACTACAAATGGGTTCTTGAGATGATGGTTAACGTACCGGTCATTGCCTTCTTTGCGAAACCTACAAACCTTTCCTACAGGGGCTATGATGAAACTAGGAAAAAGAAGAGAATCCTTTCGCTCAAAGATCAATGAAATATATAAAACAAATGCCCACAAAAGTTCATTACTTCTACATCACGGTTTTAAAATGATAAGAAGAAAGGCGCAAAAGATAAGTGGTCTTAACGAGTCAAATGTTAGAATGAGAGCAAGTAAAAGTAATGGATCTCTTCTATAGCTAAGAAAAACATCACCCAAATGTGATAAGCAAGTGTGGAAGGGAAGCATAAAGGCATGTGCCCATGAAGAAAAGCCAAATTTGCATGCTCTATGAAACCCCCAACAAAAAACCCCCAACCATAAGCACTGAGGACCATACTACACCGAAGAAAGCCAAAAAATAAAACAAAACAGCAACAAAGAGAAAGATAAGGTAGTTTAAAAGAACTATCAGAAAAGGGTAGTATTCACTCTTCTCTGTGAATAAAAAGAACCCCGATTAGGACATTGGAAGTGAAAGCGAAAAGCTTGTATGGGTTACTTTTTGTTCTAAAGTGTACTCTTGGGTTTACTGAAACTGTTGTTTTGCATCTCCGACAACGGTGGGGTTCTTGGCCCACTTGTTTAGATGTCATTTCTCCATTAACATAAAAATGCAAACAGAAAATCAATTTTGGTATGAAAAGATAAAGAATTAATTGAGAAGTTAAAATAAGAGAATTACTATGGCGAGTTTTCGATAGGCAATGCAGATATCAGACATCTCTAACTCACCTAGCACCACTCAAAACCTCATAAGAGAGAGAAAATATGTCCTTGAACTTTGAGAGAAGGAGAGAGAAAAAGGGCATTGTGAATGCGTTAAAGGTAGAACCTTCCGGAGTTTCAGTATTTTATTTTGTATACGGATCTCAATTAAATGAAGCTCAAAGTGACGTGACAATGAAAGAGCATTAATTTGGAAGACCTAAACTGAACGAATTTATTAATTGGTGACAGCAACAGAGATTGGAGATGGGAATCAACTAGGCCATTGGATAAATTGGACCGTTAGATTTAGGACACATTAGCAACAATGACGACCATCTCATTCGTACTTAGTATATATACTTAATAATATGACTATATAAATGTTTATTGAAAGAAATATGTAAACGACAATTGTTGGTTGTTGTTGGAAGGGATAAAAACAATCAAATATTTCCTATTGTTTGAAATGTGGTTGATATTGAATGATAGAAACGTGGACATGGTTTGTAGAGTTTCTAGTGTCACCTATATAACTTGTAATTGATACTGGTTTAAAATTCATATTTTTGAAATGCAAAATATTGTTTTCATGTTATGAATTACGAATATTTTTCTCCATGTGAACTTCTTGTTGTTAAGTCAGAATTGACTTCACGTTTAAAATAATTTTGATGATAAAAGAAAAACAGACGAAATGAAAAAGCAGACGAAATACACAAAAACAGACGAAGAAGGAACATCAGACGAAGTGTATTCAAACACAAATCAGACGAAGTGTATTCAAAGAAAAAGCAGACGGAAGCCTTAGCGAAAAGCAGACGATGTCAAAGGCTTAGCGAAAAGCAGACGATGTCAAAGGCTTAGCGAAAAGCAGACGATGTCAAGGCTTAGCGAAAAGCAGACG
>JANZXV010000005.1:9441860-9460533 GCA_027576455.1 Erythroxylum roigii
TAGGAAATCGCGCACAAACCAAATATGTGGAAAACGAAGAGAAACCAAATAGAGGACAAACCTGGAGTCATAAAAAAATCACAGTAAGCCTTGAAGACGAAGATGTGGCGCGGCGAAGAGAAAAAACTGTTTTAGAGTAGAAGAAAACCTGTTGTGAAAAATTAGAGAAACGTAATTTTCTGGTTTTCGTAAATTCAATGTAGTTTTTTTAATTTTTAAAACGCCGTGACACAACAAATCTAACCAAATGTGATTTAATAGAAGGTTTCCTTTTTAATAAAAACCACAACCAAAAACGGCAAAAAAAATGAAAACAAACGGGCCCTTAAGTTTTTGGTATTTGGTTTTTGTTTTTTTGTTTTGATTTCCTTCGGTTTTCAAGATTTATGAAAAATCATAAAAACTGAGTTTTCGTTATATATAATATATAATATTTAATATATTAATAAGCATTATTAATATTTTAATTTAATATTATAGTTAATTCATTAAAATTATGAATAATTTAATTTAATTTGATATTTAATTTAATTTTTGATATTAAACTAAATTAATAAATTAAATTAAATTAAAATTATTTTTAGAATATATAAACTATCGATTATTTTAAAATTAAAAATAATTATCATCGATAATAAAAATGTAACTATATTAACATTAATAATCAAATATATATTTATTTTATTTAAAAAATAGAAACTATAAATAAAATCTAAAAACTAAAAACTAAAAATTAAAAATTAAAAATTAAAAACTGCACAAATATGTAGAAGCAGAACTAAACAACCATTTATTAATTTACAAGGAAGGAATTATGATTAGGGCTTGAGTTAATTACAAAACTAGATATTATATTCAGTTGATTCACTAATAATTGAATCTAAAAACAAGTACATACAACACCATAAAAACTAACAATATTGTTATCTACTCAACTAATTTTAAATCTAATGAAACATTCCTAACAAATTACTATAGTGGAACACCAAAGTTGATAAAGTCTATATTCTTCAATTTAGAGTTACAAATATGACAACACATATTATGTAATTAAATATCACTATTTGCAATCTTCTTGCATATTGTAGCATCACTTTTGCTTTTGCCAATTCACCGTGGGCTGTCCGCTTACGCGGAATGTTCTCGCCTCCCTGCCCCGGGGGTGGGGGTACGAGGATACTCGGATTTTAGCTACGGAATGGACTGTGGACTTATGGAGACGTTCTTGAAAAATAATAGGAAATTAAGAAAAACTTTATTATTTCTTTTTACCGCCCTAAAAATATAAACAAAACAGGGAAAAGCAAAACAAACTTGAGGTGAGGACCCTCCCGACAACGCAGTTGACACAGATTCGATTCCGCGTAAGTTGCCCTCTTTTTCTTTCTTTCTCTTATTTCTTTTCCAAGGCACACAGCGACCAACGAAGACGAAGAATTCTACAGAAGCTTCCATTCAAACAAACGCGCTTAGCACTCGCATTTATTTATATATAGAGAGAGACAGAGAGAAAGGGAGAGGGAAAAGTCGAATGTGCCAGAATTCGACCGTATAGATCTGGTTGTTTAAAGTAAGTGGCCATTTATCGTTTCGATCTTTTTTGGATTTTCTTGAATTTTTTGTGTTTCGATGAAGTTGAAGTAGCTATAATTGGTGCACGACAATGCTTGGTTTTCTTTGACTGATAATTTTAGGAATTCATAAAGGATGATGTTGATTAGGGCTCTTCTGTTTCTTGCTCTTCTTCAGTTAACATTTCTGCCATTATAACGTTCGAGATAATACAGGCATGTAATCTTAACTTGTGAGCACGATTATTTATCATTTGCTTTGAATGGTGAGGATTGGAGATGGCAAATCTGATTTACTGGTACATCTCACAAGTTGAGCTACCAGATTGAATAGTAAACAGGCAGGTTCAGTTATCTTCAGTCTCTCTCTCTCTCTTGCTCTGTCTTTGGAAACCGGATAATAAACTGCGACTTTATACTTTATTGGACAAAGCACATATATTGATGATCAATAGAATTGACTGAACCTGCATACTCAATGGAATTTCCATCAACCCTTATCCAGTTGCTGAATGCTATTTAACTTGTTTTCTATATCCAGTTTTTGTATTTTGAATTATGTTAAAAGTGTGAAAACTAATCATTCACACCATTAATTTCATTCTATTATAATTATTCTGTTTCATAGTCTGAATTTTGAAACAGAAAAAGGAAATTGACACTCCTCTCCAATCTTACTTCCCTTTTCCTTTCTTTAGCAAAAGAAGTTAGTTGATGCAAGCTGTCATTACTATTTTCCTTACTTGGAATCTTTATCATAAATATACCAGCTGTAATTGCATTTTCCTAGCTGTTTTCCTTGTTTCTTACTGAAAATATACAAAGACATATTCCTATTAAAGAAGTAGTATACTTGATGGGAATATATTCTAAAGACGATAGTTGAAAAGGGAAGCTTTTACATGTTTTGTTGTCCAATTTGAGTGGTAACTTCTTCTTAGAGATGCTTAATAGAATAACTGAGGTATTTGTCATGGTATACTTTTGTTTAGGCAGTCGATAGAATGGAGAGTTTTGGAGAACAATTCATCTTGGGCATTGCATTGTTCTGGCTGAGAATTAATGATTAATGTCTGCCGTCAAATACAAGTCACAGGCCTTTTTCTATTACCATGTATTCTGTATAATGGCAAAAAAGAAAAAGAACTGGAATACTAAAATTGGCCAAATTGTTCCCTTTGATTTGCCACAAACAACAATTTACTTCAGTAAATTCTTATCTAAACAGTTACAATTTTGTAGGAGGTAAGAGGTAGTTTAAGGCCCCTGGCACATTCTTTTCATACGAGAATCACATTTATACTTTCTGATTCGTTTTTATCATCTTTGTCTTTTTCTGAAGAGTGGTTAGCCAAATTTTAAGCTTTTAATCTTGGAAATTATTGAACACATTACCAAAGGCATTTGGTAGTGTTAACAGTATTAAGATTGTGAAGGTGTTACGCACACTGTTTAGTTACATGTGACAGACACTGTTTGAGAATTTTTGTCAGTTTTCCAATCGTTCTTTTTTATGATGAGACGAGGACCTGCTCAGTGATAGACTGTAGAAGTAAATCTATATCTTCACTTTGATATGAATTCTCTTGTAGCCTGTCTCTTATTAGTTGATTGCTTAAGATGCCTAATCTATCATGGTTGTCATACGACAAGTTCTTCATTCCTCAGTCTATTGCTGTTTTAGAAGATGTTCGCTTGCTTGTAATGATGACTTGCTTGTACTTAAAAACTCAAAGTTCATGAGACTGCTAATTTTATTTTGTTATTTAAGGAATCAAAGTGAGTATCGAGGGAAGGTAAATAGCTTACTTCGTAATAAGAGTTTCTGGAGTTGTCTTTGTTCTTTGTTAGATTTTTTCTTGATATATTTACTGTAATAAAAAATTCTTGCAGTATGTTTTATGGTGTTAACAGATCGTTGAATGGACAAAACAATTCAACTAATTCAGATTCTTAGATTTCAATGTCTTGCAGGTTATGGCTTCTACGGCATCTAAGCAGAAGTAGCAGTAATTAGATTATCATATACTTTTGGCATACACCGGAAAACATGGCTGAAGAAATTTCAAGTTTTTGGGGTCCCGTGACAGCTACCGACTGGTGTGAGAAAAATTATGCTTATTCTTCACATGTTGCAGAATTCTTCAATACCATATCAAACATCCCAACCATTGTTTTGGCACTTATTGGCCTTGTAAATGCTTTGAGACAACGCTTCGAGAAGAGGTTTACAGTACTTCACATATCCAACATCATACTCGCTGTTGGAAGTATGCTATACCATGCCTCATTGCAGCACGCGTAAGTGATCTTCTGTTTTCTTTATGTTGATTCACATTCATGACCTCAGCTTGCTACTAACTGTAATTTGTATATTTCAAAATGCACTATAGTGAAGCTGTGCTAAAAATTTGGCTGATGATTATTTTTTCCTGTATGCTTGCAATGCTTACATAAATGTCTTGTCAGTCCTGATACATTTAAATCTGCTTTACAGGCAACAGCAAGCCGATGAAACACCAATGGTGTGGGAAATGCTTTTATATTTCTACATTCTCTATTCACCAGATTGGCATTATCGAAGTACAATGCCAACCTTCTTGTTTCTATATGGAGTTGCTTTTGCAGTCATGCATGCATTAGTTCGATTTGGGATTGGTTTCAAGGTACATTATTTGATACTCTGTCTTCTCGGCATTCCCCGGGCATACAAATATTACATTCACACAAAGGATAAGTCTGCTAAGTGGATGGCGAGACTGTATTTGGTTTCCATATTCATGGCAAGTCTCTGTTGGCTTTGGGATCGAGTGTACTGTGATACCATTTCTGAGTGGACTTTTAACCCCGAGGGACATGCTTTATGGCATATTTTGATGGGGCTCAGTTCATATTTTGCCAACATATTCCTGATGTTTTGCCGTGCCCAACAGTTGGGATGGAATCCGAAAGTTAACAATATCTGGGGTGTTTTCCCATATGTGAAGATTGACAAGCCGAAGTCCCAGTGAGAATTGCTCCATATGAAAGATTGTCATCAGTTTTCGTTTTAGATAGATTTGTTTTGATATGGATATATCGTTTTGGCAGAATGACAAACAATAGTAGTAATCACAATTCTTTCCTTCCCTCTCCGAAGAGCTGAATGTTGAGATATTCAGTTGGATTTTGGTTAAATTAATTTGTATAGTCCATAGTTTTGCCCCGACATATAATTTATAATTAACGCTCAGAGTCGGATATATTCCAAATAACTTGACATGTTTTTTGTGGTTAGATCACACTGTTGTCAAAACCAGAATTCAACAATGACAACTCTCACATAAAGTTGGCAACAAACACTTAAAACTTGTATGGAAATTGTAAATTTATCTATCAAGCAGAATTGAACTACGATTGTAAGACAAACTGTAGAGCTATGACCAATCATAGAACCATTATCTTGGAACACCTATGAGAGAATTGGTAGTGTTTGACATGGAATTCAATAAGATGAGTTATTTTAACTGTGAACCGAAGAGGCCTTATAGCGGAGAAGATGCAACTGTTCTCTCCATTATCGTTTTTTCCAATTCACTTTCATTAATCCACACGGAACTTTGTCGGCGCAAGAGTTCTTTCTTCTCTCTCTTCTTTTCTTCCCTCTTTCTTTCTCCCATTCTCCAATGTTCAAGCTTCTCAGCTCTCTCTTTCACCTGCATTTGCAAGGTTGAAGAAGTGATCAGAAAGATGACTAAAGACAGCTTGTCAATGGGCATAGATCAAGAAAAACAAATATAAATTAATCCAAAGTACGATAGTATACATGTCTTAACTCCCAATAAGCACAAAGGGGAGTGAGAGACACATGTAATCCATACCATGCAGCAACTACGATGAATAGAACAACAATCCACAGCAAAACAAAGCAGCACTTCATTCACTTCCCTAAAATTCCTCATGCCATCATAATCAGACCAAGTTCAGCTTCATTACCATACGACTTTGAGAATTTCCAATAAAAATCACACTGATTGAGCTTCATCAGAAAATGAAAATTTAACTTCTATACCAGCATGGCAACACCAGTCCCTAATGATACCACTGCACAAATTCATCCCATCCTGCTCTTGTAGAATCTGAGATTAACTTATCAAAAAAATATGCATGTGAATGACAAAATTACAAAAAAACATCTCAGCCTCTTGTCCTAAAGTAGAACAAGTAACAAAAGTCAGTTATAGACTAATTTACTAACTTATTTTTCATCTATTATTTTGATTAAAAACTCATTATCCAATTTTATTACTATTTCCCAATAATGTGCACCCTTTTTCACCAACCAAAATATCATTCACATTTTCCTCCTCAGCCAAAATGCATATGGAGCTTAAGACTTGATTAATATATTTGATTCAGGCCAACAGAGATTCGCGAGCAATGCTGCCTAGTTTACAACCATCAGATCAATTTCCAGTAGTTAATCGCTAGCATATTTGTACATAATAGTTGTTTAAAGTCCTATTGCTGACTAGATTAGGAAACCAAATGAACTTCACAATCTATAGTTTCGTAGAGATAATCACTCTTGTTGTGCCATGTTTCAATGTACCAAAATAAACCAATTACATGATGAAGCTCACACCTTAATAGGTATAAACAACTAAGGTCTTCGGTATCAGAAAATAGATCAGTAAGCAGAAGCAGTATGCCTACCCAAAGTTAGGGTGGTAGAATCAAGAGTCATTTCCACTTCACGACATATCACAAAAGAGAATTCTAAGAACTTGAAAAGGGCGAAACATAGGGAGCTGACAGGGACGTAATTGTTTCCTTAGGTTAAAATCAATAAGATGCGAACTCAATTAACGTGCTGCAGTTACCATAGTCCAACAAGCAAAAGGTATCTTAGTCTCTCAAGCTGGAACAACTCCTTAAGATTTCAATCATTGAATAAACATAGAATTACGATATAACATCCCGTTAGATCATCATTACACCCCATTAAGTCTCATAGCATGTAGAGGAAGAGGCCTAACCGCAATTAAGTAAGAGATAAAGGTATCTCCTTTTTGCAACAAAATACACGAAGCCTGACACCCCAAGCCAAAAATTTCTCTTATGTAGCAGAATGCTTGAGACAAAAAAAGGAAACCAATTTAATCAGTTCGTCTGACACCCAAAAACTAAAACTTCAAACTTTCATAAGATGCCACATGTTCTATTCCGCAATACTAAAACATACTTGTATAAGCACATAGAAAGAGGTATACAAACCAGAGTTTGTTGAAACTCCTCACGAGCAATCTTGCGCTCCTCAGCTTTAACTTTGGCAGCCTCAGCCTTGAGTTTCTTACGTTCCTCATTCGCAATCCTCGTAGCTTCAAGTCTAGCCTCCTCCTTTCTCTGCTTTTCAAGGCGGATCAACTCAGTATCCTTCATATACTCCCTCCTCAAATCCTTGATCTGCTTGGCGTAATCTCTTCTAAGTCCGGCGAGCTTTGCTTCGGCCTCCTTGGGGGTTCTGGGTCTATCCCAGCTACCAATGAATGAGTTTGGCTCCAAGAATTGGTGGGTCTTTTGATGGTTGTTTTTAGGGATGTTGTTAGTGGTTGAAGAGAGAGAGCGCACGGCTGAGCGCACGACGAAACGAGTGGCTGTGGGCATTTTTACGTGGTTGTAGATGGTCGAGACGAGAGAGGGTTTGGGTTTAAAGCTTCCAAACTATGGTTTAAAGACAGTGAGTCTTTATAATTATATATTTACTTAAATATGCTTTTAATAAGAATTCGTAAGAAAAAAATGATGGGTTGCACGTGGCAGACCCTCGCCCCTCCTTCACTTCACATTATACAATCATTCCTCTCTCTCTATCTAGCGAGAAGCAGAAGAGGAAACAATACTCACCGCCATCTCTTGTAAGTGATCACAGCCACCGGCTTCTCTTCTAAGTATCCACCACCACCACCATAGCTCGCTCTTTTCTTGTTCTCTCTCTGTATTTGGCTTGGATTCTTTTCTATCGCTTAGTATACGTAGTCCTATACGTATACGAGGACAATTTGGCGATGGTCAAGAAGAAAGTACCTGATTGGCTCAACAGCTCACTCTGGTCCACCACCGCCCCATCCGCTAACGATCCCCCTCTCTCCCGATCCTCTGAAGAGCTCTCAACTCCCATCGCTGCACCTGTTCCCGTCACGCCTCCCAAACCCCAAGTCAAAGATCATAAAGAATCACGCACCAGCAGTATTAGCACTACCGGCAATAGAAGCAACAACAACAATAATGGAAACAATTGCAACAGTAACGTCGCACCAACTGACGATAATGGTGGCTCCTCCGCCGGACCTTCACCGGAGGATATTTCGAGGCAGGCTCAGCTGTTGACTGAGGTTTGATGAAATTGCGTTGGTTTTGGTTTTTATGTTTAATTGTTTTAAAGTTTTTAGGGAGATATTTGATAGCGGAAATTGGAAATGTGAAATTTTGCAGTTGTCGAGGAAAGTGATAAACTTGAGGGAATTGAGGAGGATTGCCTCGCAGGGGATTCCTGATGGTGCTGGCATTCGTTCCATGGTCTGGAAGGTACTATTTTTCTGTGGAATTTCAGTTTCTTTTAATATTTTCGAGTGACGAAGGTTTCAAGTCTCATTTGCTTTGTTAATTTTTAAGGTTTCCAAGACAACGGCATATTAAATGTAGTTGTGTATGTGTTTTGATTTGATCATTTTGGTAATAGTAGAGTAAATATGTTTATTCTGCAATCAGAACTGTCTTGTCTTGTGCCTATCTGAAACTTAGTTTACTGGATTGGCAGCTCTTGCTTGGATATTTACCACCAGATCGTTCAATTTGGTCAACTGAATTGGCTAAGAAGAGATCTCAGTACAAGAATTTCAAGGATGAGCTTTTGATGAATCCTGTATGTACTTTTGGTACTTTGAGGCCTATTATGATTCTAAGAATTGAGTATTTTGACATAAGGAACTCAGGTGATTTTGAAGGACTAGATCTTTAACTTGTTATGCAATTTGTTGACATTGGCTTAGTACATAAAGGTGACATATATATTGTGTTGCACTGCTATCTATAGCTTTCCTAACTATCTGTGATTGTTCAATTGCATACAGATATCAATGTATATTTTGGATCCTGCTTCCATGAACATATATGCTTTGAGTTTATTCTAAAAGCTAAATTTCCTGTGACATTTGAAGTTCTAATTGTTTTTGTGGCTGGTTAGTCAGAAATCACGAGGAGGTTGGAGAAATCGACAGGTTGTGACAATGATGAGCCAAAATCTGAAAGTGTTGGGATGCTCTCAAGATCGGAGATAACTCATGGAGAGCATCCATTGAGCCTTGGGAAGACCAGCATCTGGAATCAGTTTTTCCAGGTATTTAATCAAGTGTTCTACAGATGCAGAATTCTAAACCTAGGCAGATTCTCTCAAAATGCTGATTATCATATCTATTGGGCTTAAAACACACGATGGTTTCTTGTTTGCTACTGATCCTTTTATTCTCTTGAGAGGAAGCATTTGCATTCATTTGATATGTTATGATATCAAAATCATAACTTCGTCTACTTAATTATTCGTTCATGTAAGCAACGTAATTGTGAAGCATAATCCCCTGGACTTCTAAAAAAGTACTAGTTCTGCCTGCACAGCTATGAATTTTTTATAAGTGCTACTGTTGGTTTAGATTGGTATACGTGCTACTGGTGCCCCAAACTTTATTTCCCCTTACTGGCATGTCGGCAGGATAGTAACATAATAAATGTTAGCATAGTGCCCCTGTTGTTAAAGTTGATATTTGCAACATTATCTTAATGGTTTGGACTCACATTTACATATGTGTATCATGCTTCAATAGCTTTTGAACAAATATATGCCATGTCTATAATATTACTTTTCACCTTCAAAACTTCAGTTCCTATGCTGTATGATGATTCCTGTTAACCAAACTTTTTTCGTTTGCATAATTTATGCTACTTAAACTTTGGAATTTGGTAGGACTCAGAAATCATAGAACAGATTGATCGAGATGTAAAACGCACTCATCCAGACATGCACTTCTTCTCTGGGGATTCCCCTTTGGCAAAATCTAATCAGGTGTGCTGTTGTACATTCTGTTTGATATTTGGTTTAAGATAACTTGTGGCTTACTTAATTTTTTCCCGTAACATTTTCAGGATGCTTTGAGAAACATATTAATTGTATTTGCCAAGTTAAACCAGGGTATAAGATATGTTCAAGGGATGAATGAAATTTTAGCACCACTATTCTATGTGTTCAAAAATGATCCAGACGAGGAAATGACGGTGAGTGTCTATGCTTTTTTCTCCTTTAAATTGTGTTGTAATCAGTTTCATCATAACATTATTGTATCGTGAATTCTCTTCCTTGACGGTTTAAGTTTTGAAATTTATGTTATTATGCTTATAGAATCATTCCTAGAAGTTGCATTAGCATCCAAGGAATATGATAAAATGTTTGGATAATTTCTGGATGCAAAAATGAATGGTCGCCAAATTCACTAATCAGTAATGTTGGTTGCCAAATTCACTAATCAGTAATGTTGACAAGAATTTTTCGTAATATTGTTAGAAATGGTTTGTGGCCAATTGTGATATGACTGTCAATTGTTTCATAATTATTTGGTTTCATTTTGTTTATCATTTTCTGTATTTAAGTTATGCAGGCCTGTGCTGAAGCAGACACATTCTTTTGTTTTGTTGAGTTATTAAGTGGATTTCGGGATCACTTCTGTCAACAACTTGACAACAGTGTTGTGGGAATTCGTTCAACAATCACAAAGTTGTCACTGCTTCTGAAGGAGAATGATGAAGAACTCTGGCGGCATCTTGAGATCACAACTAAAGTAAGATATGCTTCTATTTTCCCTCATTGATAAAAGTGGTTAGTTTTCCTGTGATAAGAGAATTATCCTCCGAACTTTGACATTAGGTTATTGTGCTTCAGATTTTACATTCGGCATCGGCTCCATAACTATACATAGATTCATGATTATGTGACAGGCTTATACTTTTGATACCTCTCAAGTCAGACTAGGTTGGCTAGAGGACTTGACTAGCTTTGACTTTACTCGTTAATCTGGCATATATGCTCTCTTAATAGCCATCAACTTGATGCAGTATGGCGTCTCTAGGTTTTTGTGGTTCATCAATGCACTTAAGAGTGCATTTTGACTTTAATTTTTCTGGCTACTAACCTTAAACATCTCTCTTATTGGTAACAGTTTCTGTTTATGAGATATATGTATTTTTCTAGTTCTGGCATAAGATGGGAATTACATTGAACGAATGTTAATATCTTTCATCATCTGACTTGAAACATTCACTTAAAAGTCATTAGGCTGTGCATGGTTGCAAGAGTCATGAAAATGGCTAGTCCAATTCATAAATTAGGTTCAGGAATTCTGTTATTTGTGATTGCAGTACCTGTTAATTGATTGTCAAATATTACTCGGGGTATACTTTTTTAAGTCTTTTCATCTGACAGACTTAATGTTAAGTAACTTTTATGTTCAGTAAGGATTCATTGTCAAAATCTTTAACAGATGTATTATTTGGGCTAAATCATCATACTCAAAGGGACTTTCTGCTTTGTGTTTGAAAATAACAGGTCAACCCCCAATTTTATGCCTTTAGATGGATTACCCTCCTCCTGACGCAGGAATTCAATTTCGCTGATAGTCTGCATATCTGGGACACTCTTTTAAGTGATCCTGAAGGTCCTCAGGTGAGTTTCAAATTTGTAGTAGTCTGTTACTGAATCCAGAAGATGCTTTATGGTTTTTACATGCTTTCCAATATAGAATAAGAGAACTTTTGGATCAAGAAAAAAGAAAAAAGCAAACTTCCCTTAACAAGTCTTGAACCTTTATATGGTCGTACACTGTAAGCCCTGAATGGGTCATTGTAAGAGTCCTACTGCATTAGGACTGGTGATCTATAGATAGGCCTTTTGCAACACCGTCTGTCTCTCTCTCCACCTATGTATATATACTAATTATATACATAATTGATGTTTGGCATTGCTGAAGAGACGAAGTTCATTTCCTTCCTGAGTTTCAGATTTTTTTTATTGATTTCTACTCACAATTAGATGGTGGAGCACTTTTACATCACGGTGTTGACATTGATGTTCCTGATGTTAAGAGTGATGGAAATTAGAGTTTGGAAAACTAATAACTACTTACATTTGTAGGAGACTTTACTTCGGATATGCTGTGCAATGCTTATTCTCATACGGAGGCGCATATTAGCTGGGGATTTTACTTCAATTCTCAAACTACTGCAGAACTACCCCCCGACAAATATCAGCCATTTGCTTTATGTTGCAAACAAATTGCGATCTCAACCATCAGACTGATTTCTTGTGCCCTAATTGTACGTTTTAACGTTTTTCTTTTCTGCCTTATTTTTGTACTGGGTAGCTCATATTTGTACATTGCTGGATGTAGAGGTTGAGTAAATGTCGTGTGTCTATTTCTTCTCTTATTTTTGGTTATTGTCATCTTGGTAGAGTAAAACTTTCACTTCTTCCGTCTTCTGTCTCTTCCTAAATTCAGAAGTTAGTTACCTAACATACATAGTTCTGTATTTGGATATCTGCTTGTTATAGTTGTTTTTTCTTCCCCCTTCTTCTTTGGCACAAACGAAAGTTATATATGTTAATGTCGTGCTATCTTAGTGTGAGCTTGCTATCTACAACTCACATTGTTCCAACGGACACTTCTGTTCAAGGCCAATTGAAGATTTCTTATATCTTGCAACAAGTATGGGATAGGATCTGCTTCTACTCGAAAGTTTTTGAACCGATTCTGATGTTAGCCTTGGCTCGAATCAGTTTTAAGTTGTTAGTTGAAATTGTTTCTTCCAAATTGACTGGAAGGTTAGAAGAAATAAAGAACCTTTAGGCCAATCACACAAATGAAACTGATTTATATTCCTTCCAAGCCTATGTGTTTGTTATCGTAGACAATATAATTCTCCTATTATTCCTTCACTGTTTCTTCTTAGCCTAAATAAGTTTTTGCTTTGTGCAATTTCTTTCTTTTGTCTGTTTCCTAGCAACTAAAAGATGATTGGTACGAAACATAATTATAAGATTTTATTAAAAAGTTGGGAAAGATTTAGGGAAATTGACCTAAAATAATAAACAAAAGGGTTAATTATACAAAAAATAGTAATAATAAAATGTTTTTATTTTTATTTTTTTAATATTTTGTTTGTAAAGAAAATTTGTCAGCTACATTTCCCATTAATCTATTAATGAGACTAATATATTTATTACGCTGTTGATATATTTATTACGTAGTTTAGTTAAATAATTTAATGAAATTTAAGTAATTAGTTTAATTGATTTTGACATCTATAAATATTAAAAGTGTCCGTCTTATTTGACAAGCGACATTAATAATGTTAACGAAAATATTAACGTCGGGTTAATATTGAAAAATTGAAAATTTAAACATTTAATTATCACTTTTTTAAGTTTAGGTTATAGTTGCAAAATTAAGTAAAATTTAGGTTTTTTTTAATTAAACCAAAGCAGATTTAAGTAAATATATATAATTTTAAACTCACTCACTCCGTCGCCATTCTCTACCCACTCCACCATAAGACATGGGATGCGGTGGTGGTCGTAAGAGCAGATCCTGGCCCATGATAAAGTCGGACCCTAACCCATAACAAGGTCTGAATGTGGGCTATTAGTATTAGTATTAACAGTCCCGTTCAGTTCACTCCATCTGCACCGTCTCCCTCCACCTGTCAGTCTTCTTCAACGGAAAACAACAACAATTCCTCTCGTTTCCTTTCGTCTGGTTCCCCGATAAAACACGCAAATTCTCCCCCACCAAGTCGCTGTCACCGTCGTTCGATGCTCTCCATTCCCTAGGCTGTTCTGGGGTCTCAGGACGATGAGGTCAGCCCATGACCGCTTCTTAAGTTCAGCTATTGAGTTTTCAACTTGGAGTGCTGATGGAACAAGACCGCTCACCGTCGTCGGACCTAGGGGAATCATCGGAGCCGGTTAAACTCATCGAGTGGGAAGACTACGAGCACGAGGTTGCCAGGTTGTGGAGCCTCTCATCTGCGCTCAAAGAGGCTAAAGATAAGAAGCTAACTCTTGAACAGAAGCTCCAGCCTCTCATTCAGGTAGGGTTTTGTTTATGCACAAATTTTTTGGGAATAATGTTCAATTGAGCCGGGAATTCCACAATTGATGAACGTTTTGTTGCATATCAGAACTTTTATTATCTCGTCATATCTAATTCAATTTTATAGGAAGAGAAGCATCTTTGTAATTTGTTCATCTAGGTTGCTCTTGAATATTAGATTATTATAAGCCACTAGTATTCGCATGGCATTTTCTCTGTTATGATTAAATGCTATTGATATAATTATTTAATAGGATGCTTTGTTAAGTTGAATGGGATTTCTTTGTGCTGTGCAAAGTATGTTAAAGCAGCTAGTAATATGTGCTTTCCAAGGCTCTAGTTCCGTAATTTTCAGTGTCAAAAAGATGGAAAATTTGATCAATGGGCTCTGTTTGCTTTTGCTTTTTATGTTGATTGTTCAAACTCTGAGTAATAGCATTAGTTCGTTTTTGTCAGTTGACCTTAACCTAGTCATAAAAATAATTACTATGGTTTCTAAAAAAGAATTTTCATGCTTATGGATTTATTGTTCTCAAATCTTCCCTCTTGGATTCTTGGCCCTTAATTGATTAGCCCGCGGATTAGCGGGCGGCAATATGCTGAGCAGGTTCAAACTGAGTCATTAAGTAGATTAAATGAGCTCGAGGAGATGCGGCAGAAGATAGAGGCTAGAAAATTGATTATAGAAAGCATGTCAACGCATACTAAGGTCTTGGTGGAGGATGCTAAAAGGGAAGATGAACAGCTTAGGTCTGAAGTCCGATCACTTTTGGTTGCTGGAACTGCACTTTCTATTGCCAGCAAGCAACTTCAGGTAAAAGAATATATTAAAACATTTAACACTCAAATTCAAGGTGTTTTTTTTTTTTCCTTTTCTGTGAGACTTTTTAGAAGTATTCACTTGTATTTCATTGTTACAGTCCATCCAAGGCATTTCCAATGATTGTGTTTTCTGTAAACTTAGACAACTAAAAAGAATTTTAGTTCATTGCTTTTACTTACTGATATATGTTGAATGGGTACAGTGAACAAATAGTATACTAACTAATATATGTCAGTGTTGGTATTGCTGCAAGAGAAGCTTTTCAAATTTGGTGGTAGAAAACATAGAACTACCTACATATGATATTTGGTATTTGGTGGATCATGTCTTATTTGCATTCCTTTTTATTTTCCTACTATTAGAAATAAGTAGATCAACCCTTCCAGAAATTCATGAAATTAGAATGGTTCCCACGTAAGGGTGTAGTGGTTGGAAATGATTTTCAATGTACTCTTCATTATCTCATGACTGGAAGAAATCCTAGCTTAATTAGAAGTTAGCTCTGTTTTGTTGAATTTTGTGCTTATTTATTTGAATTATGCTACAGCAGAATTGGTGCTCAGCAACTTCTCATTTCATTCTGATATTAAACTGATAGTATTCCTATTGAATTCTTTCTCATGCCATAGGAATCTAGAAAACTGCATGCTGGAGAAATGGGCTATACTCGTCTTAAGAATCTTGAGAAGATGCTGAGGAAAAGGCAGCAGTATATGATATCACAAGTGTCATTGCTTTATCCTGTAAAGATAACAGCTGGTCCTTCTGAAGAGCAAGAACTTGAATCATTTCCAAACAGCGGTACATCAGGTAATGTGTTTGTGAGTTTAAAAAATGTTGCTTCGGTAACCTAAGATGAAGCAACAGCTTAAGATTCTTTTCCCTCGTTCGGGTAACCCCGAAACAAGGAAATGCCTATTTCGATCATGATTTCCTCCACTATTACATAGATATTTTCAACTTAGTTATATGTTCATTGTAGTGACTTTCTAAGCCTTTTTGCCCCTTCTTTCAATTACTATCATTATAAACGCTTCATTTAGGAAGGTTTCTACTTCAGGCAAACTTCTCATATCTTTGGTTTTGGGTTGGCTTGTTGTGCTTGTTAAATTTTTTTTTATCAGCAGAACTATCTGCAACTCCCTTTGTTTGATTGCCTCCTAATCAACTTTTGATTAGCTTAACTTTAGTTGTATTGACTTCCCTGTGTGCGTACACTTGTGCTTGCTTGCGGGTGTTTGAAAAGCAAATGCTCTGTGGCCATATTATGTTTGGAATATTCTCTTTTTATTGATTCATTGTTCTAATTGAAGCATTACAATTTGGTGGTAGAGCCCGGTATATATCATCTGTTGCCCTGATGTATTATGCAAATTGCTGGAATTTTTGTCATACTTACCAAGTTTCCTTTCTTTTACAGGGAATTCCACTGGATCTAAACCTGTTAATCAAGGCTCCTTAACGATTTTAGGTCTGCATTTGAGCATGGCTCCTTTTACAAAGAAGAGCTTTTTCATCAATAAGAAGGAGGTCCAGATGTCTGCAAGTGCACTGGGATACGTTGCACATGTGTGCCCTTTCTCCTTTACTTATCATATTTTATCAGCTATTCTCTTCATGAATTGGATTTTGTTACTTCCATAAGGGATGACATACGTCTAGATTTATGAGATCAGGATTTTATTCTCAAAAGTTCCATGTCTAGGTCAAGATGATTTGTTGATTGTTAATTCTGTCATTTTTTGTTCTATGATGATTACACTTTCCTCACCGATAAATTGTTTTCCTTCATCTTTCCTTTGGTTGGATGGTGAATAATATGCCTTGGTTCATATTCAAACTTTTCTTTCTTGATAAATTATTTTATTGAAAACATTTGTTACATTTCATGCAGAAAGAAATATCTATGCTGTTTTGTTGGATGCGACATTCAAAGCTATAATTTGATCTACTTTTGATAATTTAAACTTGCTTCATTTGTTGATGCCTTTTGCAGGCTGTTTCACTCATAGCTTCCTACTTACAAGTTCCTTTGCGCTACCCTTTGCGCCTTGGAGGTTCTCATTCTTATGTTTGTGATTTTGCTCCTTCAATGGAGCCCGCATCATCTGATTTGTCGTCAAGTACATCATCTATGGTGAATACTAAATTTGTTGAATTTCCCCTCTGTTTAGAAGGTCAAGATACAACACGAGCAGCTTATGCTGTATTCCTGTTGAACAAGGTAGTGAGTTGTCTCTGCCTGGCCCCATTTCTTTTAGGTTTTATCCTGACTGTTGCACTTCCATATTGCCTGTGATAAAACTTTTACTCTGGTGTTGCTTTTCCCCTTCAATATTTATTAGGTTGCATTCTTACCAAAACCTTTAATCATTATAATTTCCAAAATTGTATTTACTCCTAGGAAAGTTCATACAAAGAAATAGTTAGCTTCAGCCACCATTTCGTTGTGTAATGTGTATGTACGGCTTAAATCCTTTATGCATTGATGTTATTGCCATTTCAAAGCCCTCAAATACATGTAGGGATATCCAATTTCTTCTTTTGGTTATCTTTGAGATTGCTGATTGATTTTACTCTATCTTATTCGATTCTTTTTTTTTTATAATTAGGATGTATATTAGAAGGGAAATAATCACCCAACAAACTCCTGGGGTTATGTGTGTATCTTTTGTTTTCTTCCATAAAATTTTTCCAAATTTCTGTATTAGATAAAACGTTATCTCGCCTGTTCTTGCATTCTATACAGCTTCCCTATTAACCTTAATTTTCTCCAATGGGTATAGGATTTGGAGCAGCTTTTGAATTACATTGGTGCCAAAAGTTTGGGACCACGCCAAATACTGGCCAATTTGAAAGAACTTATACGGACAATACAGTCTACTGACTTTCTAGATTCATGTTGATCGTCGATCTCTAAAGTAACTTTCCACCTTTGTAAACGGATCATTTGTATTCTTATACAGGTGCTAATTTTTGAAGCAGCGCCATTTGCAGATTTTCCTCAATTACGGCTTGATCCATAGAAGCTGATGTTTTAAGTCGAAGTTCTCGTGTCTCAAAATTCTAATAAACTCATTCAATGTTTTGAATAGTCAATGGTATCACTTACTAGCGATTTAATTTTTCAAACATAAATATTCCTGACTTTTTAGGTTACAAATTATGAAATCTTTCATTCTGATGTTAGAACTGAATTGACCAACTTGGATTTCCTTTTGTTCAAAAGGGCTTGGTGAAGCTTTCACCCCCATAATTGAAACTTTTTGTGTAATATGTGCGTGAAAGTTAAACGAGTCCTCTTGCTTTGGTTCTCTGTAATGGTTATACAAGCCACAAATTCCTAATTCGACTAGGAATCTTGTAGTCTTGTTTCTGTTTTTCATTTTTTAATTAATATATTGTTCAGATTTGACAATAAAAATCTATATTTGTAAAAATGGGGAAGAGTTTGATGGTAAAATAAGCAATCACTTAAAAGAGGGTCAAATACATGCTTTTATGTTAATAGGCATATATGAACATGTTAAAATAGAAACAATGATTAATTAAAAAAATATAATTTCACATTCATTAATAAAAATGATTATATTTTTTGTAAAAATTTAGAAGAGTATATTTTTTTTCCATTCATGTTTAATTCACATACAAAATATTTCTTCGCTATTTTAGAAATAAAAAGTACAACGATAATTATATAAGAAAATAATGAGATATTGTCTTGATATTTATTCATCATTATTTTAGTGAATATTGCAATTAAATTAATAGATACATAATATATTTAAATTAAGAATTAAATTATGTTTTATCTCAATTTAGGTTTAAATCCTTTTAAATGTTTAAATTTGTCATATTTTATTGTTTAAAAATAATTTCAATATTTTGTTATCTTTACATATTTAACCTTAAACTCAATTAAAACCATTTCAATTTTTTTTTTCAAGGTCAATATTTAAATGTGCCTTCTCAACAAAAACTGATTTGAGCTATTCCACGTCAATTATTCAATTTTTTTAAAATTTTGGTTGTATTTATTTCAATAAATTTAAGAACCGATCAATTTTCATAAATTAAGAAATTTTTATAAACCAAAATAAGTCGAT
>JANZXV010000005.1:9463110-9480319 GCA_027576455.1 Erythroxylum roigii
CGATTAATTTTTATTTAATAATCTTTTTTAATCAAACTTCAATTTATTCAAATAAGTAATGACAGTATCTTTCAATCATATTTTAAATTCTTTAATTTTATTCAATCTTTAGTCGCTTTAACGATGGTTTAATTTTTGTTGACCTTTTTGAACCTTAAACCTTTTGTTTTTAATTTCCAGTCCGTTTTTAAAACCTGTTTTTACTATTTATTTTACATTATAATCTTCAATACTTAGTTTAGGTTCATAGCCCTTTGTATAACTTTGTTACACATCCTTTTAGACAATGTTATTTTATGGTCTAGTTTTAACCAATCACAGATAAACAATGTTATCTTATTTAACAATTAAAGAAATTAATTGATCAAGACAATGTTATTTTATTAAATTTTAATAACAGAATATCGTTATAATTCTAAATTGTCAAAATCTGATTGGACCAAATTTCAAGTTAAAAAGAAATTATATGCCTAGACCCAAACTAACCTTTCGTCATCCTCTGGTTATTTACTCCGAGCAAAGCAATTTAGAACATTGTGCATATATTCACTACTGTCTCTGACCTCTAATTACAGATGTGGCATATTTCAATGCAGTTGGATGTTTCTCATGAATATGGCAAACATACTAATGAAGGGTGCCAATTTTATGATGATGATGCATTACTATGCACCAGATGTCATTCTGCTCTTGATCTTGATCTTGATATTTTCTTTAATGATTAAAAAACTTAAATAATTATATCTTAAGTTGAAAGACTTATGGTGGAACTCAAAGTTAGGCTTTTGACATGAAATGAAACATATCTCTTTAAATCGTGGGGATGTGATACTGACTTTACTTTTACATTTGGATATATAATGCTTCAAGAAATGAAACGAAATGTGTTCCTTTTGCAAATATTTTCCTTCTTTCATTAGAATGTTAAAATCCTTCAAAGAGCTTCTCTGATCTTTATGGGAAAACGTTAAAACACCTGAGAAAGTAAGGTTATTCTCTGTGAAGAGCACAAGCTGTAGTATTTTTGCTCCTCCTCCATTTTTCGCAAGAGAAAATTATCATATGTGGTCAGTAAAGATGGAAGCTTATTTGTGAGGTCTGTTGCTATCAGAAGCAATTGAATCAGACACAAAGGTTGAGTTACCAAAAGATCCATCCTTGAATTAGATCATGTTATATGTAGAAATTGTTTCTAAAAAATATGGAGCCCTAAGTAGTCTTCATGTGGTAATAAAGAAGGCTACCATCACAAGGATCATGGTACGTAAGGCAACTAAAGAATTTTAAAACGATATGAAAGTTGAATTCTAAGGTAGTGAAAAAATAAAGCAGGTGCAGATCTATAACTTGAGAAAGGAATTTAAGCTTGTTAGGATAATGAAACTGAAAAGTTGAGCACTAAAAATTGACTTCAACAAGAAATTTGACTCTTTAAATTGTAGTTTCCTATTACATATTATGGAGAATTTGAATTGTAGCCAACCCCTATTAGATGCTATCCACAAAAGACTAGAGAATTTGAACAATAAACATTTTAGTTTTACAAGGAGATTAAATTTAACTATAACGAGTAGCTTGTATATATATTGGTCTTTTCACCTTTACCTCTCCTTAAAATTGACTAAAGCCATTAAGAGATTTTTTTAATGAATAAAGAATGGCAATGACTCTTCATAAATGACTCTTTATTTAAGCTTCCCAATTCAACAACACTCATAGCTAGTCTTTCCAAGCAACCAAAAGTAGAAAGAGTGGTTAAAGAAAACAATTGGAATCCTATCAGTACCAAAGGTCTCACAATTATAATGTGCAACTTTCCAGGGTATTTCCCTAACTTAGCAGTTGAGGATGAGATCATATAGCGAAAACATAGATCAGGTGCATTCAACAACAAAACTTACCTAGAAATTCTCAAAAACAACACCTCAACAATTCCATGGAAAAAACTGACATGCTTTACTTCAATTCACCCCAAGGCTAAACTTCTTCTATTGCTAGTAATAAAGTAGAGACTAAGAAGCAAGGATAGAATTGCATTTACCCAACAATCAACTCGATATGTATGCTATGCAATTCAAAACTAGAGACTAACAATCATTTGTTTTTTAACTACACCTTCAACTCATAGTTTTGATAACTGATGTTGGTCCTTTATAACTCACATTACAATGAAACACAATGGACGAACATACAGAATGGATACAAAAGGTACATCATCAATCAAAAGGAGATAAAATCATGTTCAGGATAGAACTTAGTTGCTTTACTTATGGCATTTGATTCGAAAGAAATTCCATGATCTCAAAAAATGAGCATAGATGCATCAACATTGCAAGGCAAATACTAATACAATAGATCAGAAAAATTGTGCTAGCAAATGGAGTAGCAAATTCACTAAGCACTGATATAACAGCAATGTGAAATCTTGGGTAAGCCAACTATTTCAGAGGATTCATCCTTTTTGTACTTAACTTAGAACTTGAAGCTGAATTTTCGCTCTTAGCTAACTTCATTGTTCTTCACTGCTTGTAAGCTTAGTTTGAACTTGTATCCATCTCATGGTGACTTTATTTTATTAATCCATTTTTAACCTCCGAAAAAGAAAAAGAAACAAGAAATTAGCAAGCAAAGCAAGACCTCTTTTGATATGTTATGATTTTGTTCTCCAGCTTAAACGCCTTCTTAAGTGAGTGAGCTTATGGTAGCACTGAATCTTGCAGCTTGGATCCTTCCTTGCAGTAGTGGTGAGAATATATATATATAATATTGATTCTTGAGTAGTTAAAAATAGGGTAATTTTAGATATTGTTCTGATAACATTAATTAGCTTAACAAAGAGAAGAATCAGCACCTCCAGCTAGTTGGTACATCGATTTGAGAATAAAACATTTAATTAATTATCCATTACTATTTGCATCAACTCCTTTTGATTTGCTTATTCGTAATAGTTACCTAAACAACAAAATTCCTAATCCAAATAGGATTGTCTTCTTCTTCTTCTTCTTTTTTCCCTTCGTTTCTTATTTCTGATTATTTTAATGGTATTAACTATTAAGTTCTACAAGATAGAATACAGAGCCTAGATTGGCTTACCTCTCGTTATCTTCTCAACAAAACCAAAATCAACCAATATCTGCCTCTTTCCAGTGTTCTTTAATTGCACAAACCAACAATGAAGCTATCCTGTGAAGACATGAGCATTGTCATGAAGGCGATGATACACTTCAAGGACAACAAAGACATGAGCAAGGCTTTCTTCAGTTACTGGAACTTGTTCAAGAAATCACAAATTAGCAAGCACGACTTCTTCTGCAATGTTGCTCATCTGTCCGGTCACCACCATGATTTTCTTCTCCATCTTAAACACATTTTAATGTTGTGAGTGAGCGCATGGAGGCACTGAATATAAGAAGACATAGAAGGTTCATCTTTTTCATTTCTTTTATGTTTTGTTCTGTAGTAGCAATAGTTAAGAGAAAATTATGATCGTTAAGTAGTAAAAGACAAAACCCTTTTTCTATACAAGTTTTTGATTAAAAACGTTCTCTTTTTTGTTTATTTTTTAATATTCTCTGTTACGTTTCTTAATGAAGGAACCTCCAGCTAGAGAAACAGAGGACGATGATGCCAGTTTGTGTACACAAAGAGCTTCTATGATGTATTAAACTATTAACGTTAAGATAGAGGAAATGATACAATATTGATCCATAGTAGAAGCTTAACAATGGGGTTTAAGAATCAATCTATACACTGGTTAAGTTTAGAACTCAATGCATAAATCTGTGATAGCAATAATGACTACTGATTCATGTGAAGAAGATAGTACGCGTTGAAAACAGAAATAGATAGATTATGCAACTGTACAGAACATCATCCTGAAGCAGAAACTGCTGTTGTGGAAATAAATACGATGAGGCAAGCAAGTATATTACCTTAACTTTGAAGTATATAATACGGCATCATCTGAAATTGTCCACCATGCGGAGCATTCATGAGATGTAGGACTAATGGTTAATTATTAAAGCCATCAATGCTGGCATTGCTGATTTTTTGTTGTTCCACAATAGGACACCTGGTGATGGCCAATTCCTCTGGAGGCATCAATATGAGGTCTTGTGGTACTGCTATTAGCTTGGGACAATCGTAAAGTGATAGGCTCCGGAGATAAGGCATTGCATTTCTCATTGTCACAGAGACGTTACTACTGCTAGAACTTGCGCAGCTAGCAGCACGAGCAGATGTTGTTAGATCCCACTTTTCCCACTCCACCATAAACCGAAAAGTTAGTTCCTTCAACTTTGGGAAGGCGATGAACGGTTCTGTACTATCTTCCCTTTCCACAACAGGATCTATTCCAAGGAACTCTAGACCTACGTATTTCACACTATTGAAATGGCCAATTAGGAGCTTTTCCAAAGATGGCAATCTCCCCAAAGAAGGTAACCTTTCACAGTGTACACAACTCAGGAGCTTCAAATCTTTCAAATTGGTTAGCAATGTTAGCCAATTGGGAAAGGAAGATCCACCATAATCATAAACCTGTAAAACTTCTAGGTTTGGAGGTGGTTCAAGAGCTTCAATCACTTTCTCCATCACCTCTTTTACCCCCAGAGCAAATACTAAGTCCAAACTTAGAAGATGCTCCTTATATTTCAAATCTGCCTCTGACGCTTTATCTGCATCCATGACATTCTCTAACCCACTAATCTCAAGATCACCTCTCAGATCATTTAGATATTTCAGTTCTGAAATGCGACATCCTTCCCCCTTCCCTTTTACAATAAACTTGCACAAGGTGCGGAGATTGTATAACTGGCCAATTCCTTGCGGCAAGATGCTGAGGCGGTCAGTTTCTTTAATATTAAGATGTCTCAGGTTAATCAATTTTCTAAGGCCTGAAGGTAGTCTTTCAAGAAGTCTACAACAATAAAGGTCCAATGTTTGTAAATTGTATAACATGCAAACTGTATCTGGCAATTGCACCAGATTCAGTGAAGATAGGTTGAGCTTTCTTAGATGCAAAAGCCTACCAACCTCACTTGGAAGCTCTTCTATATTAGTGTGACTCAAGTCCAACTGCCGAAGAGATGTCATGCAGTGAAATAAATCACGAGGAATTGTACTCGTATTGTCTTGTAAGACCTGCAATGTACGAAGATTTTTCAACCTATAAACGGCAGGGTGGAATTGTCCCATTTGACCCAACAAGGTAAGATGGTGGGTTTCTTTATGGAGACGATCCCATTTGGACATATTTTTTCCATCAACATTCATGATAAAGCATTCATTCTTTGCAAGGAACTGTACAAAGTCATGCACAATGTCATGCATCTTGCAAGTAACTACTCGTGGGTCTTCTCTGTCCACTGCTAAATCCTGAAAAAATGACCGCATTGCTAAGTTATCGAAATACTCTTCACCTATTTGTTCCATTTCTACACTTCTTGATGATGCTAGGAAACCCTGTGCCATCCACTGCTGTATTAATGCATTTTTCTCTATATTATAATCTTTAGGGATAATAGCGCAATAGGTAAGACAACGTTTTAGTGGGGATGATAAGTCGTAATAACTCAACAACAGAGAAGGGAAAATCCCCTTCTCAACCTCTTCTAGCTCCCACAATTCACTATCAAGGACGCTCTTCCAGGCTTGTTTCGTTTCCTTGCAGCGCAGTAGACTACCTATAGTCTTTATAGCTAGGGGTAGGCCTTTGCACCTGCCTGCTATTCTCCGACCAATTACTTCCAAATCATCACGATCCTCCCTGCTCTTCCCATAAAATGCAAGTCTGCCAAACAATGTCCAAGAATCTTCAGGAGATAAATTCCCTAGAGGAAGCACAAAGGTGGCTTCCATCATTTTTGAAACTCTCTCATTCCTAGTAGTCACTAAGATTCTACTCCCTACAGCTCCAGATTTTAAGGGAATCTTTATTGGTTCCCACTGCCTGAAGTCATCGGTACGCACATCGTCCAGCACAAGGAAAAATTTCTTTCCCTCAACACATATCTGAAGTTCCTTTTGCAAATCCGACCAAAGGAATTCTTTCCCCTCAACACTTCTTTGAAGTTCCTTTTGGGAATCTGACCAAAGTACTTTCGCCCCAACACTTCTTTGAAGTTGCTTTTGCAAATTCGACCAACCAGACCACATTACAGTTTCAATTATCATTTTTGCTATGTGGGTCTTATCAAAAGGCTCAGAAACACAACTCCAGATCTTGTAATCAAAATGTTCATCGACTCCCTCATCATTGAAAGCCAATTGAGCAAGAGTTGTCTTCCCCATCCCTCCCATCCCAAGTACAGAGACAACAACCGGGCAACTTTCATCCTCAATATCGTCACACAGCATACTTATCAAAGAAGCTTTAACCGAATCCCTCCCACAAACCTCAGAAACATCAATTAATGGCGTGGTCTCCAGTCTCTCCGGTTCTTCACGACTCTTCCCTTCAAGTGCAAAATGGAATTTGTCTTTCTCAATGGCAACCCTACTCAACCTCTCCTTAATACGTTCCATCTTAACACCAATATCCCTATAAGCAACACTTCTGTTAACAAAAACATAAAGAAACGAGGCGTACCGACTTTGCTCGCGGGAAATGTTTGAGCTTTCTCTCAATTTTGGGTCCACTGATTCTGGTATTCCACTCATCTAACACATCTTCAAGATGGTATGCTATGGACTTGAGCTCTTCCAACCAAACTCGTACCGAACTCTCCTTTACTTGCTTCTTCTCCGCATCGTTGAGCACTGATCTGATTGCGGTGAGTGTAGTGGCAAGATTCTCAGCCTCGTTTTGCCCTCCAAAAAGCAAGCTTAATTCTCTTTGAATACCAGTTTCAACGGCCAATGTCAACTGCTGCAACACTACTGACAAAAGGGCATCAGCCATTGTCAGATGACGAGAAACAAAGCTTGTTGATTAGCAGCTTGGATTGTTATTGTCTGAAAGATGCCGAAATCGCCTGGGAGAGTGTAATAAAATAGTACTTTGGACGTCTGAACCAGAAAAGTGTTGTTGAGCCGGTGCTTTGCTCGGAGCAATATCACGCGAAGTGGAATTGGTAATTATTAATTAATTATATACTCTGCACCATTGACTATGTTGTCCCGTTGCAAACCCAGAACTCATGAGAGAATGACACGTGTTACTTGGCCCGGAAGTGCTATGGTTTTCGTATTGAATTCATTCCAGTTTACTTGCCTGAGATACGACGTGTTAATTTTTATTTAAAATAGACAAAGAACTATCTTTTAACTTTTATATTACGCATATATAATTTTTAAAATTAATTAAGAATTGAATAATTTATTAAAAATTTCAAGAAATCAATTGATACGCTCGAGTTGGGTAGGTTCCTTGCAAGAGAAAAAGTTCTAGCCTTAATTTTTAAATAGCTACATACGTGAAGGCGGTTCTAACCCGCAATCTCACTTAAGCTAGGAGAGTCCCTGACCAATTCACTTGCGCCCTGAGGTTATTGTGGTAGGATGTTTTATCGTTGACAAAGATTTTTTGTCATTATAATTTTCTCAATTTATGTATCAATGATATTGTTTCAATAACATGGTATTTTAATATGATTTCAAATTAACACACAACATCAATGTATAAACATAATTCAAAAATTAAATTTAATGATGTTTTGAAATTGGATTTAAATTTGACAACCATTTGTTCAAATCTAATCTAAAAAGTATAGTACAAACTGACTAAGTCCCTAATGTTCATATATCACCTAAATTTAGTAAACAAAAGTTATGATTAAACTTAATTTGGATCCAGCTTTAGTATTTGATAACTAAACATTGAGGAATTGCTTTGGTACTCCGACTCCCAATCTTACAAGATGGTGGTTCAATTTGTGTGAGGTAGGGATGGAACTTGGGCTCCTTATAATTGAAAATTAAAAAAAAAAAACAGTTATAGGCGTGATTTGATATGTTAGACCAAGTTCTTTTTTATTACGAAGTAATAATCCAGCTTCTTAGAATTAGGGATAAAAATATCAAATGTTGTAAATTTATTTATTTTTGGTCTAGTAAACAAAACTTAAATTAAAAATTTTCCAATGTAAAAGAAATAAGCATTTTTATGCTAACAAGTAGCCCTCCACTTCTATTATATATATATATATATATATATATATAAATGAAATGTAAAACAAATTTGCTAACCTACAAAGTTTGATATGCCAAATTTTGTTCTCCTATATATGTTTTGGTTTAGGACCCCTAAATTAATAAAAATGGAACATCCACAAAAGAACAAAGCCCGTACTCCCCCATTCATCCAAGTGGATTTGCATTCAAAGGCAAAAATTTCTTAGGAAGAAGCCATGTTTCATATAGCACGAACTTATTAAGGATATAAGCAAGTTCATTCATCGGATACAATTCGTACCAAACATAAATTACAAACATTTCTATATTATAAAAAAACTTACAAATTAATAGAGAGAGATAAGCCTTCTGAATTAATCTAATTTAATTCCTTCGTATAACTCAGCATTTTGAAATGGAAAATTTATGTAATAATGACATAAATGTGTGTAATCAATCTTGTTATGTATGATTCATATATATAAGCACAATTTTATTCTTGTAGAAAGAAAACAAATATTTTTAGAAGTTTCTAGAAGAACATAATTTAGATTACAAGCATATAAATTAATTGTTCGACAATTTTTTGTATTTAATGGGTTGTTATTGGTAGAGTTGAGGGCATTGAAAGTGAGATTAAAGATTGAATATGTGGGTGGTTTATTGTCGATATTACAAGTTCAACTGGATTTGGAAGATAAGATCAGAAGGGTTTGGGCTCAGGATTCTTATATGGCATGGATAAGAGAGAAAGTGCAACAAGTTAGGGAGACTTACAAATTAATAGAGAGATATAAGCCTTTTGAAATAATCTAATTTAATTCCTTCTTATAACTCTACATCTTGAAATGAAAATTTTATGTAATAATGACATAAATGTGTGTAATCAATCTTGTTATATATGATTCATATACATAAGCACAATTTTATTCTTGTAGAAAGAAACAAATATTTTTAGAAGTTTCTAGAAGAACGTGATTTAGATTACAAGCATATAAATTAATTGTTAAGGCGGCAATTTTTTGTATTTCGTGGTTTATTATGAGTTTTTGATGATGCCTTTGGATGATTAATGCACCAGTTGTATTCATGACATTGATTAATAGAACTTTTCAAGAATATCTAGATCATTTTATGATAGTGTTTATTAATTTAAGGAATGTGTTATAGATTTTTAAGGAGAAACAATTATGTCAAGTTAAGTAAGTACGAATTTTGAATGTAATGAGTAGCTTTTCTTGGACATATGGTGTCTGGAGAGGGAGTGATGCCTGATCCTACTAAGGTAAAGTCAAATATAAAGTGGGCCTAGAAATGCATAATAGGTGAGGAGTTTTTTGGGACTGACTGGGTATTATTGGAGATTTGTTGAGGGATTTTTTTATGATAGCTAGCCCATTGATTAAGCTGTTAAAGAAAGGAGTTTAGTTTTAGTGGGTCAAGTAATGTTAGGAGAGTTTTAAGGAGCTTAAGTGGAGATTAACTTCTAAACCAATTTTGCTATTGTTGAGTGGTGGAGGTTTTGAGGTGTATACTAATGCTTTAAGGGTAGGTTTGAGGTGAGCATTGATGCAGCATAGGAAAGTGATAACATATGATTCTCTTCAGTTGATATCACATTAGTTGAACTATCCCACCCATAATCCAGAGTTAACAACTATTATATATGATTTTAGGATTTGAAGATATTATTTGTAAAAGGGGACATTTTAAATCTTTATAAATCATAAAAGCCTCAGGTGCATCATTACAAAGAGGGGGTTAAACTTGAGGCAGAGAATACCGATCGAGCTACTGAAGGATTATGATTGTATTGTTGATTGCCTCCAAAAAAGGCTAATGTAATGGTCGATGTTTTGAGTAGGAAAAGCTTAGGTGTGATGGCTAGTTTGAGCGAACATAGTTGAACATCATTGGTAGAGTTGAGGGCATTGAAAGTGAGATTAAAGATTGAATATATGGGTGGTTTATTGTCGATATTACAAGTTCAACTGGATTTGGAAGATAAGATCAGAGGGGTATGGGTTCAGGATTCTTATATGGCATGGATAAGAGAGAAAGTGCAACAGGTTAGGGAGACTTACAAATTAATAGAGAGAGATAAGCCATCTGAATTAATCTAATTTAATTCCTTCATATAACTCTGCATTCTGAAATGAAAAATTTATGTAATAATGACATAAATGTGTGTAATCAATCTTGTTATGTATGATTCATATACATAAGCAAAATTTTATTTTTATATAAAGAAAACAAATATTTTAGAAGTTTATAGAAGAACATGATTTAGATTACAAGCATATAAATTAATTGTTAAGGCGACAATTTTTTGTATTTAGTGGGTTATAATGACTTTTTGATGATGCCTTTTAGGATGATTAATGCACCAGTTGTGTTCATGACATTGATTAATAGAACTTCTCAAGAGTATCTAGATCAATTTATGATAGTGTTTATTAATTTAAGGAATGTGTTATAGATTTTTAAGGAGAAGCAACTATATGTCAAGTTAAGTAAGTACACATTCTGGATGTAACGAGTAGTTTTTCTTGGACATACGGTGTCTGAAGAGGGAGTGATGCCTAATCCTACTAAGGTAAAGTCAAATATAGAGTGGGAGTCGCCTAGAAATGCATCATAGGTGAGGAGATTTTTGGGACTGACTGGGTATTATTGGAGATTTGTTAAGGGATTTTTTATGATAGCTAGCCCATTGACTAAGTTGTTAAAGAAAGGAGCTTAGTTTTAGTGGGTCAAGCAATGTTAGGAGAGTTTTAAGGAGCTTCAGTGGAGATTAACTTCTAAACTAATTTTGCTACCGTCAAGTGGTGGAGGTTTTGAGGTATCTATTAACGCTTTAAGGGTAGGTTTGGGGGTGCATTGATGCAGTATAGGAAAGTGATAACATATGATTCTCGTCAGTTGATATCACATTAGTTGAGCTATCCCACCCATAATCCAAAGTTAGCAGCTATTATATATGATTTTAAGATTTGAAGACATTATTTGTATAAGGGGACATTTTAAATCTTTATAAATCATAAAAGCCTCAAGTATATCATTACAAAGAGGGAGTTAAACTTAAGGCAGAGTATACTGATCGAGCTACTGAAGGATTATGATTGTATTGTTGTATACCTCTAAAAAAGGCTAATGTAATGGTCGACGCTTTGAGTAGGAAAAGCTTAGGTGTGATGGCTAGTTTGAGCGGATATGGTCGAACATCATTGGTAGATTTGAGGGCATTGAAAGTGAGATTAAAAATTGAATATGTGGGTGGTTTATTGTCGATATTACAAGTTCAACTGGATTTGGAAGATAAGATCAGAGGGGCATGGGCTCAGGATTCTTATATGGCATGGATAAGAGAGAGAGGCAACAGGTTTGGAAGACTTACAAATTAATAGGGAGAGATAAACCTTCTGAATTAATCTAATTTAATTCCTTCATATAACTCTGCATTCTGAAATGGAAAATTTATATAATAATGACATAAATGTGTGTAATCAATCTTGTTATGTATGATTCATATACATAAACACAATTTTATTCTTGTAGAAAGAAAACAAATATTTTTAGAAGTTTCTAGAAGAACATGATTTAGATTACAAGCATATAAATTAATTGTTAAGGTGACAATTTTTTGTATTTAGTGGGTTATTATGAGTTTTTGATGATGCCTTTCAGGATGATTAATGCACCAGTTGTATTTATGACATTGATTAATAGAACTTTTCAAGAATATATAGACCAGTTTATGATAGTGTTTATTAATTTAAGGAATGTGTTATAGATTTTTAAGGAGAAACAGTTATATTCCAAGTTAAGTAAGTACGAATTCTAGATGTAACGAGTAGCTTTTCTTGGACATATGGTGTCTGTAGAGGGAGTGATTCCTGATCCTACTAAGGTAAAGTCAAAAATAAAGTGGGAGTCGCCTAGAAATGCATCATAGGTGAGGAGTTTTTTTGGACTGATAGGGTATTATTAGAGATTTGTTGAGGGAATTTTTATTATAGCTAGCCCATTGACTAAGCTGTTAAAGAAAGGAGTTTAGTTTTTATGGGCCAAGCAATGTTAGGAGAGTTTTAAGGAGCTTAAGTGGAGATTAACTTCTAAACCAATTTTGCTACTGTCGAGTGTTGAGGTTTTGAGGTGTATACTAATGCTTCACGGGTAGGTTTGAGGTGTGCATTGATGCAACATAGGAAAGTGATAGCGTATGATTATTGTCAGTTGATATCACATTAGTTGAACTATTCCACCTACAACCCAGAGTTAGCAGCTATTATATATGATTTTAAGATTTGAAAATATTATTTGTATAAGGGGACATTTTAAATCTTTATAACTCATAAGTGCCTCAAGTATATCTTTACAAAGAGGGAGTTGAAATTGAGGTAGAGAATATCGATTGAGCTACTGAAGGATTATGATTTTATTGTTGATTACCTTCCAAAAAAGGCTAATGTAATAGTCGATGCTTTGAGTAGGAAAAGCTTATGTGTGATGGCTAGTTTGAGTGGACATAGTCGAACATCATTGGTAGAGTTGAGGGCGCTGAAAGTGAGATAAAGATTGATTATGTGGGTGGTTTATTGTCGATATTACAAGTTCAACTAGATTTGGAAGATAAGATCAGATGGGTTTGGGCTCAGGATTCTTATATGGCATGGATAAGAGAGAGAGTGCAACAGATTAGGGAGACTAACTTTTAAGTGAGAAGAGATGGAGTGTTTGGTGATTGAGAAATAGGTTTGTATACCAAATACAGATGGATTATGAGAAGAGATTCTTAAGGAAGTTTGTTACACATCCTAGTACCACAAAAATGTATTAGAACCTAAGATCTTATGTAACAACCCAGACCACCCGCCCACATATATTATCCGCTTTGGGTTGTCCTTCGGGTATCTGTGGGCAGGTGGTTTGGGCTGTTACAAATGGTATCAAAGCCGGTACTTGAACCGTTGTGCCTGCTTAGCTAGGCCCTAAGGGGGTGGAGTCTAGATTGTGAGATCCCACATCGGTTGAAGAGAAGAACGAAGTACGCCTTATAAGGGTATAAATACCTCTTCTCCATAGACGCGTCTTTCCAAGGGTGGGAAGAGCAAAACCATGAGGGGTTTCGCCCGAGTGGCAACCCAAAGTGGGCAATATCTGTGGGCGGGTGGTTTGAACTGTTACACCTTGTTACTAATGACCATCAATAAAGAGAGATGTGGCAGAGTTTGTGATGAGATGCTTGACATATTAGCAGGTTAAGGTAAAACATTATGCACCAATAGGGAAGCCAAGACCTTTAGCTTTTTTGTCGTAGAAGTAGGAGAAGATTATGATGATTTTATGGTAGCGTTATAAAGGACCAGACGTAGGCATGATTCAGTTTAGGTGATTATGGATAGGTTGACTAAATTATCTCATCTAAAATCAGGAAGTATATATAGTTTGAGATATACTTCCAGATTTTAGATGAGTTTATAGATAAATTTAGGGACTAAGTTGAATTTTGGTACTGCATTTCATGCTCAATTGGATGGACAATTGGAACATATAATGCAAACATGAGAGGGCATGATGAGAGCTTGTGTGTTAAATTTTGAAGGTGATTGGGATAAATATCTACCTTTGATGGAGTTTTCATATAATAATAATTATCACTCTAGTATTAGTATGACATCATTTGAGGCATTATATGGCAAGTGGTGTAGAGATTCAATATATTAGGATATAGCGGTTTTCATATTGTTGGAGGGACCAAAGTTGATTCAAGAGATAGTGCAGAACATAAAGGTGGTACGGTGATGCTTGAAGGTAGCTTAAGATTGCCAAAAGAGTTATGTTGATTAATATCATTGAGAGATGGAGTAAGATGTTCAAGATATGATATTTCTATGAGTATCATCTTAGAGGGGGATTCTGAAGTTTGGTAAGAGAGGAAAATTGAGTTTGAGATACATTGGGCCATATAAGATTGTATAACATTTGGGGCCATTAGCTTACAAATTGGCCTTACCTCTAAAGTTATCGCAGATTCATGATGTGTTTCATATGTCGATGTTAAGAAGATATTTATTGAATCCTATTCATATTACATTGAGGCCTGAGATTAAGCTTGGAAAGGATATGATTTATAAAAAGGAGCCATTGGTGATCTTGGATAGATAGAGATGGAAATTAAGGAGACAAGAGATTACAATGATAAAACTTTTATGATGTCATCATCGTTATCAGAGAGGCCATTTAGGAAGTAATAATAAGGTTCGATGTCAGTATCCTCATTTGTTTAGATCTTCAGGTAACAAATTTAATTTTGAGGACGAAATTCTTTGTAAGGAGAGAACTATAAAGCCCACAAACTCAATCCTTTAAAGACCTAACCCAACCCCCCTTTTTTTTAATAGAAGAGAGGAGTAGAGAAATATATATAGGACAACATGTGTAGCTTGTTCAAACCAACGAAACAACCTTCCTTATCTTTCTTCTCCATATTTTCAAGTGGTAAGTGTACAAAACAACATCTTTCTCTTGCATGTGAAGTTTTTTCTCATGTATTTCCTTATTTTGTTTGTTTTGCAATAGATTGTAGAAGAAATTGTAGAGATTAACAACCTAAAACTCTATTGGAAAGGTGCAAAATTTCATATAGATAAGAAAGGAATTCTCTAACTAAATTTCATCCCTTTCATTAGTGATTTTGAATCATTTTAAAATAGTTTCTAGTTGGAATTATATTATGGTTATTTGTGGTAACAATTTTGACGAAATTGGATAAGAAAATGAAAAAAAGTGGCTGAAAAATGAAAAAGAAGGAGATTAGGAGAAGAGGAGAGGCTGATATTGGGGTAGTGAAGGAGAAAAGGTTTTTAAAAAAAGACAAAAGGAAGCAATTAGGTATTTTTGGAAATTTTAAGATAAATTAAGGGGTGAAATAGGAAATGTGAATATTTAAGGGAAAAATTAGAATTTAGTTCCTAGAAGGTATTTTTTAATAATTAAAAATGTGAAGATAAAACATGAATTTTTAATACTTAAATCTAATAGAATTTTGTGAATGTTTAGACCCGAAGGATAGATTAAGGAGCAAATTAGACCAATCAAATAGTTGAATCATGAGATCAAGTAAGGATAATTTTAAATTATACCTTTATATTTGTATATGATTCATAAAATTGTGAATTTTTATTAATAAATTATTTTATGGTGAATTGTATTATGAATTAGTAATTAATTACATTATTGATTAATAATTAAATATATGGATTTTTGAAAGATATGAATTTTTTAAAGAATTTATTTCTTAAATAAATAATTAAAAAAGTACAAAATGTTCAGTGTTTATATTTTTTTACGTGTTATGGTGCATATTGCGTAATAATTCAAGGGAAAATTTTGATAATTAAAATGTTCAATTGTGCATGTGTATAATTAAGAATATTAACGTTAAAAGATAAATCATTTTCATTAAATTATATAAAGACTAATTTATAATGGTTTGAGAATAGACTATAAAATTTGTGAATTTGTGGCTTCCTTAAGATAACTATATTCGCTAGTCATAGCATGATGAGTTGTTGGGATATGAGTAAGTTGTGGCTAAGTACCTATCTGTGGAGTAGGTACTGGGGCATCCTAGGTCTCGAGGTTGTCCTGTGTCGATGGTTAGGTATTGAAGTTATTCTATGGTACCAGATTAAATTGAGGGACTGAGGTACCTTATGTCGATATTTACATATCTAATCACATTTTCATATAGTGAATGATTGTGATAAGTAGAGATGAGTTAGTAGACCATGGAATGTAAGCCTATTAGGTTCAACAAGGCTCAGTTAATTCAGTTAATAAAAAGATAAAACTTAAATGGTAATAATAAATGTAATTTTGTATTAATATTTAATAATAATAGGATTTTATACAGGTTGAGTATTGCTTATATATTTTAGTAATATATGTATATTTTATCATTTGACTATTTTCGCCATATATTGCATTATTTGAGTTTAGGTACGGTTCGGCTACCTTTACATAGTAAGTAACTCACCTTTTGCTATAATATATTTTTAGGAGAAAAAGAGGTTGTTGATAACTCTAATTCGTGTGATTGACAATATGGAGTTTAGGTAGGACCAACAAATCAAATTTAGTACAATTTTTCTATTATGTATACTTTGAATGCTATAGTTTGGGATAGTTAAGCATGTATAGATAAATTTTGTGACTAATGAACATTATTTTTTAGACTAATGAGATTTTTAGTAATTAATTATGTAAATGGGGAGAAATTTGGCTAAATTGTGGTTTAAGAGTTATATAGTGTCACAATGTGCATGTTTTTGAAAGAGAGTAAGATCTACGTATTAGGACACTACCATGTTACAATAGTAAACCTTATAAAAATCATGTTTTTAATAAATTTTAAACTTTAAAAGGATTTTAAGATTTATTAGACTCATGTTTAAATTAGGTTGAGCTTAATAAAGAGATTATTTGAGTAAAATTATACAAGTTAAGATTTACATATAAATATATTATTGTAAAACAAATTTGATGTAATTATCATCATAATTATTTAATAGTGAATCCATTGTTTGGTCTTAAAGACATAAACATACCCAATTGGGAGAACCTCTTTAATAACTTCTTGTGTTCTTATTTACTTTCTCTATTGTCCTTTATTTTTGCTATATGCTTTTTAACAAATATTTTTAAAACCCCTTTTTAGGCAATGATATAAGCTAAATACTCACCTTTTAGCAGATTTTGCAAGTTTTAGGAGGTATAAACAACACTTTAGGAATGATATGGTGCTTCTAGGCTCTCCAGGTTCAATATATATCGGGAAAACATCCATTAAAAAAAGGCATAAAATAATCTAGTAAGAATGAAATTTACAAGAATGAACCTTACAGAGATAAACCTAACGATAGTAAATCTTATAGGGATTAACCTTATAGGAATGAACTATTCTTCCTAATCAAGAACAACGAAACATTCATCCTAATTACTTTACGGTGATGAATCCTATCTTGATCACTTAATTACCTTTATATAGTTTATGCTACATCTAATGACTACTAACTGAAATACCCTTAAATAT
>JANZXV010000005.1:9492763-9516113 GCA_027576455.1 Erythroxylum roigii
TCATGGACTTCATTAATTCGATTAAAGATCAATATCAATTCATAACAATGAATATCAAATTAATGAAATATGCCTTTCTTTATTTGTTCATAAAGTCGTCACACAACTTTGAACAAAACGCGCTAAAAGCGATTGCCTTTAGGGCACATACTGACAGTACTGAACATGCATAAGTCGAGTTGTATCGACATACAAGTCGACTTATAAGTACTGTGCATGTGTAAGTCGAGTTACACGAGTGTACAAGTTGACTTACACTTACATCACCTTCATTTAAACTCTCTCTCTCTACACATAACACAGTCAAAGCCTCTCACTGCCCTCTACCTACACTCAACTCCCTTACTATTGCAACTATTGCACACTCTCGTTCCTAATGGGGCCACCAACCAAGCAGACTATTAAGCGCACCTAATCGAAAGGGAAAACCCAAGTGTCGGGCCATGGCAAAAGAGATAAGGCAGCGGATTACGGAGCACCTTTCTTGATCTTCTCAAATGAGGAAGGTAACCGCTTTCACTACCTTCACAATAAGCAAATTATGGTTCCCAAGTACTTCCATTTTGAGACTTTAGATAGACTAGAATTAAGAGACAAGGTCGAGAATTTAGCAGAGTGAATTCAATGAGGATAGTTTATTCATTTTTAATATCTAGTTTAGGAAGAACTAACCATAGAATTCTTTACATCCCTTCAGTTCAAATCCAATAAACCTAAGTAATTATGGTTTAGGTTGCGGGGACAACCTTATGAGCTTAATTATGATACTTTGTATGAAATTTATGATTTCCCTGAAACGTTCGTAGTTGATCAGCACGATGATTTCTGTGTCACCCCTACTGGACTAAATTAACTGGGTTAGAGTGCTTCGATGCTAAGAATGCACATAATAACATCATTAGAAGCCACAAACATTTGTTGCTACACAAATTCATATGTCAAACTATTTTTGACAAGACTGAAACTAACAAGTGTTCGATGAAGGAACTTTTCCTATTGTGGTGCATGAACCACAAAATCCCAGTTTGCACAACCACCCATGTCTTCAATGCAATTATTGTGGGTCGAGGTAAGAGGAGCAATAATTTAAGAATGGATGACTTGGTTTCGGCCACAACCAATTATTAAGAAGTTGAGTGCAACGAATTCACGATCTATCATCCAAAATTTTTGAACCATCATCATCTATGGCAAGCTAAAATCCTGAAGTCTCATAATATAGAATTTCAATATATTAGTGCCAAAACACACGTCAATATCAGGACCAGTCAAGTGAGTTCTAGCACTCAACAATAACAAGAAGGCGACTCAATTAGCGAGGAGTTTAGGGAGAGGGACGAAGAAGAAGAATCGAGATGGAAGAAAGTACTAACAACAATATATGATCAAACCAAAACTCTGACAGATACTTTGGCTGAAAACTCTATGGTAATAAGGAACATAGCAAAGGAACAAAGACGCTAGACTCATGAAATTAGATGTATTCAGAGGTATTTCGAGGCTCAAGGTGTGCAACTACCGCCTCCCTCACCATCATCACCTCCATCACCGTAAGGTTTTGTTTCTAACCATTTTCTTTTAAATTTAGTCTTTAATTTTGTTTTATTTTATTTTATATTATTTCCTTCCATGTGTGTTTGTTCGTCTCCTTTTCACATCGAGGATAATGTGTTTTTCAAGTGTGAGGAGGGTTGTGTGTGTTTGCTTTGAATGTGAATTTTGCATATTGTTATGTTAGTGTGGTTAGGTTGCGTATTGTGAATTCTATGAATGCATCGATGGCTTAGAAGGAACCAAATTGATTTAATTTTGAAAATAATCTATTGGGTTGTGAAGAGTCATTAGCTTGAAAAATTAGTGATACGGGTTCTTTGGCTAAAATATGTAAGTTAATTAGGATTCACTATTAGTTTATCACCCTATAAGTTGTCACATTCATTCATAATTTTAGGTCTTTTGACTAAGAAACTTTGCTAGTATTTTTTTCATGAAAACGAATAGCAAAGCAATAAGGTAGGGATTAATAAATAAATAAATAAGAAGAAGACAAATTCTTTGTAAATGTTAAATAAATAACTATTCCACTGGCCTTCGGGTTATAAATAGAGCTAGTAGCTAGTTGAGAACATGATATAGCTGAGTAACTGGACCGACGCTCATCACAAATGTGTGCCTTCGAGTCAAAAGGCTATATTGACGTTCCAACACTAAGCAACTTACTAAAAACATGACTTAGTCGAGTAACATGATCGACATTCATGATCAATGTTTGGCCTCTGTGTAAAAATACTAGGTCTATATCCACAAAAACTAACCAAAACTATGTTTTCTAATAAAAACCTACTGAACTTGTAAGTAGCTTAACATTTTATGAAAACATACTTAGGAGTAGTTATAGAGTTGATTAACCAAATAATTATTAATGTGTGTGTACAATTGAAAGGGGTGAATAAACTTGACATTTAAGTTTTGACTAATATGTATATTTAGTCCAGAGCCCCTAGACACGAATTTTGCATGTGAATAATTTAGAACAACTTAAATGATTGTGCTAAGAGTTAAATTTGTTTTTATGAAGTTGAAGCCAATATCTTATTATTGCGTTGTGTGCTTTGTGCTTTGTGATTTTGTGTTGTTTGTTTAAGGAAAAGCATATTTTTAAGTATGGGGATGTGATAAGTGTAAATTGCATCGTGTTTTAGGACATAGTTTGATATGTGTATAGCCGTTAATTCAATCATTTAGTATGTGTTTAGGATAAAATTGTGTTAGTTTTTTTTTTGTTCAAGTGTTTTATGACTAGTACAAGCTTTTAGCTTAAATATTATATTTTTTAGGTACCTTGATGGGTTTGCTAGTGTTTTAGGTTCAACATCAAAGAACGGAGGAGCTTCAGAGAGAACATAGGCCCACGATCGTGGCCTGCATGCCACGATCATGATACAAGCTCTAGGATTGCCACGATCGTGACAAAAGGCATAGATGTGAGCCACAATAGTCACCTGCGTCGGGAAAACACGCAGACACTTACAAACTTTACATTTCGAGGGACTTTTTGGACCTTTCGAGCCGCTAAAAAACCTAAGGTTACCTAAAGCATAAAAGACTATTTAAAGAACAACAAGAGGAGAGAAAGAGGAGCTTTTTCTTACAGCCATACTAGAAACCCTAAAGAGAGAATACCGAGAGAGAGAAAGAAGAGAAAGACGAAGTTGACTCGTCGTACTTCCCATATCAGGAGGTATTTTGACGTCGTTGCCTTCCATTGCCTATTCCAAGTCGTGTTTCCTTTTTTTATTTAATTTATTTATAGAATTGAGATGGATAGTCTGATGATAGGATTTGGAATATTGATGATGTTCTAAACTCTCTTTAGGAATTTTATTTTGGTTTAATGATAATTTAATCGATTTTTTTTATTGGATGAATGGCATGATTTGATTATGTTCTTGCATAATTCGGTAATAAACTGAGAGGGTGAACGGAATGAAAAATGATTAAATTAGATTAGTAAGAGTTAGGTGATTTAATAGAAATCGTGACAAATCATATTGGCAATTGTGCAGAGAGATCCCGTGTGATGTTCCGATAGTTTATTAATGTGCTTCAAATCTAATTAGGGTTTTGGATAATTTGTGAATTGAGGGATTACAAATTCCAAAATCTAATTAGAGTTTATAATTTAGGGTTTAATGGTTATAACTTAAGAGAGAGAGTAATCAACCCTAGGGTAGTCTAGAACCTATACTCCATTGACACATAATCGACTAAGTTAGCATTAATGATAAGTAAAATCCTCTTTCTTGTAAACTAGTAAATTCCTTAGGTTGATTTCTATTGTGATTACATATTGCTCACTTGTTAATACTTTTGTGTTTAATTTCTAATTTGATTGGTTGAATTCAATTCTCGTAACTAATTCCTATTGTATCTTTTATTTTCAGTTTTATAGTCTTTCTGGCCTTAGATTTTTGGATTAGATTAATCCCCTTCCTTATAGGATCGACATTTGTTATACTACAGTCATGACCTATACGCTTGCGGTATTTAAGGGCTTATAAATTTTAAAGCTCGAACAATATGAACAATTCCTTTCTTATTTTAGCAACATGTTCCTTTTATTATTACTATTTAACTTGATTGAGTTGATTAACATAACTAACTTCCTTCTCTGTAACCATTCCTTAAATCTCCCTTCTTCTCACATCGTGCCCTCTATTTTTATTTTGTTCTCCTGACACCCTTACTTTTCATTTTCATTTTATGAGACTAAAAACAAAGGGTGAGGGCATCGGGGTTGCGTCAACCGGTTTAAGGATTAAATTATGTCATTTTGTTAACAATGACGTCGTTTTAGTTATATGATTAA
This sequence comes from Erythroxylum roigii, assembly GCA_027576455.1. Lineage (NCBI taxonomy): Eukaryota > Viridiplantae > Streptophyta > Magnoliopsida > Malpighiales > Erythroxylaceae > Erythroxylum > Erythroxylum roigii. Next base: position 9,497,133 of record JANZXV010000005.1, read on the forward strand.
GCAATGTCGTTTCATTTATTTTCATTAGTTGTATTAATTTTGGCTGACATGTATGATTAGTTAGGATTTTTACAACACATGGTAAGACCTATTAGCAAACATAACAGAGACACTAACGTTTGATTAAAATTGAAAAAAAATGAAATTTTAAGCACTTAATTACCACTTTTTGAAGTTCGGGCTATAATTACAAAGTTGACAAATTTTGATTTTTTTGTAATTAACCTTATTTATAAAAATAATTATAACATTTTTAAAACTATCCTTAAAATAGAGAAATTTCACCAACGAAAAAATTTATAATTTTTTTGCGTTATTTTGAAAATACAAAATTCATGCATTAAATTTATTCTATTAAATTATGTTTTATTAGTTTAACTTATTTTTTATTTGTGTTATGAAACTTTGTAGCCATGATAAGAGAATTCTCTTCATCCTATACTTTAAAACTTTTGTCTCCTTACTTTAAGTTAAGTGTAACAAGTAACTTAATTTACTTTTATTTTGTAGAAAGAATAATATTAGTTCAAACCATTTTAAGAATTTTTTCTCTTTTAAATAATATTATCTATTAAATATTTTTATAACACAAAATTCATAATTACTTTTTTAAGTGTACACTAAATAAAATTTTAAATACATATAATAATTCTTAAATTATGTATTTTGAATAAATTATTCAATGAGTTAATAATTTAAACCAACTACCGATTTGGTTCAAGTAGTCTTTAGGGCCCCTTAACAAAATTGTTTAAAAATCAATCTCTAATTAGATTTCCTTTAACTGATATGTTGAATTTTAAGTTGATTTAATTTTATTTAATTTTTTTTACATGGCTTTTATGATTATAATTTAAATTCAACAGTAGAGATTAGAGGTATGATAAAAATTAGAAAGATAAGAGAAATAAATAAAATAACATTCAATATTGTAATCAAATTATTTATAAACTATAACGATAATGTGAACAAAACTATAAAATAATTGCAAAATCTTCACAATACAAATTGCAAGACAAAAAGTAGTCTAACAGTAAAGAAACCTTATCGCTTTGACGACATGAGGAAAATGCAAAGATGTTGTATATCATTACAAAAAATTGTAGAAATTATATTTAACTTGCTAGAAATAATCTCTTAAAATAGAGAAATCTCACTAAATATAAAACATACAACTTTTAAGTTGTTAAGTTTAGTTGTTATATTATTTATGTGTATTTAAATATTAATTTAAATTAAAAAAATAAACCTAAAAACTGAAACGAGCCTCTTGCAAGTTGAAAACAGAAGGAGCCTCTTGCAAATTGAAAACAAAAGGAGCCTCTTACTAAAAAGAACACACACACACACACACAATATAATACGAAAATTTAAAAGTTAAAGAGAGACAGAAGAAGGACACAGTTGATTTATATGAGTTCGATTAACAACCAAGTCTACGTCTATTCCCCAATTATCCAAATTGAGTATTTCACTATAAGAATCTGAGTATTAAATTTGACGAGCCTCTCCAAGCTCACAAGTACAAATTTTTCAAGGTTTTCCAACCTTCCACACTCGAAGTGTATATCAAGCTTGTAAAAGCTCACAAAAAATAAAATGTAAAATCAAAAGTAAATTCTCAAATAACAATTTCTCTCTTAATAGAGTGATTTCACTTTCTAAGGCACAATAAAAATGATATGACTCTCAAGAATATAGATGATGCTTAAATGTTTTGAAAGTCTGAGAATGTTCATTGCTTCACAAGTGTTGTTGTTCTTCTTTAAATAGACAATTTCTTCAACCAATCGTTGCTTCCTCTTAATTCCGAGTTGACTTTAGATTTTCAATATCATCTTTGCTGGAACAAAAAGTTTTGAAGTTAATTGTTTGAAAAGGTAAGATCCTCCCGGATGTTAATAGGGAAAGTTTACTAAGATGGTTCTTGCAAGAAAAGAAGTAATTTCTTATAATTTTATTTCCTTTTGAGAATTAAACCATTAATTGTGCAAGCAAACAAATCCAATTTTAGTTTTGAAATATTAGACCATTATCATCAAAATCGTTAAATATAAACCTTGACCTAACATTCTTCCCCTTTTTGTTGATTACAAGTAATAATAGATATATTTTTCAAAATTCAAAGAGATAATAGATGATTTCAAAAGATATCTGTGACTTTTATATGTTCTCACATAATTAGAAGGAGTCTATCTCTTAAGAAAGGAACCTATCATTTATATATCACAGATTTTTACAAGTTCAACAACAAAATCAATCACGTATATAATTGATGTAGTATTGATAAATATATCATCATATATGAAAAAATATATCCACATAAACTCTGCCCCTTTGTCATTATCAAAAAATAACAGAGTATAGGGAGGAAGGAACTATCACAAGTTTGAATAAGCCAGGTAGAAAAGAATAGCAACAAAGTTAATGAAGGGATTCAAAGATGTTCTCACATATGTTCTTGATTGGCTTGAATGTGTTACAGTTGTTGATGGAGTTTTGCAATATTTTCATCCTGAAGAGGAACAGGAGTTTGTTGCTCTGGAGTAGGATCTAAGTTTTCTACTACTCTTTCAGATCTTTTGTCTATCCAGACACTGTTATGCAATCTATATCTAAATTGATGGGGAATGGAAGGGTGAAATAGCTAGTGCATACCAATTCAGATTTGCAAAACGAACTCCATAATAGTTGAAAATCTTAGTGAGCAACATCCCATAAGGTAGGCAACCGGATGTATTCTTATGATTCCCTTTATCTACCATGAACCTCAAGATCATAGCTGGAAGATTATTTTCTTCCCTTTTAGCAAATTATACATCACATAAGAAGGGATGTCAAATGCGGTTCAACCTAGCCTGATTTTAGCCCGGGGTGATCTGGGAAAGGGCTGGCCATGAGCTGACCACGTTTAACTGGACCGGGTCACGAGACAAAGTCAACAGGGCCACGGGCTGACCGTTATTTCAAAAATGACATCATTTTGTTAAAAACGACGTTATTTTGTTAAAATAACGCCATTTTTTATGTTTTTCTTTTAAAAAAATATGGTGGGCTAGGCCACGAACCGACTTATCCTGGCAGTCTATACATAAGTGTCCAGCAGGTTGCTCCTTTCAACTGAGTTACTCCTGGAAAAATTGAAGTAGCTAAAAGTGATGCAAGACATCATGGTATTAAGTCTAATTGCCTGCTCCAGGGTCTCCCGTCTTAGGTGTTTTTAACATGAAGGCAGATGGATTTGACAACTTCGACAAACTTCAGATTATCAACATTTGACAGCACGTTGTAACGCTATTCAAAATAAAAAAATTAGACTACTACTATAGCAGTGGTGAGTTTAGGTAGACATCATAGAGAGTGTGTGTAAAGTTGTTGAAATGAAATTAATCGATGTTTAGGTTAGGGGTTTGGTTTTAGAAATAAGAAAATAAAAAAAACCTAAAAATAACTAAGAAAAGCAATGTAAAGAAAACATGTAAAAAAATGACAAAAGAGGGGAAATCGATAGGGATTAGGTTCTTTAGTTCAATCTCAGCCTACACACTAATTAAACATATTTATTGATTTGTTGTTCTCAAACCTCTCCTAGAAACTATTAATTGTGGGTTAATAATTAACCTGATTTTCCCTTAAATAGTGTTTAATCAAGATACGATCTTTAATTAAACCTAACTATTAAATAATCTAGGATACGATCTCTAGATTCAATTAGGAAGTAGCATTACGAATTAGACAAATTTATTAATCAAGGCAATAACCACATATGATGCATCATTTAACCTAGGTTATGTTATCCCTAATGATTATGAATCATTAGATGCTACATTTGAATTTCAACATAACAATTATGGATTATATTGAAATTCTAGCAATAGGTTTGCAAATAAATGATTCAATGAATGTATTAAAATCATCTTTTCACAATACCTAATGGATTCATACATAAATAACTGAACAATAATAAGAATACGATTATCCATACAAAAAACCCAAATCAATTAACATAGGATAACGCAATCAATTTCTAATGAGAGAAAGAAACAACTAAAACAAAGAAAGAGTGCTTACCCAGGTCATTGGCTTTGATGTCGCCTTTGAACAGGTGTTGGGAAGCTACCCCTCCATGGGTCTCCTCATAATGGCGAGCTTACCACCATCTTCGCGCTCAACAAAAGTTCCCACTCGATTCAGCCCAAAATACCCTCTTCAGTCGAGACTCTCCCTTACTCCTCACCTACGCTACTATTCTATTTTTCTAATTAATTTTTGATCCACTTTACTATTCACTTATTAAAAACCCTTATTTACTCCTTTGCTACTATACGACTGCAATGTTTTGTCATTTTATCCCAATAGCTACCATTTTCTTCTCACCTTGGTGCCTTACGCATTGTCCATTAATTAAATTAATACCTTGCATGACCATGCAAATCTATGCAACAACATGGGAATTCTAGCTGCCATGTTTTGATGCTCCTTGATCCACCTTGCTGCCTTATGGTTTCTTCATTTGTTGTTGATGTATTGTGCTTCTCCTTCATGTCACACATGTGCTGTCATTTTGCTCTAGCATGTTGCATGAAAGTTCCTCATTGTTCGCATGTTTTTGGTCCACCTATGCAATGTTTTGATGTTTTATCCTAACAGCTACCATTTTCTTCTCACCTTGGTGCCTTATAAATTGTTCATTAATTAAATTAATACCTTACATGACCATGCGAAATCTATACAACCCACATTCTTTTCTTTGTTTTTTTATTTTTCTTGTGTTCTTTTAATTTTCTTCTTCTTGCTTCATGAAGACAAGTAAATATTAGTCTTCGAGAAATGGCCCAGTTATCGTGCATTCAACTCACTTTAACTTCTTTACCTTCGAATTGTGCCTAAAATCACATATGAGTCAAAGTGAGTATCTTAAGCAATTTCATGTTAATAATCACTAAGTGTTATGGAATAATTATACATTCAATTAAACACCTATCAATTTCCCTCACACTTAGCTTTTGGCCGTCCTCGAACAAAACATCAAAATTAAGCTCATAGACCCAAACACAATTACTCATCTCCTAAATTTCCTAAGAATACATAATCATAAACAAAGATGAACGAGTTTTAGAAATCATAGCAAGAACTTAACTTTTCAAGCTTTTACTCATGATCAACCAACATTCAATATCTTTAAAATCCAAGCAATCTAGTGGTAGACTTGAAAATTGTGTTTAGCTAAAACATATCCATGTATAAAGTCAATTGCATATCATTTCATTTCTCCATCACTATGATTCACATGCAAAATTATGAATCAAAGGAATTTTCAAGGTTATAATGTGGGTAAAGTTAAGGTGAGATGTATTTGGTTCAAGTAACTTGAAAGCCACTAAGCTAGTGAAACAAAGCAACACTCAATGTGACATCAAGTGTATAAGTTAACACTCATCAAAAATTGGGCACCATCAGTTATAATGAATACAACATTTATATTTGATAACCCAATTTAGTTCTCACACATCAACCACATAAAGCATATACCAAATCAAAGGAATCACTCCTATAATTGATGATAATACATTGAAACCACATAAGAGTTAACCTTCCAAGCTAACATCTACCTCATATTCAACATACTCTAATAACACATTTAGGAGGATGCATTAATCATAAAAAACTTTTCAACACATGTGCAATTCCTCCTTAATATATTTTTTAAAACATTTTTTCTCTTTTTCTTTTCCTTTCTTTTCTTTTCTGTAATAAAAATTAAAATAAACTACATCATCATGGAAATTTCAATAATAAGATAAAAAATAACATCCCAGCATTATAACCAACCCACACATACGCATACCCCCATACTTATAATTTTGTACTTCTATAAACTCAAAACTAAAAAAAAATGTTCCACTAGCTTCAAGGCTTGGGATAGACATCTGGTTAGGTTAAAGCATGTAATATGACTAATACAAAAAGAAAAGGCAAATAAAGCTCAATGGGGCTTATCAAAAAAGAAAAATCATATAATGGGTAGGTTATTTGGCTAATATAGGTCAGAAAAACAAAGAATGCCTAATCATATCCATATTAATGCATGTGATAAAAATGTGGTCTCGAATAGAAATTCAAGGCAAAATTAGGATGTACATTTCTTAAAGGTCAAACATTATCAAATGACAATGAGACTGATATGAATATGTCAGTCTAATAAGGCTCAAAACCTCATCGTCTTTATATACCACTAATCACTACTCTTCTAAAGATAACACATATTGACCAGTCACAAGAGTAAAAGTATATGCTAAATTTTCTATGAAATTCTCTAGTCAAATCACACTCTAATCATGATTATATAGTCTTAGAATCAGCAGAAAAGAGAAAATTTTTGTTTTGTTGTTTTATTCTTTCTCTCATTTTGATTTAAAACTTAAAACAAGTAAAAAGAAACAAATTCAAAAACATATATGCATACAAAAAAAATGCGAAAAAAGTAAAGGAAAAGAAATTTACTCCCTTTGGGTTGCCTCCCAAGAAGCACCTTTATTTATTATCGCAGGCTCAACTTCTTTTTCTCCTCACATGACAAAATTGTGATATTCAGGTATTACAATTAACGCCACTTCCATGTGAGGTTGTTCCAAATAGGCCCTTAGTTGATCATCATTCGCATTTAGAATCCTCCCTATCCTTAGACTTTAGATCTCTACTAAGTCCATGCTTTCTTAAAAGATCTCGAATGTCTTTCACCTTTTTCTTCCTCGTTTAATTCCTCTAACCTACTAGGTAAAAGTAAAGGGTCATTCTCAATAACAAAATGGAACTTAATACTTACTTCCGAGCTAAAAGATATGTCTTTTTTTTTGCTTCGCGCTCCTTATTGCTTCTTCCACACAAGCAACTCCTTGAGTAATGCTCTCAAAATTCTCAAGCTCCTCATCACTTTGTAAAGTTTCCACACTTACATCTATTGGGTACACCTCAGGTTTATATGGCTGCGCCTTTTCCCTTTGCGGTTCCATATGAGTGATATCTCCTTATCGAGGCAATTTATCTTGTTGGAATTGCAGAGTATCCTGTCCGATTTGCTATACACCTTACTTAAATAGTTATTGCATATTTTGCTGGAACTGCTGCATATTTTTTTGAATTTAAAGATTGATAACAATATTCATCAATTCTTCCAGAGATGCACTTGAGTTTTGTTAGCTCTCTACATCTTGGAAACTAAACCAAGAATGCCTGTCATCCTATTGGAATTGTAGGGTATTTTATTGAAGTTGTTGCATACTCTCTTGAAGTTGCTGCATACCCTGTTGAAATTGAAGATGGCTAGCATTACATGTCTTGATATAGTCGTCTAGAGGCGTCTTAAGTTATGACAAGAAGCTTTTGGTCCAGAAGGGAATTGCTATGTGTCCTGCAAACTATCATAGAAGTAATTCTGATGGTTATCTCGTCCGTAACCAAAGTTAAGCTGATCAGTCCAACCTTGGTTATAGGATTGAGAATAAGAGTTATAAAAGAAATTACTTCTACCCATGTCAAATTTTTTCTTACATAAATAACAAACAAAAAGTGAAAAAATCAAGAAATAACTGAAAAGAAATGAATTACAAACAAATATCTACAAAACATCAATTAAAAATGACAAACAAAAACTAAAACACTACACTCCCCGGTAACAGCGCCAAAATTGACAGTGGGTCATAATGCTAGTCAAAATAAAAACTAGACTAACACTATAACAATGGTGAGTTTAGGTCGATCCCATAGAGAGAGTGTGTAAAGTTGTTGAAATGAAATTAATTGTTGTTTAGGCTAGGGGATTTAGATTTAGAAATAAGAAAATAAAATAAAGTTAAAATAATTAAGAAAAGTACTGTAAAGAAAACATTTAAAAAATGACAACAGTGCAGAATTTGGTAGGGATTCGGTTCTTTGATTCAATCTCAGCCTACACCCTAATTAAACATATTTCATTGATTTGTTGTTCTCAAACCTCTCCTAGCAATTGTTAATCGTGGGTTAATAATTAACTCGAGTTTTCCCTTAAGTAGTGTTTAATAAAGATATGATTGTTAATTAAACCTAACTACCGATTAACCTTGGATACGATCTTTAGATTCAATTGGGTAGTAACATTACAAATTAGAAAAATCGATTAATCAAGGAAATAACCACATACAATGCGTCATATCAATGAAATCATTAAAATCATCTTTTCACAATACCCAATGAGATCATACACAAATAATCGAACGATAATGAGAATACGATTATCCATACACGAAACAAAATCAATTAACATAGGATAACACAATCAATTTCTAATGAGAGAAAGAAACAACTAAAACAAAGAAAGAGTGCTTAACTAGGTCATTGGCAGCGATGTAGCCTCCAAATCGATGTCAGGAAGCTACCACTCTATGGGTCTCCTCATGGTAGAGAGCTTACCTCCATCTTTATGCTCTCCCAAAGCTCCCAAACCATTTTAATCTACTTCCCATCCTTATACATTAAATTCACATGAAGTACCATGCACAACTCACATCTTTGTTTCATCATTCCAGCTATTACGTTTTCATTCTCCTTGATCCACCTTGCTGCCTTACGTTTTCTTCATGTGTTGTTGTATTGTGCTTCTCCTTCACGTCACACATGAGTTGTCATTTTGGTCTAGCATGTTGCATGAAATTTCCACGTTGTTAGCATGTTTTTGGTCCACCTGTGTAATGTTTTGATGTTTGATCCCAACAGCTACCATTTTCTTCTCACCTTCGTGCCTTATGCATTGTCCATTAATTAAATTAATACCTTGCATGCCCATGCAAAATCTATGCAACCCACATTCTTTTCTTTCTTTTTTATTTTTCTTATGTTCTTTTAATTTTCTTCTTCTTGCTCCATGAAGACAAGTGAATATTAGTCTTCGAGAAATGGCCCAATTATCGTGCTTTTGACTCACTTTAACTTCTTTACTTCTAAATTATGCCTAAAATCACATATGAGTCAAAGTGAGCATCTTAAGCAATTTCATGTCAATAATCTCTAAGTGTTATAGAATAATTATACATTCAATTAAGCACCTATCAATTTCCCCCACACTTAGCTTTTGGTCGTCCTTGAGCAAAACATCAAAAGTAAGTTCATAGACACAAACACAATTACTCATCTCCTATATTTCCCAAGAATACATAATCACAAACAAAGATGAACAAATTTCAAAAATCATAGCAAGAACTTAACATTCCAAGCTTTTACTCATGATCAATCAACATTCAATATCTTTAAAAACCAAGCAATCTAATGGTAGACTTGGAAAATGTGTTCAACTAAAAAATATCTATGCGTACAGTCAATACCATTCATGATCATGGCAATCTACAACTTTGCATATCATTCCATTTCTTTACCACTATGATTCACATGCAAAATTATGAATCAAAGGAATTTTCAAGGTTGTAATGTGAGTAAAGTTAAGGTGAGATGTATTTGGTTCTAGTAACTTGAAAGCCATTAAGCTAGTGAAACAAAGCAACACTTAATGTGACATCAAGTGCACAAGTTAACACTTATAAAAAATTGGGTACCATTAGTTATAACGAATACAACATTTATATTCACAACCCAATTCAATTCTCACACACAAACTACTTGAAGCATATACTAATACAAAGGAATCACTTATACAATTGATGATAATACATTGAAACCACATAAGCGTTAACCTTCTAAGCCAACATCTACCTCATATTCAACATACTCCAATAACACATTTAGGAGGATGCATTAATCATAAACAACTTTTCAACACATGTGCAATTCCTCCTTGATACTTTTTTAAAACATTTTTTTCTCTTTTCCTTTCTCTTTTCTTTCTTTCTTTTCCTTTCTCTTCTTTTCTCTAATAAAAAATTAAAATAAACTATATCAATATGGGAATTTCAATAATAAGATATAAAATAACATCCCAGCATTATAACCAACCCACACATATGCATACCCCCACACTTAGAATTTTGTACTTCCATAAACTCAAAAATAAACAAATGTTTCACTAGCTTTAAGGCTTGAGACAGACATTTGGTTAGGTTAAAGCACGTAATTTAGCTAATAAAAAAAGAAAAGGCACATAAAGCTCAATGAGGCTTATCAAAAAGGAAAAATCATATAATGGGTAGGTTATTTGGCTATTGTAGATCAGAAAAGCAAAGAATGCCTAATCATATCCATGTTAGTACATGTGATAAAAATGTGGTCTCGAATAGAAATTCAAGGAAAAATTAGGATGTACATGTCATGAAGGTCACACATTATCAAAAAACAATAAGACTGATATGAATGTGTCAGTCCAATAAGGCTCAAAATCTTATCAGCTTTGTCAACCACTAGTCATTACTCTTCTAAAGATAACGCACATTGACCAATCATAAGAGTAAAAGTACATGCTAAAGTTGCTATGAAATTCTCTAGTCAATTCACACTCTAATCATAATTATATAGTCCTAGAATCAACAGAAAAGAGAAAATTTTTGTTTTGTTGTTTTATTCTTTCTCTCATTTTGATTGAAAACTTAAAACAAGTAAAAAGAAATAAATTCAAAAACATACATGCACATAAAAACTAATGCGAAAAAGTAAAGGAAAAGAAATTTACTCCCTTTGGGTTGCCTCCCAAGAAGCGCCTTTGTTTATTGTCGTTAGCTCAACTCCTTTTTCTCCTCACGTGACAAAATTGTGATATTTAGGTATTACAATTAGCACCACTTCGATGCTAGGTTGTTCCAAATAGGCTCTTAGTTGATCATCATTCGCATTTAGCATCCTCCCTATCCTTAGACTTTTGATCTCTACTAAGTCCACGCTTTCTTAAAAGATCTCGAATGTCTCTTCATCTTTTTCTTCCTCATTTAATTCCTGTAACCTACTAGGTAAAAGTAAAGAGTCATTCTCAACAACAAAATGGAACTCAGTACTTACCTCCGAGCTAAAATATATTTCTTTTTCTTCTTCGAGCTCCTCCTTTGCTTCTTCCACACAAGCAACTCCTTGAGTAATGCTCTTAAAATTCTCAAGCTCCTCATCACTTTGTGAAGTTTCCATACTTACATCTATTGGGTACACCTCAGGTTGATATGGCTGTGCCTTTTTCCCTTTGCAGTTCCATATGAGTGATATCTCCTTATCGAGGCAATGCATTTTGTTGGAATTGTAGAGTATCCTGTCGAATTTGCTGTATACCTTACTGAAATAATTGTTGCATATTTTGTTGGAACTGTTGCATATTTTGTTGAATATAAAGATTGATAGCAATCACAATATTCATCAATTCTTCCAGAGATGTACCTTAGTTTTGTTGGCTCTCTGCATCTTGGAAACTAAACCAAGACTGCCTTTCATCCTATTGGAATTGTAAGGAATTTTGTTGAAGTTGTTGCATACCCTGTTGAAATTGAAAATGGCCAACATTACATGTCTTGATATAGTCGTCCAGAGTTGTCCTAAGTTATGATAAGAAGCTTTTGGTCCAGAAGGGATTTGTTGTACCTCCTGCAAACTATCATAGAAGTAATCTTGATGGTTATCTCATCTATAATTATCTCATCTATAACCAAAGTTAAGTTGATCAGTCCAACCTTGGTTATAGGATTGAGAATATGAGTTATAAAAGAAATTACTTCTAACCATGTCAAATTTTTTTCACATAAATGCTAAACAAAATGTGAAAAGATCAAGAAATAATTGAAAAGAAATTAATTAAAAGAAAATATGTAAAAAACATCATTTAAAATCATAAACAAAAACTAAAACACTGCACTCCCTGATAACAACGCCAAAATTGATAATGCGTCGTAATGCTAGTCAAAATAAAAACTAGACTAAAACTAAAACAGTGGTGAGTCTAGGTCGTTCCCATAGAGAGTGTGTGTAAAGTTATTAAAATGCTATTAATCGTTGTTAAGGTTAGGGGTTTGGATTTAGAAGTAAGAAAATAAAATAAAGCTAAAATAACTAAGAAAATCAATGTAAAGAAAACATGTGAAAAATGACAGAAGTGGAGAATTCGATAGGGATTCAGTTCTTTGCTTCAGTCTTAGCCTACACCCTAATTAAACATATTTCATTGATTTTTTGTTCTCAAACCTCTCCTAGCAACTATTACTTGTGGGTTAATAATTAACCCGAGTACTCCCTTAGGTAGTATTTAATCAAGATACGATCGTGAATTAAACCTAACTACCAATTAACCTTGGATACGATCCCAAGATTCAATTGGGCAGTAGCATTATGAATTAGAAAATTCGATTAATCAAGGTAATAACTACATACGATGCATCATTTAACCTAGGTTTATCCCTAATGATTACGGCTCATTAGTATTTGCATATGAATTTCAACATAACAATTACTGATTATGTCGAAATTCTAGCAATGAGTTTTCAAATAAACGATTCAATGAAATCATTTAAATCATCTTTTCACAATACCCAACGGGTTCAGACACAAATAATCAAACGATAACGAGAATACAATTATCCATACACTAAATCAATTAACATAGGATAACACAATCAATTTCTAATGAGAGAAAGAAACAACTAAAACAGAGAAAGAGTGCTTACCCAAGTCATTGGCGATGATGTAGCCCCCGAATCCATGTCGGGAAGCTACCCCTCCATGGGTCTCCTCATGGTGGAGATCTTACCTCCATCTTCATGCTCTCCCGAAGCTCCCGAACTATTTTAATCCACTTCCCATATACATTGAATTCACATGAAGTACCATACACAGCTTACATCTTTGTTTCATCATTCCATCTGCTACGTTTTGATGCTCCTTGATCCGCCTTGTTGCCTTACGTTTTCTTCATGTGTTGTTGTTGTATTGTGCTTCTCCTTCATGTCACACATGTGATGTCATTTTTGCCTAGCGTGTTGCATGAAGGTTCCACGTTGTTTGCATGTTTTTGGTCCACCTGTGCAATGTTTTGATGTTTTATCCCAACAACTACCATTTTCTTCTCACCTTGGTACCTTATGCATTGTCCATTAATTAAATTAATACCTTGCATGACCATGTAAAATCTATGCAACCCACATTCTTCCTTTTTTTATTTTTTTGTGTTCTTTTAATTTTCTTCTTCTTACTCCATGAAGACACGTGAATATTAGTCTTCGAGAAATGGCCCAATTATCATGCTTTCAACTCACTTTAACTTCTTTACTTCCCAATTGTGCCTAAAATCACATATGAGTCAAGGTGAGTATCTTAAGAAATTTCATTTCAATAATCACTAAGTGTTATAGAATAATTATACATTCAATTAAGCAGCTATGAATTTCCCCGACACTTGGCTTTTGGCCGTCCTTAGGCAAAACATCAAAATTAGGCTCATAGACTCAAACACAATTACTCATCTCCTATATTTCCCAAGAATACATAATCATAAACAAAGATGAATGAGTCTCAAAAATCATAGCAAGAACTTAACATTCCAAACTTTAACTCATGATCAATCAACATTCAATATCTTTGAAAACCAAGCAATCTAATGGTAGACTTAGAAAATATGTTTAACTAAAATATATCCATATGTACAGTCAATACCATTCATGATCATGGCAATCTACAACTTTGCATATCATTTCATTTCTCCACCACTATGATTCACTTGCAAAAGTATGAACCAAAGGACTTTTCAAGGTTATAATGTGGGTAAACTTAAGGTGAGATGGATTTGGTTCAAGTAACTCGAAAGCCATTAAGCTAGTGAAACAAAGCAACACTCAATGTGACATCAAGTGCACAAGTTAACACTCATCAAAAATTGGGTATCATCAGTTATAACGAATACAACATCTATATTTCACAACCCAATTCAGTTCTCACAAACAAACCACAAGAAGCATATGAAGTAAATGACTTGTTAATATAGAAATCACGTATAATATGTAAAATACACAAGAAGTGGGGGTTGAATTGTGTCAGATCATTCAAGATAATAATCTTTAAAAAAACTTATTGATTTTCTTGACAAATTCAGATGATCACAAAATAATTCACATAACTTTGTGAGTAATTCAATAGTGAAAATCAATATCTATTCTTCTAATAACAAGAAAATTAAAAAGATAAGAGTTAGAGAACATGATGCCGCGATTTATCTTAGTTCACCCTTAACCTTGCGCTACGTCCAGTCCTCAAAGTCCGTTTGAGATTTCCACTATAACTTTTAACGTTACAAGTATTATTTCTACACTTTCAGAGCCTCTTCGGGTCTCTTTCTCAAAGTATTCTTTATCTACTTTCTTAGCCTCTTCAATGAGATCACCGTCGTGTCCTTCAGGAAACTTCTTCTTCTTTCCTTTTTCTTTATGTATCACTGGTGCTAAGTTTCTTGGTTATACATTTGGTACAATCTTGATTGTCGTTCTGCTCGTTATTGGATAGATTGTATAAGGATCTTTAGTCATCTTCAATGGATATGATTCTGTCTTTTCATCTCGCAGAATACTATAGAGTCTTTGTTCTTCAGGACTTAGAAGATGTATCGTCTGATCATTTACTGTTACAGATTCAACTTGAACCTTAACTGTCTGTTTAGGAAGTTCTCTGATGATAATTGAACTTCTGTTACGATAAGGTGTTGATTCTTCTATGATCTTCATCTTCAAATCTTCTTTCTTTATCGGTTGAGGAGGGTTGTAAGGTACTAGCTATTATTGAACAATCTGTGTCTTCCGTGGAACATCAGACGATGAAACAAGTTTCATCTTCTTTTGTGCTTCTACTAATTTGGAAGACAATTGTTGTTGAGGCTTCCTCTTCTGAAATACTAACTTCCTTTTTATCTTTGTCTCTCCAAATAATTTTGTTGATTGAATCTGAGGGATAAAGACAATTGATTTGGTAGGCTACTGTTGTTGATTTTGCTCCTTTTTACTTTCAGAGTCTCCACCAAGAATCAGAAATTTCTGCTTCTTCTGTTCTTGTTGTCACAGGGTCATTAATCTTGGTGACCTTCTTGACTTTTCAGGCCTTTCTGATTGGAGCGTCTCAGCCTTCCTCTTTAAAGACACTTGTTAAACCTTGCTTTCCTTCCTTTTTGGAAATGTCTTGGCTTATATCTGCACATCAGATGATTGTTCAACCTTTTTCTCTACTGATATTCTTCTGGACGATCTAGGTTTTGCTTGTATTTCTGACAAAACATTTTCTTTCTTGCTTCATCTTACTAAAAGCTCCCCCTTAGACTGTGCTTTCAGTGTAAAATATACATCCGCTTTGACTTCAGTCTTGATCCCCATTTTGTGAATATTAGAGGCATTGATAATACTCTTAACATTCAGCTTTACTATATTTCCTCTATCAAGTAGGATTCTAGATTCTTTGAAGAATCTTGTCAATGGCATACCGTATGGTAAAGAAATACTTTCGCATGATAATCCTCCCTAGCCTTTATCATGCACTTCAAAATCAAGAATGGAAGATTTACCAATTGATGAGTGAGTAGATGAAATAGATAATGTTCATCATTCATTGTCACAAAATCCTTTGATCATGCTCTTAGTAAGATACAGTGGAGAAGAATTGAATGAAGACCCTAGCCTTCCGAATGAGGGTTGAAGACTTCTTAACTCTTAGATTACTAGACCTATATAGTTGTCGATTGATGTTGGCTTTGTCTATATGACTTTGAGTAATCCAATCTGTATTGTTGAACAGTTCTACTCCTTCATTTGGACACCCAATAGCCTTTACAACAAAATCTTGTGTGATTATTACCGATAACCCATTTACCATCGATACCAAGGTGTTGTCTACCACCTTTGCATTCTTCCAGAACTCATTTACTTCATTTAAATACATCGTGTCCTGTATATTGAAGAAATTGTTTCAACCAACTGCTTCAATCTCAGGTTCGATATTCATTAGATTATTCTTCAAATAAGTAAAATCAACGAGTCTACCATAGACAAGAGATTTCAACATTTTTAATCTATAAAGGATAAACACTAAACACAAAGATGTATTTTGATTAAAGAAGCGAGGTTAGTATAAAAATGAAATTTGATTAAAGAAGCGAGGTTAGTATAAAAATGAAAGAAATATATGAAATGAGATGAAACGGATTTGAAGTTTAGAACAGAGTGTTTGATCATCTTTGTTGAGAGCACTTAAACAAGTCGATTTCAAAGTTTTTCAAGAAAATTCTAGAGTGTAAGGTGTTGCAGATTCTAAGATGATTTCCTTTTTATATACACTCTTAAAAAAATTACCATTTGTAACATTTTTACTGATCCTCCGGTAATCATGAAATTGAAACTACCGAGTGATAAATTACCGTTACTATATAATATGAAAACTTACGACTTTTCAGCTTCTTCAGAAAGAGTCATCTAGATCATAGAGTCTCAGACGAATGGTCATTTAACATTACCATATTCAGATTCCGTCTAATTTCCTTGAATTTGTCTTCACTTAAGGGTTTTGTGAAGATATCTGCCCATTGTTGATTCATCTTAACAAATTGTAGATTGATGATCCCTTTCTGTACATAGTCTCTTATAAAATGATGTCTAACTTCAATATGCTTTGCCCTTGAGTGTTGTATTGGATTCTTTGAGAGATTAATTATTGGATCCCGCTTGTTTCCAGAATCCAACCTCTTACGAAAACATGAAACGTGAGCATCTTACCCTGAAGGGATATTGCCTTGAACCCTCATTATTCATTATCCATTCAGCTTCATCCTCATAACATCCCAAAAATTTCCTCACAATTAGGTCAATAGCGTGCCCACACAAATCAGAACAGAATTTGGGAATCTTCAAACCAGAATTTCATTTTGACTTCTTCCAAGAAATTGTAATTCTAAGTCTCTAGTTTATTTTGAATCAAGAACCATCTTAATCGGAGCTCTATAGATCAGTATATGCTTAAAAAACTAAAGGGTGTTCATACCCTAATCATGCTCTCCCAACCGACCCCTCATTTTCCTTCAATAAAACTTTTTCAAATCAACTCCAAAAGATACCAATTTTCATGAGAGATAGTAAACGATGCTAGGAATCCATTGCTTTAAGAATCACTTCATTTGGAGATCGTATGAGGAAGTTATGACCAAAAGAATCCAACATGTTATTACCCTCAATCAATTTGTACCTATCTTAGTGCGATTTGCATAACTTTCACAAAAAATGTTTGATTGATTTCGTTCTTGGACCGTTGGAAAGAAGACTTCTAGATCAACAACTTTTATGCAGACTACAAAGTGAGATTCTACCTCTAAAAGGGTCCAAAATCGTGATTTACTGAAGCGGTCCCGTGTATGTCCGTTTAACGAACATCCCTGTCCGTTTAACGAACATTATTAGGCCTAGAGGCTCATTTTCACCCGAGAACGTCCGTTTAACAGACATAGGTGACCCAAACCTCCTTCCAAAGCCTCTCTAATGGTTCCAACATTCATTCTAACACCATATACACTCATAATCTTCCAAAATCCAACTCTTTTAGAGCAAAATCACTTCATATCACTTCAACACCAAATTTATCTCAGAACATTCTCAAATCTCAACTCATTTGGTTCATCAAAACCACAAATTTACCATAGTTGTCATGTGCATACACTCCATGCAACATCACAACTTGTAACGAACATATCTTTTCACTCCGGTATCCAAAAATTACAAACTTTATAGCGTTGGAAAGCTAGAAAGATCATCTACAGCTTCCATAAAGACAGCTTTGTCTAATTCTACCTAAATTAATCCAGTTTTCCCCTGGAAGTCAGAACACAAATCTTATCCCTGTGAAAACTTGCAAAACTTTCCCAACTTTACTTCCTCTATTACAACATCATTCATAACAATTCAATTGCCAATTGGAATTCATCAAACCCTCAACTTCAATTCATTTGACTCTTCATATTCAACAACATCTCATGATTCATAACATTCCTTTCTTTCTTTTCCATAGTGCCTTACTTATATATATAACAATAGTTCATGTTCAATATTCATCAACTCAAGTGGATAGCTTCTCCAATTATATCTAATTTCAACTCACATCATCCATACATAATTCATATTTCAAATCTATACACAAATCCATATTTCATTAATATCATAAGATAAGTGTTTACAAGCTTTATTGGCATCTCATGCCACAATACATCATCAATATCAAAATCTGAAATAAAAAAGATACAAAATCCCATAATTCTCCACATATGTCTAATGTCTTATTTTTACATCAATCTAACTTCAAATACAAAATATGCATAATCGAACGAATGCCTTGACTTTCTTTCATCCGATCTCTTTCTCATCACCTGGAGATGGGAATGAAAGTGGGGGTGAGCTTAACGCTCGTGGGTAACAGGTTTATAACCAAGAAACAAGCAAAAACAATTGAAATATTTATTTCCATTGTAAAACTCACATTGAAATCCATGTAACACATATTTCTCAAATTCACAACTTATCAAACAATTCATAAACATCATAAATCATGAATTCATCGAAACTTGTCACAAATCACGAACACATAAGCACATTAGAAATGGTTTGGGTGGATCCAAAAACAGAATGTACTACACATTTCTACTTAATGGTCCTGTGTAGCTGTGAATAGAGTACTAACGCAATCCCATATAATAGTTTTACGTAGTCGTGAACTTATAGGAGTCCATAAAGGAGCTCTATGCCACTAGCGGGCAAGTCAATGTGCATGTGACTTAACTTAGGGGGACCACCATAACCCACTTAACACGTAATTCATGAACTTGAAAACAGATTGCCCTAATGGCAACAGTTTGGAAACTTGTTTTTCATGAACATGTAATTTTTCGAAAACCCTTTTCATTTAGCAATTCCAATTCATGAACCACATTTATATACTAAGAATATAGTAAATTCTCAAATCATTCAAAAGCAATGATGCAATATTTATGAAGCCATTGAAATCATTTTATTCTCTTGA
>JANZXV010000005.1:9524303-9535525 GCA_027576455.1 Erythroxylum roigii
AACAGGAATGGCAAAGGTAGCTTGGCAATCTATATGCCAACCCAAAGAAGAAGGGGGATTGGGAATTGAATCCTTATTTATTAAGAATAGAATCCTCATATCTAAAAGAATCTGGCGGCTACTCATTGATTAGGAAACATTGTGGGCCAAATGGATGCATACTTATATTTTAAAAGAAAGGAGTTTCTGGTCTCTAAAACCTAAGCCCAGCTACACTTGGTTCTTTAACCAACTCCTAGGTATGAGGGGAGAGCTTTATCAACATACAACTTGCCAAATAGGGGAGGGTGATAGACTCTTATTCTGGTTTGATAACTGGATAAGAAATGGCCCCATAATTCATAACAGCATGGCCAATTCTCTCTTACACCGCATCCCCAAGGATGCTAAACTCCATGCTATCATTTCTAATGGTGAGTGGACACTATCTTTGGATGAGATAACTAGCCTACACATCGCTCCTCTCACCAGATAGGGGGAGAGAGATAACTACTTTTGGAGGAGTATCCCAATTTCAGAGATTATACCTAAGGCAGTAAGAAAATTTAGGGCAAGACCAGAAAATAGGGTTGGATGGGACACTCTGGTTTGAAATACAACCCTCAGACCTAATGTGAACTTTCTGCTTTGGTTGGCAATAAGGAACAGGTTGAGCACTATAGATCGATTAAATTTCCTAACCTCTCCTAAACATTGTATTTTTTGTCACCTAGTGGAGGAAACCAGAGACCACCTCTTCTTTTAGTGTGGCTTTTCCAGAACACTCTGGTTTACAATTTCAACCTTCAGTGCACCATACCTTAATGCCTGGCGACTCCTAGACATTATGCAAGGGCTTCCTAATCGAACCTTGTCGAAATATGACAAGGACATAACCCTTCTTTTGATGGCTACATATGTTCAGGTTATATGGCATGAGAGAAAATGCAAAAGATTCAAGAATCAGATAACTTCAATGGACTCCCTTATAGAGATCATTACTACAAGTATTAGAGACCAACTGATTGTTAATCAATTACACCTATATTGTAGTGGGATAATGACCTACATTTGGAGGATTTAATTCCTATAAGATGAGCTACACAGTCCTACACACAAAGCTATATAGAAACTAGATTACAACTCAAATAAACTCAGATCTACAACACTTGATCTCTCCCTACTCAGGGGAGATCATATATCGAGACTTTCTCAAGCCAAAGACTTACTTGGTTTGGTTCAGCTCGTCCTTGCCTCTCTTTGGAATGTTGGTAGTAGAGGCCCTGCAGGTCTGCAACTCTAAGCACCCCCTTTTGACACAATCATCACTTTTCCAGATGGCATGTCGAAAACTCGACTCGAGCACACCTACAAGCCATAAGGAGGATCTAAGATTAAATATTAAACGCTATACTCGATACGAGTTGATGTCGTTTACCTGGAAATCACAAACTTTGCGGAAATGTTCCACACCTCAACAACGTCTCCTTATCGTCAGTCGAATCGCAACCCTCCACCCAACCAAATTAGGAAATTTTTTGACGATTAGCGAAAGGTTTGGGTCATTTTACCCTAATAGTTGGGGAGGCCTCTCAACGTGGTCATTTTGTTTTTAACTTGGAATGGATCAAACGACGCTGTTTAGCTTACTGGTTTCTTAAGTCATGCTTTGCTGACTTATAGCCCAAACTCTTCATTGTTTATCCTATATCATTAATGAAAATTTTTAATTTCTAAAAAAATGAGCCAAATTCCCCAATATCTGCATTAAGTTGAATTCCTTATATGGAGTTTTGCATTCTCAACACTTTAACTTGCCTTAGATAGTAAGCTAGGATTATCCTTCCTAGTTTAAGGTGAGAATGATTAGTAATCAATTCCAACTGGTTTAAGAAATTTGATCTTATGCAAGCTACTGCACTCAATTTAGTCCCAAACAAGTCAAAAATCATAGGATTAGCAAATTGAACATAATCAACTATTAGAAGGTGCTTTTTAGGGTTATTCATATCTCTTATATTCTAGGCCAGAATTGACATGTTAAGTTGATTTATTATTTATATTTTTGGCCTTAAGACCTGATATCCTTTGCTTTATTGTGCTAAATCCATCCTACTCCTTTATAGGTAATTGGTTTAATTTTGATTTTTCCATGAGAGCAAATGGAGTTTAAGGATTCACCTGGGGTTTTGTGTTGTTGAGGCAACCTCCTTGGATTGTTAGAGTTGCAACTTAAGATTCAATTTGTTTTGGACCAACCTCCTTATTTGTTATAGTAGTTAAATTCCTTCCAACAAGCTTACACGTATTCATTGCCTCCATAACATCAACCTGAGCATTAGTTTGCTTACAACCGTCCTCCTTATTCATTGTAGGAGTTAAACCATTTCCAATAGGATTATCCATATTAATTGACCCCAAAGGTATACCTATGAGCTCCTCATAACCACCTCTGATAAATGTTCTTCCCGTCGGACAACATTACTTCCCTAATGTAACTAGAGTGGGGCGTCATTGATGAGACTTTATACTATTATGTATCATTTAGTCTCCTTCACCTAATTGTCGCAAGGGAATGATCTTTGGTAACTCCCAAGTGACATCCACGTTTATACAGATTCTCACATAATAATACATTTCCTCTTTGATGTCACCTCATCTATAAAATAGGCATACTTATGTAGTTTGTAAGTAGACTCAGAACATTAATGCACTAATATTCAAGTGGGATTTTGATGGAAATTCACCCACAAAGGTACTTGCTTTATGTGGACCTCCTCCAACTTAATGTCTGGTTTCCATATGTGAAGGAATATTTGGTAGCCCTTGATATGTTAAGGACCCATTTTGACGATTTCCTTCATAGCCGAGGAGCTAGAGAATTTGAAGAGAGAAATATGGTCTTCATTCAGGAACATATCCAATAGACCTCGACCTTTCCATTATTTTATTGCCCATAGTTTCATTAAAGGAAAAGTTAAGCGTTTTCCTAAGAAAAAACCAACCATTGTTGAAGTTAGGTAACAACTCCCTTCCTCAAAGTTTCCAGAGATGAAGAAACCAACAATTCTCCGTTGGAGAGGACGTGGGAATAATAGTGGAGAGAAGAAGATGCGCCTCCAAGCACATATTTCCAAGTTTATGATTTGGAAGAAGAAGCTCTTGCCTGAATGAAAGAGAGTTGAGGCGCCTCCAAAGGAAACAAGGCCTTTGAGGGCAAAAAAAGAAAAGTTAAGGAGAAACTTTGTCCTATGTCTAAAGCTTTCACTAAAGAAACTATAATTAGTAGTTTTGTAGGGAGCTTTGGAAAACTATTACCAAAAATTGTGACTTAAAAGAGAGGGAAAGGTAAAATAATTAGCTTGCCTTAGACCACCACTTTGCAGTGCACTACCGAGAGGGAGTCGAACCAAGCTACAATTGATAGAATGAGCAAGAGACAATGAGGGAATGAGTAAGTAGAAGAGAGGAAAGGTAAGAGTGAAAGGAAGGAGATGGATTGACCTTCACTTAAGAAGGAAAATCAAAGTTTAGAGAGAGGCGAGACTCTCTAATATAATTTGAGGAAAAACTTCTTTTAATGTTCATAACATTAATGTTTCAATTTCCAGTAACTATTTTATTTGTAGTTTTAATTATTATATATTAACTATGTTGAAAAAATTATAGGAGCTTTAAGGAAGATAAGGAGTGTAAAGGTAATAGAACCTGATGAGATACTTACAGAGATGTGTAATAGTCTTAGAAAAGAGGGTTTTACTTGGTTAGCCACCTTTTTAATGCGATCCTAAAGTCTGTCAAAATGTTGGATAAGGGGAGACTTAGTACACTAATCCCTCTTTACAAAAATAAAGTAGACATCCAAAGCTATAATAACTATATAGGCATTAAATTACTCAGTTACATTAGGAAGTTATGGAAAAGGGTGATTGAGAAGAGAGTGAGAAAGGGTATACCTATTTAGGATAACCAATTTGGTTTCATGCTAAGAAGATCTACGACAAAAGTCATACAAGAGACTTACACATAGTTTTTATTAATTTAGAGAAGGCTTATGATAAAATACCTAGGGAAGTAATACATGAAGATCGTTAGAAGTAATTAAATGAGTTCCTGTTGACTATAAATGAAAAGATATTTATGAAGTGCTAAGACTAGTGACAAGAGGAGATACGAAACATTTTTCTATCAATATCAAGCTATAATAAGAATATCCAAGGGGATGTGCTTGGTGTATGTTATTTGTTGATGATATTACTTTAATGTATGAAACAAAAGAAGTTATCAATCACAAGCTAGAACTTTGGAGGAATATGCTAGAGTTAAAAGATTTTAAAATGAGAAGGATTAAGGATGAATGCTTAAAGTGTAACTTTTCAGGTCACAGGATTGCATCCAATGTGAAGGTCAAGGCTGGTACTAAAGTTATACCACAAAAAGATTGTTTTACATATCTTGGATCCATCATTTAAAATAGTAGCAAGAAAAAGGACATAGTTCATCATATTAAATCAGGGTGACTAAAATGGTGGAATGTCTCAAGAGTTGTATATGACAAAAAGATACTTTTCACACTAAAAGGTAAATTAAATCGTTTAACAATTAAGTTGATCATGCTTTATGGGATAAATTTTTTTCCTATCAAACAGATGCATAGTTATAAGTTAATAGTAGTACTTCATTAGATGAAGATACTTCATTAGATGTACTATTAATGCTAACATTAATAGTAAAATAAGAGAGACAAGGCTTAGGTAGTTTGGATATGTTGAGAGGAAACATTCTAACTTCCTAGTACAAAGATGCAAGAAAATTATGCTTAGGGACTATAAAAGAAGAAGAGTAAGACCTGAGAAGAATTGAGGGGAGATGATCAGAAATGATATGGCCTATTAAAGCTTATCAAAAACTTGATCCTCAATAGAAAACTTTAGTGAATTGAGATACGGATAAATGATCCTATATAGAGAGTTTCTTCTTTTTTCATAGGCTTTTTGAATATTTTTCTTCAATTATTGTATCTTTTGATTAGCCTAAACACTTTTATTGGTAACACTTATTCCTTTAGTTATTTTATTTCATAATTTTTCTTTTTCAATTGCTTATTTGTTTTATTTACTTATTTGTTTTCTTTCTTGTTTGTTTATTTACTTTTACCTTAATTAATTAATTAATATTAATTTTATTTATGCAATTATTTGTTTATGCATTTGTTTAATGCTTTCTTCAAACTATTTTCTGAAATCTTTTTTCATGTGGGTCTATCGAAAAAAACCTCTCTACTAGTTAAGAATAAGGCTATATACTTTTAGACCTCTTCAAACCCTGCATTTCATTAGGATTTTTCCTGGGACATTGTTATTATTATAACTTATTATTGATAAAGTATTTTTACACATTTATCAATCTTATTTGTAATGAATTTCACAACACTTTGAATGTAATAAAATTTAAGAGTAAATAAAACTTGAATTAAGAATAATTTTAATTTAACTGATTATTAATATTATTTTTCCATTTTTGATGGAAAAATCATCACGAAAAAAGTATACATAAAATTTAACCTTTTAGCTTATTAATTTAAAAGCTGACATTATCACTTTATTTTGGAACAAACAAATTATCACAAAATTAAGAATGAAATACTAACATAGAATCATTGTGATATTGATTTTTTTAATTAAATACGTAGTTAAATTAAATATTCTTACCTGTACAGAAGTTTACATATTCTATGTGCTGTGGGAATTACACTCCTTTGGGCTATGAATCTACTAATTACTTTGTCATCAGCATATGCTTATCCCATAGCGAATCGCGCGAAAAACATGTCTGAATTAAAGTCAAAACTTAAATAAAAAATCAATTACAAATATGGCATATCCCGAGGTTTTGTTCAAATTTCAGCAGCTTCAGGCCCCATCTGAATATAATATGCTTCCGTAAGGATATACAGTATGCACTTCTGCTTATAAATAGTCTGCTGCTGTTTTCTTGGCTTGCACCTCCACTAACCATCTGTATGCAACCTTCTGTGTCTCTGTAGTCATAACATCTTTGCCACCTTTTCTGTCTCATTCCTTGAATATCTACAGGTCTTATACCACTCCTCTTGCTTGCGTGACCCAAAAATGGGCTTGGTTAAAATGCCTGGAAAGGTTCTCTCTTCTGTCCTTGCACTGTGTTTGATTGCCCTAGCTCAGGGCATACCAACTACCCTTGATGGACCCTTTACGCCTGAGACCGTCCCCCTTTATGACGAGAGCTTTCGTAATTTTAATGCTGAGGACTTGCCAAATGACTACTATCTTCTTCAAAGAAAGGCTACAGGTTTTGAGCCTGAACAAATTTCTGTGGCTCTCTGTGCAAATTACGACTCCGTTTGGATTTCTTGGATTACAGGTATATTCATTAATTAGATCATTAGTGTTCAAGAGTTCTAATTATTGTTGTTTCTTCCTGTTTCAAGTGCATTTTTTATTCTGTATATAAAAATAAAATTTTGCAGGGGAATATCAGATCGGTTATGACATTAAACCATTAGATCCCGACACTGTTGCCAGCGTTGTTGAATTTGGAAGGTCCAAGTCTAAATTATCTCACAAAGCTCATGGTCACTCCCTCATTTACAACCAACTGTATGATTCTTCCCAAGACAAGCTTGACTATATGCTGCGCAATTATACATCAGGCATCATACATCATGCTCGTCTCATAGGTAAATAGAGGCTGCCAACCTTGCAACTAGACTCACTTTTGTATTTTCTTTTCCTATAGTAGTTTTGCATTTTAAACAAATTGCAGTAATATTCTGAAGTCAGACATGTAGGAATAATCTGCAAATTTTGGTGGTTTTTCAGGGTTAAAACCTAACAGCGTGTACTACTATCGATGTGGAGATCCTTCCAAAAAAGCTATGAGTACCATTAAGTCATTCAGGACCATGCCAGTGCCAGGCCCGAAAAGTTACCCAGAGAGAATAGCAATTGTGGGAGACCTAGGTCTAACATACAATACAACCTCAACAATTGATCATATGGTCAGAAACAATCCTGATGTCATTGTAATGCTTGGGGATGTTACTTATGCAGACTTGTATCTGTCCAATGGAACTGGATACAATTCTCGGAAGATGTTTGACTTTGTCAATACCACTTATCAGCCTAGGTGGGACTACTGGGGAAGGTATTTATTGAACCCAAGTGCTTAAAAGATACCATTTCAGATTTACTTGTACTACTTTTTGCCCCAAGTTTTTTGCTGTATTAACTTCTGATTTGACCTGATCTTCTATATATCGTTAGAAGAAAGATGCAATAATCATGATAGAAAGAATTGAAATAACTTTATACTAGATAAAAAATGAAATTAAAAAAATATAATTTTTCCTATTTTTTCAATTAACGAAATTTACATCAAAATCTTTTATTTTAAGCCTATATAATATGGTTGGCCTTAGATTTGATAATTTAGGTGAAATCCGAAAATTTTAAATTGTCTAATATTTAATAATTTATGTTGAGGGCAATGTTATTTTTAGAGCTTAAATAGTTAAGCCCTAGCTTTGATTATGCTAGAATTGCTTAACATTAGCATCAATATTGAGGCATAAGATATATATAACATTAGGGTGATTATTTATTTTCAGGTACATGGAGCCTGTAATATCTAAAATTCCAATGATGTTCTTGGAGGGAAATCATGACGTAGAAGAACAGGCTGGAAAGAAGACATTAGTTGCTTATACTTCCCGATATGGGTTCCCTTCTTCTCCACTCTATTATTCATTTAATGCAGGAGGTATACATTTTGTATTCCTGGCTTCTGAACTCGCCCACAACAAATCATGTAAGAAACTTAATCACTATGTCTTACGTATTATTTCTTTTTATGTTTAATGAACACAACAATCTGATATATATATATATATACACACACACACATACACACCCCAACAGCGGATCAGTACAAGTGGCTGAAGAAAGACCTAGCAAAAGTTGACAGAAAAGTAACCCCATGGTTGGTGGTTTCATGGCATACTACATGGTATGCCACATATGTTATACACTACCGAGAAGGAGAGTGCATGAGGAAAGAGATGGAAGAACTGCTTTACAAATATGGTGTTGATATCGTCTTCGCTGCACACGTAAGTGTACAATTTTGCACTCAGGCCTCACAGGCACAATTTGGTTTCCTCAGCATCTTTTTCTTTTTCAATCAAAATACAGGTACACGCATACGAGAGGTCGAATAGAGTATATAACTACACTTTGGATGATTGTGGACCTGTGCACATTACAATTGGAGATGGAGGGAATAGAGAAGTGTTGCCAGTGGAACATGCTGATGAGCCTGGAAAATGTCCTCCTCCGAGGGGTGACTGTGCTTTCAATTTCACTTCAGGACCTGCCAAAGGAAAGTACTGTTGGGATCGTCAGCCTGAATACAGTGCCTTCAGGGACAGTAGCTTCGGTCATGGCATTTTAGAGGTATACATGATTCCAGAAATTTAACTCATCTTTCTTTTCTGTTCAATCTTATTTCTGGCAAACAAACAGTGCAACTGTACATATTATTCTATAAACATAGGCTTAATGATTGTGTTAGGATTTGCGGCTACTACAATTTATCGCAATTGCCACAAAACTTAATACCTTGAAGGACGATAATTTTAACGCACCTTTGCAGGTCAAAAATGAGACTCATGCTCTGTGGACTTGGTATCGGAATCAGGACCTGTATAAAAGCACTGGAGATCAGATTTACATTGTAAGACAGCCTCAAAAGTGCCCAATTAAACCGAAGGTACATAATATATCTTACGTATTTATAAGCCCGATTAGGTAAAGGGAAGCTATGTTATTTAATTACAATATTGCTCTTGTTTCGACAACAGAGTATTTTCCACATCGCCTAAGGAAGATTGACAAGAAGCAGCTGGCACCCTTATTCTCCGTAGGAATGGCTTCAATCATCTATGTACTTCTAGGCAAAAAAGTGTACTTTGAAGTTTAATATTTATAATAAATTACAAGTTGAATTTTATAAACAGTCGTTCAAAATAGACTTCAATTAGAAAAAATAACGAAATTAACTCTCCGTTAATTTCAAAAAGCATATGAATATAAAGTGTTCTTTAATTTGTAAACAATAAAATTTTTTGTTAATCATTTTTACTAATAATTCAAAATTTTGACTTTTATTATATTTTTAAATAATTAATATTGCTATTTTTTTTTACTACTTACGTTCTGCGTCTTAAGATTAAGATGGTTATTGATTATACTTGGAACTTTTTTTTTTCTTGTGGTACTTCATGAATTGAGATTGCCGTTATCTTTGTTTTTGGGTGTGGTACATACTAGACAAAACACTTAATTGTCATTGGCATTATCTATTATCTTTTCTGGAAATTTGTTCGCCGTGAATTATATTTTTATTGGTCAGTCTCAATGCTTTGAAAAACACAAGTGCACCATAATTCGACTCTACATGTTAATAAGCATTAGTTATTGAATTTATGACCATGGAAAACTTTATGACCAATATTGTCAACGATGCCTGTGAAGTGTAATTCTTGAATGCTTAAAAATGTATCACATTTCGAGACTATGAGTAAATTAGCTTAAAGTTAGAGTTAAGACTACTGATACAAAGGTCACCTTGGAGACTCAAACTTTCACCCGAAGATGATCACTAACATCCTTTGTATGACAATCTCACTTAGATCCGTTAAAGTAAGATTCAACCTTTCCCAACCCTCGAGGTACTTATCTCGTACACACTCGAAGAAACAATGTGGAAGCAACAAAAATATAGGCAATAAGGAAAACACAAAGATGTGGTCAAAAGGTTAACTTTATATACTTTCCCTCAAAAGATTACAAAGAATGTTCTCTCTGAAAACTCACTCCCTCTGAATGAATGAGAAGAGCAAAGCTCGAATGAGCTATATATAGGCTTCCTAGCTTAGAGTTACAGATTCCCACTAAATCTGAACTACCTAAGATCACGTCTATCCCTATCAGATAAGATCTCATAAACCAATTAGATGACACCCTCATCCAAATAGGACACTAACTGATAAGATAGAATCTAATAAGATAACATAAAGATAGAGTTTACATTTATCTAGAACAACATCTAGAACACTAACATCCTTATCTGCGAAGATCTCTATTATCTTCAGATGTTGAGTTTCACTGCAACTCTAACTCCCAATTATTGCCACATCATCCAAGATCTCCCCGTGATCTCTATCTGCTGATGATGCAATGTGCTCTCGCCAAAGTTCACTAGCACACTAGCCTGATCTAGTGCTTGCCACAACAAGTCCATTAGTCGTAGTCCATCTATCCGAGCATAGCCAAGTCCTTAGTTTGTCAAGTCCTTAGCCTGGGTCGAGTCAATCTCCACAAGGTCCGATGCTCTACTAAAATTCACACCAAGTTTAATCCCACTCGCCCATATTTGCCTTAGTGTTTTCAACACGGCCCATCCGCACATAGGTTCATCATTGCACGTCCATGGATGAGTCTATCTTCCATGTTAGGTTGGTGCAGTCTCGTTGCTCCATGACTAAGTCATAAGTCACAATCCGAGTTAGTATAAAAAACCTTGCCCATTTACATACCTTTGACCTGCCTCGTCGAAGTTAGTGTTTGTGCACCTTTATTGCGCTCGCATGCCTTCACGCATCCTCGCGAGTCTCATACACCTTTGTGCCTTCTCGCGCACTCTCGGGTCTCGCATGACTTAGTTTTTCAACTTCGTGCCACCTCGCATCCAAATCTCACGTCTCATCGAAGATTTCCACCAACGCGTGCCTACGCGTGCCCACTCATCTCGAATCTCACCTACTCTTGAGATTTTCACCGATACTTCTCGTATCCCTCACCTACTTCGCAAGTTCCTCGGGTTTTGCTCGCCAACTCGCAAGACTTTGCCTTGTTCCTCGTTAAAATGCCTTCCTTGGGCCAACTTCTGTGCCAAGCATTGGCCAAGTCTCGCCAACACTCACACGATCCTGTAGTCTGAACTTAGGGGTCTAACAAACCACCCCCACTAGAAGAATTAGACGCCCTTGACCCACGTACAATTTTCCCAATCCAATGGGGTTGTCTTTGCTTCCACTTGGACTTGCCTTCTCAAGGCTCACCGCGTCTGTTAGCCCCGAATTTTTTTTTTGTGTGCTAATAAGCATGATTAGAAGATAATTAAGCATGATTAGATTTAATTAA
>JANZXV010000005.1:9557956-9573440 GCA_027576455.1 Erythroxylum roigii
AGAGAAAATATGACAGCAAAGAATGAAAAAATAGGAAGCATTTTTATTCATAGAAGCTGCAGAATTTATACAGGAAATAACAAACTTCCCTAACATTCAGCCACTTCAAATTCAAAAGGTGGATAAAACTAAATGAGAAAAATCTGGAACTAACAACTACATGATCCAAAAAGTTTAGCAACTAAACTTGACTAGGTCTTTAGCTTAAACAAAATAAATAATAAACTACAAACAAAGGTAAAACAGTAAAAATATGTTGGAACGAAAAATGTCAAATATCCAACAAATACATTAATTATGTAATTTAAAATATTTGACAAGCTAATAATTGAAAGTCAAACTATAGATTTAATCTATCTATTCTTGGTAAACTATACATCTTCGTCTTCCTACCAATAACTCTAAAGTATAAGAAATAGTTATTAAAAAAATGTTTAATCATAATTAAAATGTGTTAGTCAATGCATACAACACATAACATTTACTTTTTTGTAAACTTATAATTTTATTAGGCAACAAACAAAGTCGATGCTAATCATATTTTACTAAAATTTGTTTAGATTATGACTTTTTTTTTATTAAGTTTAAGTCTAATATTTTAAATGGCTTAAATTTCATAACTTAATTGTAAAAGTAATTATATTAAAATTTTAAATTTTTTATCTCATATAAATAAAGATGTAATTGTCTTATAAACATAAGATAAGATATAAATTTGAATATGTGACATTATTTAGCATGCCAATTGTTAAAAAAAAATTATGTCAACTCTAAAGTCTAAATTAGTAACCTTACGTCTGCCCCACGGTAGCATATTGTATGACCAAAAAATTGTCAAAAAAAACTTATTGCACTGCCAATTGAATTAAATATTTTGTTGATGTAATTAATAGAGAACGTTAATGTGGAAATCAGAACAGAATAAATAGCGCTTATTTATAACTCAACATTTACACCTCTAAAAACAACCTTAATTTGTGATTTATCCTAAATTCCTTTTTTCACCCCTCGAACACTTCTACTGTCGCTTTCTCTCTAAAATGCTCCTTGTCCACTCTTAATTTTCTCGTTTTCTTCTTCATTATACGACCTACAAAAGATGTAATAGAAAGAACGCTATGGATCTCAAACTTGGATCTTTTGTTTCCAATGCGCCACACTGGCAAGGTTTACTTCAACAAACCAATTGGTTCTTCAAGTAGCTTCCATGTTCAGGTGCTAAAGGAGGCTTTGAGCAAAGTTCTTGTGCCATATTACTCACTGACAGGCCGACAAGGAGAGCTGATATCAAATGTAATGGAGAAGGTGTTCCAGCAGTTAAAGCTTAAAGTAATTCTGTTATTATTGATATTAATGCAGACTTCACATCTAACTAAACATTTTTCTGCTTATTCCAAAGCTTGAATAGTATGATGATATCTCATCAAATCTGATATTGGTGGTTCTGGTATTTAACAAAACTTTTGTTAAGAGTCAATTCCTCATTTATTCTTCTTTCTAAATGTTTTTGTTCTTTGAAAGTACATGTAGCATGGTTTAGATATGACAAAAAATGCAACAGGGTTAGCATTCTTCATATGGTTTTGGACGAACAAACTATGCGTTAGTTCATCAGTTCATGACCAAGCTCATGTACCCGTCAACATTGAACTCTATATCGATCGATCCATGATTGTTGCTAGAGACCCACCAACGCTTGGCTTCCATCATATATAATGTGATCCACCGCCAGTAATAAACACCACCATAACCCAGCAAGACATGTGTGTTAAAGGTCAAGTTCAAGGTGAAAGATGGAACAAGAAGTACATCACGTATGAACTCGTAGCGGCTCCTATATGTTGCTGCTATCGGCAAGGCACGGAAAGTCCTCGACACTGTGCCCATGCATCTTTATATCTCCATCAATGATCAGTCTGGCGATCTGCCTGCCCTTGTCATTAGCATTTTTTAGCAACATAGAGTTCACCACTACAATCATCTTAATCTCTGGTCTCGAGTCAGAGCACTTTCCGGAGAATCAAGAAGGTTTTAACTAGAAGAGCTAAATGAGCACCTGTGATCGATGTTCGATTACTTGAAGTTATAGCCAAATTTCGGAGCACTAAACAAACTTGGATCAAGAGTTGACAAAAAGAGTTGCGGAGAGGGTAAATCCCATTTGAAATTAAATTGAAAATTTCATAAAGTCACAAAAATTAAATACTTAAAAAAATTGTTATATATAAATTTCTTTTTATATAATGAATGGAATATTAATAAACAAAGAGGTGCCCATATTTCTTTATATTGTCAAAATTATTATTTTGTAATTGTAAAGATTAATTAATTTAAATTCAAATTAGTCAAGTACTATCTAAATATCTCTAATTGTTGAAATGATATTTTGTTACTCCTGAAAATGATTTTTAAAATAGAATTTAATATGAATGGAAGAAAGTCAACACGTTGAATACTACTTTGTAATAAAAGTTCATGCGTGCTCATTTAATTATACTTTGTTTGCCCTTTTTGGCGCTCGTGAACTTCTTATATGCGATTGTTTGTAGTCGTATAGTTTGGTTGTAGAAGTTAAGGCTATCCTGCTTCTTCTTTGCTTTACTATCTCTGTCTGTGTTTGTTCACTGGGTGCTGAAGGTTGGCTTGCGAGACAACCCGAAATGGGTTGTTTCTCGGTGTTCATGTTTACCCTATCACTCTCGCTGTTATGGTGTTCAGTCTCAGTTCAAGGTGACTTTCCGACTACCCTTGAAGGACCCTTCAATCCTGTCACTGTACCCTTTGATAACCAGATATTGCAAGGGGATGTCACAGACTTGCCCGACACTTACCCTCAAGTTCAGCGGATTGTCAGAGATTTCGAGCCTGAACAAATCTCTGTATCTCTCTCTTCAGATTATGACTCTGTCTGGATATCTTGGATAACAGGTTGCTCTCTTTACTATTTCTTTTGAGTTTCTTTCATAATAGTCAACTTACTGTAAAACGGTGGTGGAGGGACAGAAATTGGAAGTTTAAACTCTCTGTCTTTTGTTGGTATAGATAAAAGTGATTACTTTACGTCATCTGTAAACCATTGACTATCTTTTGCTTCTAAAAGAAATGCTATTGTGATGCAAATAGTGGCTTTTCGTGGGTGGAGGGTCTGAATTGATGCTTTGAGAAATCAATTTGTGTCTAAACATACATCTGTAACATTGATTTCAGATGCTGAGACATTTATGGAAGTGAAGCAGTTAATTTTTGTGAAGTGTACCTATAGGGCATGGTGAAATGAAAAAGTATGAGCACAAAATTGGTGGTTTGCGAGTTGGTATTGATATTTTCGGGCAGCTGACTAATGTCTTCCTGTTGGAGTTGCAGGGGATTTCCAGATTGGTGATGGGATTACACCATTGGATCCCGAATCAGTTTCTAGTGTTGTTCAGTACGGAATATCGGGAATGCCAATGAAGCACCAGGCAACAGGCTATTCTCTTGTTTATGACCAGCTTTATCCTTTTGATGACATCCAAAACTACACATCTGGCATTATACACCATGTTCAACTCACAGGTATAATTAATATGTTCTGTCGTCCATGAACTTTGCTTTCCAAGCTCATGTATTAATTCGTGAAGCTTCGATCAATTTGACAAATCACGCTCTGGTCCCTTTAAATAGTTCAAGTCGATAGCTTCGAGCTTTGGATAGTTAGATTAGGAAGTTTGTTTGGTATTATTCCCCACTGTAATCATTTTGAGATCATTATTGGTTACTCTGCATCACAAGTCCTTCTATTATATGCTACCGGTCAATTTAGATGACAATGAAAACCAAATCTCTAGTCATTATTTGACGACCTCAGAAGTGATAGAATGTTAATAACAGAATCATATCTCTTGTTGCAGGACTGGAACCCAATACATTATATCAATATCAATGTGGAGATCCTTCTCTGTCAAGCATGAGTGATGTCTTTTATTTTACAACTATGCCAGAATCCAGTACCATAGATTATCCCAGAAGAATTGCGGTGGTGGCAGACCTAGGTCTTATGTACAATACAAGTACAACACTCAGTCACTTGCTCAGCAACCATCCTGATCTTGTCGTTCTGGTGGGGGGCATAAGTTATGCTGACATGTATTTCACCAATGGAACTGGGTCTGATTGCTATCCTTGCTTATTTTCACTAGATCCCATCCAGGAAACATATCAACCTCGTTGGGATTATTGGGGCAGGTCAAACTCCAACTTTACATATTCAGCACTTGTCCTACAAACTTATCTCAAATACTGCTAATTTCAATAACTTCCCAGTTTAAATATTTAGGACAATTGCTTGCTGCCTCAATTGTCTTAAAAATTCTAGATGAAGCTCAAACTTACAATTCACTCGAGAGATGTAACGAGTAATTTACACCTGGTGGTAGAGTAATGGTACTCAAAGGAGTTGGTAGCTTTTTTATATGAGGGCAATGATTACAAAGTGCAAAAATTTTAACGATTCCTGTTAAGTTTTGTTAAACCTGTTATTGAATTTCTTTACTTCAAGTGTTCGATGACTTACCATGTTTGTTTTGCTAAACATTTTTCAGATCATCTGATTAGCAATATTACTGGCGTAGAAACCATATCCTCTGCTTCTATATTTCTTGGTTAAATGGTTTAGTAGGCATAAATAAAAAATGAAAACCACAATGATTCATTTTATATCTTTCCAGTCTTCTGTTTCTCAGATTGTTTCTTTCAACTGGCGTTCAAATCTATTTGATCTTTTAACAGGTTTATGCAGCCTTTGTTGGCTAATGTTCCATTAATGGTGGTTGGGGGAAAGCATGAGATGGAACAACAAGCTGAGGATCAGACATTTGTAGCTTACAGTTCCCGATTTGCATTTCCATCTGAAGAAAGTGGATCATCATCCACATTGTACTATTCTTTCAACGCTGGGGGAATACATTTTGTTATGCTCGGTGCTTACACACCTTTTGACAAATTATGTACGACTCAATAGCCTTAAGTTACCTGTTCAAATTTTATTTTACAATTTAATTTGTGCATTAATTTCCTTTGTCTTGATAAGCAAGAGTTTGCATCTGCTTGTAAATTTCATTTTTCTCAGCAATTCTGGGCTTTTCTATCTCAGCTGATCAATATGAGTGGTTAGCTGGAGACCTCTCTAGCGTAGACAAAAATTTGACTCCATGGCTTGTGGCAGCTTGGCATCCTCCCTGGTATAGCACTTTCAAGCAACATTACAAAGAAGCAGAGTGTATGAGAATGGAAATGGAGGACTTAATGTACAAGTATGGTGTTGACATAGTCTTCAATGGACACGTAAGAATACTGTCATATGGCATTCTATCTGAATGGTGTATCATGCTATAGGTGAATTCTGACATCCGACGGAACTGTATAAAGGCAAGACAATGACTTTGTTTCTTTCAACAACCCACAGGTTCATGCATATGAAAGGTCAAACCGAGTCTATAACTACACTCTGGATCCATGTGGTCCAGTTTATATTACAATTGGTTCTGGTGGAAGTAAAGAAGGATTAGCAACTGCTCATGCTGATGATCCTTCTAACTGTCCAGAGCCCTCCTCTACATCAGATGAAAATATTTGTGGATTCTATGCTTCCAATTTTACATCAGGCCCTGCAGCCGGTATGTTTTGCTGGGATCGGCAACCTGAGTACAGTGCATATAGAGAATGTAGCTTTGGCCACGGAATGCTAGAGGTCTGCTCCTGTCTCTCTAACAGCTTGGTTACATTGCTGCAGAGGATTGCAAAGCCCATCTGTTCACCATTTGTATAGGTCACATGAAAAGTTTTATAAAATAGGAAGGTCCATCACATGCAAAATTCAGTTAAAAGATAAGAAAAGATTACAGAAACTAGCACATTGAGGAAGCACAATGGTATGAAAATCTTTTGTGCCATAGTTAGCTCACTGCATTGTGTTTAGTAGTACATGCTATGTGAACAGAACTGCAGAAACTGAGGGATCAGTGGTTGTCCAGAGGAACAGAACATAACAGGCCTTCTGTATCTTGCAGGTGAAAAATGAAACCCATGCTTTGTGGAGCTTTCACCGAAATCAGGATGACTATGACATTGCTGCTGATATCATTTACATAGTGAAGGAGACTGAAAGATGCAACTATAATCAAAGGTAATATTTATATTTTCGAGCTAATATCATTGAGAGTTGCTGAAAATAGTAATTCAACTTCTCCATACATACTTGGCTAAACGAATAGAGTGATGGCCGTATGCAGAAGCAGAACAGCTCAAGTGCCTAACTAGTACTTCATTTCATTTACATTCCATAGTTTATTGTATGAAAAAACATAAGCAATTCATTATACAATTATTGGCATTCTGACCTCAAGTCAGGAACATTAAACAGGAAAAAGGTTCTCATAATAAGCGATTTATTGATATTTGTTGCATGTCTACTGCCTTCTTTTTCTTGGTTCTCTACTTTTAACCCCCGTGTTTGCAACTTGTCATAGTGACTTCTAAGTCAACACTATGTAAGCATAATAGGCCAAGATCCCAAGATTGTGCCTGTGACTGGTTATTTTATGATATTTGCCTCTATAATGCATACTTCATTAGATATTTTATTGATACTTTTCCATTTAGAGAAAAAGACGAGAGAGTTTTTGGTCCTGAGGGACAGCTTTCACATCTAAACATTCAACAATAGAATGTATAAGCCTACAGGTATTGGTCTGCAACAGAATTGTAGTTACAATTAACTCCTCAGCAACAAAATTTAATCAAAAAGAAACAGTACAACTCATTTAAAGCTTAGCTAACAGTGCCTTCCCACCATCGCATGAGCACATGTATTAAAAGATCAGAAACTACATGAAACTTTTCGACTTCTACCAAAACTGTCTACGGCTGTTCCCTGTGCACCTCTGCCTCAGAGCAATAACTTGGGTTAATGAGCAAACAATAGAACATATAAGCAGGAGATTAAAACTAAGATCATCATGGTCATAGACCCTGAAGAAGAAGCTTTGGAATTGTCTGTGGTTAGGGGAGGGGTTCTTCCTGTAGGATTCAGACCATTAGTACCGACAGAAGTTGGTGGGGTTAGTGTGGTGGGATTGTTGGCCCCAGTTGTTGGCGTGGTACCTGTGGCTGCGCCTCCCGCCGTGCTAGAAAATGGCAAATGAGAATGATTCAAGACGTTAGTCCTTTCTCAACATCGATAAACTCAAGTTCATATGTCAATCCAAGATATAAGAACAGTCTTACATGGAAACATATTTTCTAGGACGACATGACACGAGTGTACCAAATTCTTAACTATATTATCTACTTGCATACACAAAGCACAACTTGGAGAAAGCATCATTGAAATTGTATTCTGGTTTTGCACTGGAGAACGGAGCCACTGGTTAACGCGTGGTCCTTAAAAGTAAAATTCACTTTCCATATATGTAATAAATATCTAGTTCTTCAGCTTTGTTGGGAGAAATAATCATCAATGCTGAATGAAAGTGGAGAGGATCAATGACAAATTCTGCAGTACGAAGCATATCAGGGATCAAATATGGCTATGTACAAGCCAGAACTGATCGTTACAAAGTGGCTAAAAGGAAACACGAGAAGGGCGTCTTTGGCTCTCTAAAAACATATGTTTGGCTAAATTCAGTAAACATTCCACCATCCCACACCCAACGAGGACTAAGCATCTTCACCAGCTCAGATTAACCTAAATTTTTGTCACCAATGTTCTTTTAATGCTATACTTGTCTCTATTGATGAGGATTGAAAAAGGTTTCTTTCTATATTCCAATGTTAATATAATAAAAGATGCATTGTTTTTTTACAATATTTTATGTTCACTTTTTTGAGTTTTACTCTCGTAAAGCCCCAAGTCACTCCTAGGTTTCTAGCTTTAACACGAGATGATCATAGGTTTCAATCATATTCTGGTCAGTATGCTTCAAGCATACCCTGGTCTACCAAAATTGG
Source organism: Erythroxylum roigii (assembly GCA_027576455.1). NCBI lineage: Eukaryota > Viridiplantae > Streptophyta > Magnoliopsida > Malpighiales > Erythroxylaceae > Erythroxylum > Erythroxylum roigii. Next base: position 9,565,943 of record JANZXV010000005.1, read on the forward strand.
GCCCCTCAAACGACTGTCTGTCTGAAGGAGCACAACATACAATGATGATAATAATGATATATTATCATCGGAACCACGTAATGACCCATAACTACAGACAAATCATGGCTCTTGCCAGGAAGCCAAGTCATCGTAAAGAGAAGACAGTAAGTGTAATAGTTCATCGGCGAGTCAAGACTAGATTTTGCAATTTTCTTTTCCCATAGGTCCATAGCAATGGTGACAAGTTAAAACCGAAACCCAATTTGCTATTAATGATCAAGAATTATACGTAGAAAATGTATTGATCAAGGTGTAGTAGCTAGTACCTCGAAGAAGAAGGATAAACACAAGATCCGTAACCTACAACGTCAACCAGAAACCAAGAAAACAACTTCTTAATGACAAAGTAACCATCTTTTATTTATGAATATAGAGAAAAAGACTATAGCTATTACTGGGATCGGTTGCAGCGATGGTGGCTGTGTGAGAGAAGTCACATGAGCCAGGAGCCATGGCTTTGCGCTGGAAGTAGCTGTTGAAAGCATAAGAAGCATGAGCCTGAATTGTGTTGGGCAAAAAGCACAAACCATTGGATTGTATAGGAGTGCAGTCAGCACCAGAAGCACATGCATAGTCTAGACTCGTCTGCAACGCCAGGTTGCTTGCATCGCTCCGAGCCACGCACCAGTTCGCTTCCACGACCACCACCCATGTGCGAATAGAAAATAAAATGGAGAGCAACAGTGAGAAAAAAGCAAGTCTCTTGGAGATTGTTTCCATGGAAGAGTAATGAGGCTAGCTGTTCAAGTGAGTCTGTGTGATGGGTTTAGTTGGTAAAGCGAAAAAGAGGGTGATGGTGGACCAAATGGTTCTTTAGTTCTTTGCTCTTTTCTTCTTTATATAGAGCACAACTGAGTAGAATCAAAAGAAAAGTATTCCTATACGATCTCTGGATGAATGTTCCTATATTTGGCAGATGCTAGTCTATTTTCATGCTGCAATTCTATATTAAAGTGAAGCATACCACCCGGTGTGTGCATCATATATACACGGTGCGGAAAGTAAAAATTTTTATTCCGGGACCTTCCCGAAAGTCAGGATCTATGTGTCTATATAACGAAGTATCAGAATTCTCAAACCAAAACGACCAAAGGAGACCGTCTCTAACGGTATTCACGCAGAGGTTAATAATCTCATTTATTTTAAGAAATATATTAATACTAAAAAACTTCTAGCAAGCTTTTGTTTAACAATTTTATTTCCATTTAATTAACCATTTATAAGAAAATATGTACGGTTAATCTAAATTAATTTTAATAATATTTTAAAATAATCAATATAAATCTTTTTTCATTATTGATAAAAATATTTTTAAAAAATTGGTCAAATCGCATAAAAGATTTTTGAAGAAGTTAAGGACAGACAAGGTGAAATAAAAAAGCAGCAGCTTTTACTCATGGTGTAAATTTCACAATGTACAAATTTACATGTCAAAAGAAAAAAAAAAACAATTGTTGTACACTCAACCCTCTGTCTGTGTGTCTTCTCCGTAGGGGTTTACTTTACGTACCCCATCAGTTTTTGGTATATACTGGCAAAAGAATCAAGTATCAGAATTTTCATAAAACAAGATGTAGGCCTCACAGCCAAGAACTTCTTCCAACGAAGCCTCCCGCACATAGGCATCACTAGCATAATACCACACATATCCCTCAGTTTCTTTCTCTGCCTTCCCTTTGCCTCTCCCACCTCCTCCTCTCACGTATGCAACATAATGACCTCCTCTCATCGTTCCTTGATGCTCCACCACTCCAGCTAGATGATAAACATATCTCTCCATGTCCAAGCACCTGTAACCATATTATACTTCATATCTCTCGTTGCCAATATCCCAAAAAAGTACACTCTTTATAACAATAACACCATGAACACTGTACTCCACAAATTCAAAACAATAAAATACATATTAAATTACAAATGTTTTTAAATATCTCATAAGGCAAATGCTTGGACTGAAGAAGCAAGAGATGCATATCATTATGGCTTAGATTCATGTTAACATTTAGTTCAAAGGGGTGGATTTATTCAGAAAAAACAAATAAACAAAGCAAAACTCAAGAAAGCAAGGGTTCTGGAATATGATTCATCCTTCAAGCTACTAGTATAATAAGATGATACTAAAGGCTAACCTAACTGTTTGCTGACTTTCACCTCGATGCCTTTTTTGAACATCTATCATCTACTACTAAATATTAGCAATATTATCACTATCAATTTTGTCAAAAGAACAATTTGTAAATAATTGCAGAGTGCAAAAATAGGCACACAAATTTGCACTACTTCATGAGGTGCCTAAATACGATCTACAGAAAAGCATAAATAGATTGCTGAAAGGCTGAAAATGCAAACATACTGCATCCAGAATTGCATCAATGCGCTCAGGACCCAGTCTACTACATCATCAAAATTGCAAACAATTATCTCAACAAACATTTCCCCACCCTTTTTCGCTCGACATACAAATTAAAAATATCAACAAAAAGGAATAGTTTAGTTGCTATGCAGTCAAGTGTTTAGAACAACTTATGGGCTCTCCTCAACATCAGGAAAGAGAAGATGGAGCCACAGTGTATTGATTTTTTTCCCATTCATTTATCAGAAAGTCCTTGACCCTGAAGTTCTCCAAGAAGCTAACAACCCCATGCAGAACTTTAATTCAATTTCCTACTGAATAAGCTACGTACTAAAGACATCTTTAAGTTATGCAGCTTTAAGAATCACAAACAAAAGTCAGAAAACATAATCAATTGACAAACATGATATGAAACCACTAATCTCATCCATTAGGTATAATCATAGCTCAAACTAAGTAAAATGTTTTCTTGTCTTAACATATTACTACCACTTGTGGTTCAACTATCAAGACAAGCATCTTAAGAGGCATTGCATACATTTTTGTGCTACACAATTCCGATGACCTTTCAATACCATAAATACTAAAATTTAGTCTGTGATAATGTCTACAGTCATTCAATAAAATAATGCAAGTCAATAGTTGTTCAAGCATTAATGGTTGTCGAAAATTAAAGCCAATCTGGAACCAAATGTACCATAGAACAATTAAGTATCGTGCTGTACAACCAATAAAATTGAGTAGCTATCTATACCAAATGACAGCAATTCAACTCATGAGAAAATAGCATTCATTTAAGACATTAGAAAAGCTGAATAAAATCAGCGAGATTAAGAATGCAAATCATACACTCACAAGGTAGTGTGGGTACCTGGGATCTATATAAGGTCTAAGGTCCAGTATCTCCCGGAAATTAACATGACCATTCAATTTAATTAAACGACCTCGTGCATCTTGACTGAACCTCTTCAGATGGATGGTTAGAATAGGTGGGACTCTATCGATACGGACCCTCTTAACTGCATCCCTCTTCACGTTAACTTCTTTACAACTCCCCTCTTCATCTTCACTTTTTTCTGATTCACAGTTTCCATAGAACTTGGAGTTGCTTTCCTGATCTTTGATGTCAGTACACCCAATGTTAGTAGACATATCAACACTACAAGAATCAACAGCTGGACCGCCGAAACTTTCTTGAGATTCCTCAAAATCAGAAGAATGTGATTGTTCCACGAGTGCAGCATTAATCCCATCTTTCTTTTCTCCATTTTTGGAAAAAGATGATCTCGTTCTGATTTCACCACTATCAATTTTTGTACAATTTTGATTGGAGTAGTAAACATTTTCATCTCGTAAAATCATTCTCCCCCCTGTGAAGTTGAGAAAAGAAAAAAGGTTTGTTAGTAAAGTGCCCATTACTGGAACTTGTAACGTCAATAAAACTGGACATATTCACATCTAAACTTGTTGGAGATTTTCAATATCAGTCTCACCTCTGCTTATCAAAGTTTCAGACCCATATTCAGCTTGCTTCTTCTTTGCCTCCAACTTGTGCAGAATTTTTGAACAATTCTCACAATCCCAAGCATTATCATTAGAAAGAAGCTCTGGCTTCACAAAATGAGCCAAACAACTCTCAACTGACACTGGAGATTCAGAGTTATCAACTTCATCAGGATCAGACTCACTGAAACTTCCTGTTATAAAAGCAACTTCTGAAACTTTGCTATCTAAAGAGGGCCCTACTACAGGTCCAATAGAAACTTCAGGCTCATCAAATAAACCACCAAATCCATCAAAATCCACTTCATCTTGTTCATATTCCACAACTGATGACGAGGCCGCACCTTCTCCTTTCATAGACTCGCCGTTGATAAAACTATCTTCCTTGTATGGAAGCAACAGAACCTCTGAACTTTGAACCTGTAATGGCAACTCTTCTTCCCAAGAGTTCACAGAAGAATAATCTAATTTATTAATTGATTCCTCCTCAACTGAGCATACCTGATTATTTTCAATCAAGTTATCATTTAACACTGTCTCTCTGCACCGAGAATCCTGACCAATTGAATTATCAAATTCCTGCTCCTGCTCTTCTGGAATAGTTTCTGCTTCACAATAATCCATCCATGTGAAGTCGCATGAATCATCTGTTTCCTCTACTCTACCCTTGGAAATTTGCTCAGGGCCATATTCTGGAGCAGCAGATAATTTCTCTGAAACTAAGCCACCATCATCGACTGTGCTAGTTGAGCCAACAGAATCTGGTATTGTAGTATCAAATAATTCCCCAAGAGAAGTAGTAGACTGTTTCTGGCATGAAGGTTCACCAATGGGTGACGGGTTGGAAGTTCTCTTGGCTAGCATTGCATCTGTATCTTTATTAGATTTTGGTCGAATCCTTCCTCCTCTTTTTGGAGGTAGCTTTGTTTTTTTGGCCCGACAACCTGATTGTATCTTTTTAGTTGGTGGTTTCTTGGTTGGAACTGAAAGTGAGAGATCCAAAAATGGCTCGTACACAGTTGAGGAATGCCCACATTCAATACAAGAAACAGTGCTAGAAATCCGACCTCCAAATTCAAAATCCACAAAAGTAGAACCATGATCTGTAGAGTGACAATCTCCCCCAGAAGCTTTTACTTGGTTTTTTGAAGCCAGCTCTTCAGTAGACAATTGATCAAGTAAGCAATGCAGTAATTCATGGCTGTCTTGCTGTTGATATCCCCTAAATTGAGGAGCCTTGGAACAAACACATCCAAAAAATGACCTAGGGTTAATTACATTTTTCAAACCATTCTCTGGTTTTGATTCAACAAAAAGTTTCTTCAAAGAAATAAAAAGTGGTCCAAATGATGCATCCTGATTGAAGAAGTAATCTCGCAGCCTATTCATGGCTAAAAGGTTCTGCAACACAGAATTGAAGAAGCAAGTGTTCCCAAGGTTAACTAAGCCTCTCACAGAGTATTCACTTCTTCCCTCCAATATATTTGAAGCACCAGCCGCTGCTTTCGTTTCACTTGCAACACTACCAACTCCAAACCACACATCCTCAACATCCACTGATGGCTGCTCAGATGATCGGTCCTTGATCAATTTCACAAGATCCAGCAATGGATCTTTCCTTTCACCATCTTCTCCTACTTGGTCAACTGGAATTAATAAATTGCATGGGAAACACCAACGAAGATGAGGGTTTTCCAGTTGGACCACCAAGGAATGACGAGTATGTCTAGCATGGCGCATAGCATGACTTTGAGGTGTGGTTGGTAAACCAACTCCTCCGCAACCATAATGCCCACACTGTAAGCACATCCAAATAGCTTTCGAAACTGATTTGGAATCACGAGATGCATCCCCTTTCTTCTTTCCATGTTTACTCTTTCCCTTAGCTCCCCTTCTGTCAGCTACACCTTCCCGACAATCTTCACACCTATAATCATGTGAAGACCTGAACTTCTCATTCAATATTTTTAAATCAAAGCCCTTGTTAAGATGAGCACATGAGTTTTTCTCTTTTAGCGTGGGACTTCCATCGTTAACAGAACCAACAGTGCCATTGCTTTCCTGCGGTACAGCTTTGGGAGAAACTGTCTTTTGCAATGCGCGGGTCTTTTTCTTAACCCTTTTCCCCATTGGTCCCTAGAAGCAATAATTGGAAAGCAACAAAAGTAAGATATAAATGAAAATCAAATGCAAAATTAACCAACATGAAAGACAAGCATCATATGCATCAACCGAACCACTGTCTCCAATTTTAATCAACTGATTGTTACAGCTTACATTAGCAGATACAATCATAGAAACGTCAAAAGGAACTAGAGAAGATGTCAAGAACTTATTGAAAACTTTTCCATCCATTTATTCAATAAAACAACAAAAAACTGGAGAAGTGATAAGCAAAAATAGGCAGAAGAACATCCAAGCCATGTTCTGATGAAGCAGAACCAATCAAACACCTTACACCAAAAAAAATACAAAACAAAAAAAAAAGGTAGCAAGAAGGAAACTATCCACACGAAAATTATTATACAACAGTAAGAATGAAAACAAAGAGAACCCATCGCAGATTTGAAATCCTGCAGACGACCCAAACGATGATTCAGATGATGAAGTTAAAATAAGCTCTCCCAAAGTAATATTGGAAGCGAACCAATACCATACAATAAACACTGATAAAACCGCAGAAAAGTAAAGATTACAACTTTACCAAAACACTGGAGGAAGGACCAGAGAGATTGGCTAGAACAGGCCTAAGGAAGCAATGTTACATGGGTTTTGGGAAAGAAGAAGATCGAACGTTGGAAGAGACAGAAGATTTGGATGTTCGAAGTGGAAGGGCAAGAGTGAGATTGGTGTCTGGTTTTTAATGGGTTTGGGCACAACCTTCTCTATCTTTTTTAACGGAGAACAAATAATGGTGGGAGATGTGCAAGTTAAAAAGAACAGCAGGTTAGTAGTTTTACAGGTAAAGTAAAACACAGCTAGGGTTTATATATTTAGATAAATTGGAGCCAAGTACAAGTGGGAGTGGGAAATTGGCTTGTCCAAATGCCAGAGGGACACTTTTTCCTTTTCACTCTTAATATATAATTCAAACAAATTATTATTATTATTACTACTACTTTTTATTAATAATATTCATAAAATCATACTTTTTTCTACTTAAATTTCCATATGACTAATTTGAAAGTTGCACTAAATAAATTGAAAGTTGGAGTTTAAATTCAATTTAATTTTACTATTGGCAAATAGCTTAAATGGAACTGAAGCTACGCGGCAATAGGTGCGATCTAATTAAAATTATGCCTATTCGTGATTGTTTAGATTAGCTTTTGAAAAATTAAAAAGTACTTTTATTTACTACAAAAGTTTTTTTTAAATGGGTTTTTTTCTTAAAAATAGGTATTTAGTTGTAAAATAAAAAAGTAATTTTTAATGAATTTATTGTCTTAATAACCCTGTGTTATTCAAAATTTCTAAAAAAAACTCTGACATATAAAAATTAGCAAAAAAAAAACCTGAGTTGAAATTTTATTAACTCACAGCCCCTTAAGCAAATCTGGTCAACGAATGGACTTGAAAAGTCTATTTTGCCCTTACACT
>JANZXV010000005.1:9588423-9601779 GCA_027576455.1 Erythroxylum roigii
GAGCATATGCGACGGATATTCTATTATAAATTATTATTTGATGAATAGTTAAATAACCAAAAACATTGTTATGAATTCTTATAACAAATAAATACCCAGAATGTCCAGACAACTTCCAAAAATTTACCAAAATTCCGTCATAAAATAATGACTCTCAAAATAAATTGGCAACTCAAAATTAATTCACCATCAATTTCTAAAAATATTTGAAGTATACAAAAATTACTAAAATTATCTTAATACAGTCCGAATCAATCCAAAGTTTCATTAAACCAATTTACCCGAAAAATGCCATGAATGCATGCCAAGATCCAAATAGAAATCAGAAAACGTACAGAATTTCTTTAATATTCTAACCCCTAAAATGGGGCGTTACATAAAACATTTTCTAATGCCAACACTTTTCCAGAAGTTAGTTTGAGAGTGACTTTGCTAACTCCTTGGACAGGAAATTTGTTAGAGTTACCCATATATACAAATTCACCATCACCAACATCATTCAACTCCTTAAACAAGTCCTTGTTGGTGCAGATGTGGCATGTGGCTCCTGTGTCAATGATCCACTCAACCAAATTTCTAATAAGGTTGACTTCGAACACCATAGTAGTAATGATCTCCTCGTCATCACCAGCTTCAACCATATTAGCTTGATGCTTACCAAAGCTCTCCTGGTTACCCCATTGATATCCCATCTAGTTTCCTTTCCCGAACTGTCGTGATTTCTGTCCATGGTCTTTCTTCTCATAATTGATTCTAGCTTGCCAATTTGCAGTAGGATGGCCTGGCCTGTGGCACCACCAACAGTTTTCATTAATCCTTTTGCGCTTAAACTGACCCTGCTTGTTGAAAGACTTGTTTTATCCACCATTCTTCTTAAAGTTATTAACATTTCTATGTTCTAACACATGAGCCTTAATAGTAGGGACAAGGGTGAGTGTTTTGGTCTTATCTTGTGTACGATTGGCATCCTCAATCTTTATATGTCCTATCAACTCCTGAAGCTTCATGTCTTTCTTCTTATGCCTCAACTGGTTTTTATACTCATTCTATGACGTAGGTAGTTTCTCAATAAGGGCATTAGCTTGAAACAACTCACACATGTTCATCCCTTCAGCAAGGATTCAACAACTAAGTTTTCATACTCATATAGTTAGTCCATAATAGGCTTATCATCAACAACGGTAATTTTAACCACCTAGCAACTGAATATTTCTTAGTACCGGCATCGTCTGTCTCATTTTTCACTTCTAAAGCATCCCAAATTTCCTTAACAATTTTGTACTTGCAGTAGATATCAAACAAAGGGTTGATCATATGATTAAGTAACACTCCTCGAATGATACGGTTATCCTTAGTAGTCTTAAGGTTGGTATTATCACCAGGAATCTCTTAAAATAGTATGTAATCGATTTCGTATTGCTGAAAGTAAAAAAGAATTTTCTCAAACCATCTTTTGAAGTTTCTTCCATCTAGAGGCTCTAATCTACTAAGGTCAGGTATAATTTTTAGGGCCATAGGGAAAGAGGCAAAACCTATGTGGGGAACAGTAAGTGCATAACCAACATTTGACTCATTCGCAGATAACATAATTCCAACTTATATCGAAATTAAATACACAGTAGTAAAAAAATGCAGAATTTTCCAACAACCAGTAGCAAACCCGAAAACAGTAAAACAACGTATTTTCTGACAACAGTAGTAACGCAACAAATAATTTTCCGACTTAGATTGTTAGCAGAAAAAAAAACATGAAAAATTAAATTGGAACGACTTAACTAAATACAAGGCGTCATAATAATCACTGCCCTAAGTTGAAAATTTTCCCTCTACGGTGCAATAGGACAACGGGATCTGACCCCAGGATTAACGTCTTTTCCAACAACTTTGGTGCACTCCAAAGGGCGGAGTAGGAACTATCTCCGAGAGCAAAAAGCAAAAACTTGTGTTTGATGAAGCTTAAAAAGAACAAAAATGGACAATACTTGATAAACTTTTGTATTGCAGACGTGAATGAGTGTGTGAAGAGGTCTAGAACATTGTATGGAGAAAAATGAAAGAAAGTTCGACAGACTAAGAAGCAGAAGTGGGTGTAAAGCAATGCATGGGTCGTGTGTGTGTGTGTGTCTATATATATATATATATATATATACTAAAAATAAAAATGTTAGGGTACAATAATAATGACAATTAAACCATATGAATGTAAGGCGTTATGGTAATAAGCTGGGATGTTTTGGTCGTTTGTGTAATAAAGATGTAAGGCATTATAATGTAATAAAGTAGGACATTTTGGAACAATCAATACCAACACAGTGCTTGGTCAAAAGTTAGCCAATGATTCTAATGAGTTTGGTACTTATTTACCACACAGTGAAGATAAGTTTTCAATGTATGATTAAGTTTAAAGGTATGAAAATCTACAAAATGTCTTATATACGTGACTCAATTTTTTGATTAACTTAGGCACAAATTAATGTGTCTAAATCATGAGTGTGTTTAGATAGATCATACATTAAAATGGCTCACGGATGCCAATTAAAGCACTTGTTAGTTTAGGCGGCGATGATGTGGTGACGTATAAAAATAGAGCAATAATTTTAGAAAGTGAGAGCACTCCATTAGAAAGTGGGAGCACTTGTTCAAGACTAGAAAAATGGGTCAATGATGTGACAACGGAATCTGTATCTTTAAAAACTATGTTTCTTTGTGATTTTAGTGGAGTTATAAGCATAAAAGTGAGAATTGCTTATTTACCAAATAAAATTAGTAGAATAAGTGTGTAATTCTTTACTAACTTATAAGGTTAATTGGCACCTAAATTCTTATAAACATATATAGAAACATGCTATGTTATTTATTTAAAGTGTTCATTCAATCATTGCTAAAAATGTTTGATAATTTTGTAACAAATTCTTTTGTTTTAGAATTTTGAGTAAGGAGTTCTTGAATATTTATTACAAAGATTATTAGAAGTTTTAAGCTTTCATTGTATTATTTTTATAAATATTAACAATAAAAAGTTAAAATATGTCATATGTCCCTTTTAATGTGATTGAGCCTGAAAGAAATACCTAAAAGCTTCAGTAGAAGTTGTTCCAATCACCAAAAAAAATATTAAATTAAACTTTGATGATTCTTTTTATTGTAAAAGTTCCCGTGATACTTAAATAGTAAGACCAGATCCTGCTATCCTCTCATCGTTGGTACAGGAATAAAGGATTCTTTGTTTCTTCCTTTAATCCAAAAATTTCCAAAGTCTCAGCTAGAGAATTGTTCTGTCTATAATTTCTTTTTTTAGTTTCCCACGAGGTGTCCTAGGCGGGTCTCAAATATGAAAAGGTACCTTTAAGCTAGCCACACTCAGACTAATCCTCGCTCGAACTGGATAGGTCCCTTTAGGAAGACGAAATTCTGGCCCTAAATTTTAAATGGCTGCATACATGGGAAAGGTTCGAATCCACGACCTCACTTAAACCAGGAGAGCCTCAACACCAACTCACCTACGCCTTGGGGTTTCTGTCTATATATATGATAAGGATTTGTTAACATAACTCCTTACATTATTAATCAATTATTTGTAGTATGTATTTTTATTTCATTTGTTAACCAGTATTTTTGTTTGTTATACTTGGACTTTTATATGGATTTAAATTTATTACTTTCATTGAATAATAATTTAATTAAATATGAAATTTGATAACTAATAAAATCTTCAAAAATCTAATATTTAATGCGTAATAATATATCAATTCGAAACATGCATGATAAGACAAAAGAAAAAGGTTGTAGCAACTTTAGAGTTTTTAAAAAGTGACGAGATAAACGACGTGAAAGGACGAAACATGCATTGATTGATTGAAAATTTAAAGTGAAGACAACAATGTTTCATACAAAAGTGCTAGTCATTTTAATCATGGGACAAGATTAAGCAGTCTCTAAATTCATCTTTAATGTCCAAAACGCCATCGTTTTAAGGTAATAGATTTTTACAAAATAGTTGTTTCTGTGTTAGTATTTACAAATAGATGGAAAAGATATAAAGAAAGCGGTGAAAGGAATTCCTTTTTAATAAAATAATATCCTTTTTGGAGGTTCTATCTACATAAATGATGTTCCTTCTTCTCTGAGCTTTCAGTAAACACCTTTTATGTGGATATGAATCTTCTTGTAGTTTTTCATGGCAGCATACTAGCTAGGCTTAGCTTAATCATGATCTTGCTTAACTTACCGGCGAAGCGGATTGAAAAGTGGTGAAAGCAACTTGGTGACATCCTTTTGGAGGTTCTATCTTGAATTTTTCTTGTAGTTTTCTAATTAACCCTTACCTTAATTCATAAACAAGTTTACTGGAAACGAGCAACTCTTATGAAATCGAACTCTGTTTATTTTATAATTTATAAACAATCTCTGCATTTGTATAGAGGAGAATCATACATGGGTAGGCAACAGTCCTTTCTGATTATGTTTTGGGATTCCAATTTTTGGCACAGAAGAGAGTTTCAAGCTCTCTAGTCTCTACACAATCACGTCCTAATTAAACTATCATGTTATATTATATTCTATATATATGTTTGACACTGGGTAGAGGTGTTTCTTATATTATATTCTATATATATAACTCAGTCTCATACCTCTCCTCTGCGTTACTTCTCATTCTTCTCATGGCATTTGTTATAGGAGCCTCCAATAGTATTGTGAGTACACTCTGTGTTCTCTTAACTTATTATGAATCCAGCACATCAAATGAAACTATTCATATCACTTGCATTTTTTCTCGTTTGCGAAAAAATTGCACGTCTTATTGCAGGATAGTCTTGATGGCAGAAGTAATTATAATAGGGTAAGTAATGATATAAATCTTATAGATTATGCGTAAATGAGCTCAGAGTCTTCTACTAACAAATAAATGTTTGGCAGGCCGGAGAGTGAAATTGCTCGAAGTAGGAGGTAATATATATATCTTGATTCCTAATTTATAGTGCTTGTCTTATTATTATTATTGAATGAATTTGTATGCCAAAAAGAATAATATTGGGGCACTGCAGATTGTGCAAAACTATGCAAGTTTCGATATCCAAATGACAAGGGGAAGGGGACATGCATATTCCGGTGCACACAGTGCTGCATAACGTGCATGTGTGTTCCTTCAGCCACGTATGCCAACAATGGGGTATGTGTTGAGTACTGTCTCAAAGTCAAAAATGGCGACTTACTTTCGGTGATTTTCGGTGGATTTTGGTGTAGTTGGCCTTCACCTACTGACGTCTCTATAAAAGAGAAGCAACAACAAAGGAAGAGAGTGTGAGAGAAGAGAGCATAAAATTTCAAGAGAGGGAGAGAGAGAGAGAGAGAGAGAGAGAAAAAGGAGCATAAAAAAAGGAGCATTTGTATTTTTTTTGGTTTCCTCTTCCTAATAGGAGTGTATGAACTTGGTTTAATTTGGGTCTTTGGGAAATTGAGTGATAAATACTATTGTATGTTCTCATTGATTATAGTGAAATACTCAGTCATCTCCAAACTAGACGTAGGTATTACCGAACCAGTATACAAATCTTGGTGTTCTTGTTACTGGTTTTATTTTTCACTTCAAATTTATTAACGTTTCCGCACAACAAGTGGTATCAGAGCTCCAGTTTTTTTGACTGGGGTGTTGTAGGAGTGAAAATATGTTAGAGCTATAGTATCAGTGAATAATGTCAGTGCTACAGTTCCCGTGAACAGTGTCGATGCTACAATCCCCATGAATAGTGCTAGTGTTAAAGTCATATGCTACAGTGTTGTGAATAGTGTCGGTGCTACAGTCTTGTGAACAGTGCTGGTGCTACGGTGCTATGAATAGTATTAGAGCTATAGTCGTGTGAACAGTGATTACAAACAATACGTATATGTGAATAGTGGCGAGTAGATGGCTGGAGATAAAGACGAGCCCGTTAAGAGGGAGTCGATATCGTCATTGTCGACATCTACATCCAATAGACATCCAATTGCTACTACAAGGTTAGAGGTTGATAAATTCAATGACTCTAATAATTTTGGTATGTGGCAATGTGAAGTTATGGATGTGTTGTATCAACAAGAGTTGGATATGGTTCTGGAAGATAAACCCAAAAATATGGATGATAAGCAGTGGATACGAATTAATCTCCATGCTTGTGCCTCTATTCGATCATTCCTTGATAAGGAGCTGAAATACCCTTATATGAAGGAAACTTCTGCTAAAGAGTTATGGATGAAATTGGAGGAAAAGTATATGACCAAGAGCGCAAAAAATCGGCTCTTCTTGAAGAAGCGACTCTTCCGATTTCAGTATCGTCCAGGTATTTCTATGAACGAACACCTATATGATTATAATAAAATACTTGCTGATTTAGCAAACCTTGATGTGAAAATTCTTGATGAGGATAAGGTATTATGTTTATTAAATTCATTGTCTGATGATTATGATCATTTGATAACTACTTTGTTGTATGGAAAATTCGAGGTGAAACTTGATAAGGTTTTTGCAGCATTGGTAAATCATGAGTGTTGTAAGAAGGAACAGAAGACTTACAACTCACAAATCGAGGCACTCACTGCAAGGGGACAAACAGAGGAAAGAAAATATGGGAAGCGGGGAAAATCTCGTTCAAAGTCACGAGGGAAGATTATTTTATAATTTAATAAAATTATAAAAATTGTCAAAAATGGTGTTCCATAAATTTTGTACGGCTTCATATCATTAGCCTGAGAATGAAGGAGAGAATTATAGGGAACCAATTCTCCAAGACCAACTTTGGAAAATTGAATTCATTAATGAATTAGATTCAATTACATTCATGAGATTGAATTGAATTCAATTTACAGTGTTTGAAACAAACTTAGTAGTATTATAATTGAATTCAATTACACTGTTTAGAACATAATCAAAATGAATTTAATTATTTCATATGACACATTTACCCTTGACTAAAAAAAATCTTATTAAATAAGAAACATTCATACTTATATAGAACAACTTATAAACATCAATTTCATTATAAATAATATTATCAAAAAAGTTCATTATTAAAATAAAAAGAAAAAATTAATTGCAAATGACATTAGAATAGACCAAGCTATGAAAATAGAGGAAGGATGGATATTTAAGGGATAAGAGTGAAAAAGATACAATTGATCCCTTTGAAAATTCTACGCCCTAAAATGAAATTCTAAACAATAATACATAAACTGCCTTATAATATGCAGTGATTATTAATTCAAGGTTTAGGAGGAAACTGTGAAGAACTAGTGATGAGAAGAAACATATGTGCTAATTGCGACCAATAAAACCCCAAAGAGTGTAGGGTTCTTGGTGGAATCTAACATAAAAGGATAGGGTCAAATGTGAAACGGTTTGGTCACATAATAAAAATAGGCAACTGGTTCTGTACTCTCTACTGTGCAACTTTAATGCAAGTGGGCAGTGGACATTATTGAGTTTGTGGGTTAAAAAAGAAGAGATGCAACCTTTGGGGTTCAATTCACGTGGATTATACCATGAATTGAATTTACAAAAGAAGTGAGTTTTAAATCCACATGGAAATTGAATTTATGACTTTTTTTTTTGTTCCAAACAGGTGAATTGAATTCAATCCATTATCTTACAAACAGGCTGGTAATGTAATCTCAAACCTGTTGGGCTTGGTCCCAACTTAATAGATTCGTAAAAACACATATTAGCATAAAAATTAAAAATATGCAGATATGTTATAAAAATATCTTGACGTTTTAATTAATAAACTATATTAAATATACAGAAAATCACAAAGTAAGAATATTTTAGAAATGTCATATCAAATAGGTTTAAACTAAAACTAAGATTATTTTAAAAAGATATAGAACTTAGCTGGAAAACCGACATTTATATAAACAAATAAATATGTGTATTATATTACATTAGGGCATTGTTATTTTATTTATAAAAAGGTATGATACTTAAATTTCATTAAAAGGAATTTATAATATTATAAAAATAGTAATAAATGAATTTTAACCCAAATCTTAATCTTGAAGGCATCTTTTAACAAAATTCAACGTCAAATCAATTTCGAAAAGAAGGTAATAAATACTAATAATTGTATAACAAAAATAATAATTATAATCATAGGTATAAAAGCATTGACTTTTCTGGTCACCGTTTCGCTTCCACACACCCTCTTGTAGTTGTAGGCCTCAAATCAAAGGTTCTCTGTTCTCCGCACCTCCTCAACGCAGACATCACCGACAACAATGACCCATATCCTTTGATTTCTCCTCTGTTTGATCTTTTCGTTATTGTTTCTGTTTTTTTTTTCCTTAATTATGATGAGAAGTCTGTGAATTTTTTTCCTTGACTACGATCGCCGTCGCACGCGGCAACCAAAGAGAGCGCGATCGCGAAAGAGCTCAGTCTCGCGGCGGCGGCAAGGGAAGCAAGGGGAAAGATGACGGTTTGACTCCCGAGCAGCGCCGCGAAAGGTCAACCTTTAATTTTTTCTCTCCTTTTCTGATCTTTTTGTTGATTTCTATTGTTCTTATGTGTTTTTTTCTGTTTGCTTTTTTTTTTTTGTGTGTAGAGACGCGAAAGCACTTCAAGAAAAGGCTGCGAAGAAGGCGGCACAAGGATCCTCCGGCGGCGAGTCCTCCGCCAGTAAAAATAAGAAGTAAAAAAAAAGCATATCTATCTATTGCTGATCTGCAGATCTTTTTTAATATTATCCTTTTATTGTTGTCAACTTAATTGTTAAATTTAGATTCAGTTTTATGTGGTCAATAAGTTTACATCTTATTGATATTTGACGTGCTTCTCGGCCATGTTGTTGATGTAACATAACAGTTGGTGTTTTATCTGACAGTTTAATGTTTGTGTTATAATCTACTATGTTGGTTTGGACATATTTGGCCTGAGATTTTAATGATTAATATTCTCTGCCAATTTCATTGAGTTCTTGATTATGATATGAAATTCTAGGGTGCATATTATTGGCTTATGCTTGCTAGTTTTTGTAGATCATATGTGCCAGAGGGGAATGATGCATAAAAGCATATTAGGTGCTTGCTTGTTCTTTCTGGGTAAGTTTCAAGGAACAGTTCTCTTTTCTTTTCTTGATCCAAAGCCTTTGAAAACTTATCTGTCATTTAAAGATTAAGAACTTTAGTTAACTAATGATTTGGGAGCTTCTAATTTTGGATTTTTAACTAGGTGGTATGAATGCCTATGCATGCAGATTGTTTTTCTTTATGCACTTACCAGAAAAAGGGAAGAAGTAGTGTAGCACCCAGTAGATAATGAATCATTGATGTTTAGGCAACACTGCTTGCTATTGAAAGTCAATCTATACTTGTTCAAACATTGGTTTCTTGCTAGAAGCCAATATGTCCATTATATAGGTACACTTATTGTCTATGCATAGAGATAACAGGCAATGGTTTGTGCTAGTTAGAGGATAGGTTAAACTTTTGTGGGGACCTTTCAGGCAACTTCCTTTGCCATTTAGGAGCAATCATTTTAAATGATGCAATATATCTTTAATTCATTATTCTAGAAACTTAGAAGAAAATTCTATGATACATCTGCAAGAAGATGACTTATACTCGTTACCTTTATTGGAAATAACTAGCGTTTGCAGTTTACACATTGTGACCAATATGTACATGAGTTCAAGTAAATATGAGAGTGTTGCTTAACTTCCTACTGTTACATTAACCTGTTTGACAATCAGTCCAACCATTATAAAAAATAGTCTACTAGCTTTCAAAAGGATTACATAGTGATATCAAACTTCAAGGGATTACATAGTGATATATGAAAACTTAAGGATGTCAATTAAGGAAACATTATAAAAGACATTGATCGATTTGATACTGAAAAATGTTAATGATGCTAAAGTGTACATAGATTTATTTTGAGTATAAACCAGAGAGTATACGAAAGGCAGTCTATTAAACCTAAGATTTACTTGCTGCCAGACCATCCCCGTTGTTCTTGCTTCTTGTATAAGGTGAAGCTTCTACTCTGTGTCTGTCAATGGCTTTAAATTTGCGTGCACCATTTCATCTCCCAGAGCATGATGTATAACAATGTGAATCTGTACACTTCAGGTCATGCTGAGGTTGTGTCTGCAATACTGTTTTGTTCTCACCATTTGATAGAGATTATGTTAGAGTTTTGTAACTTGAAAATTTTAGATTATTAAATTGAGGAAGCAAGTTACCATTCAGAAGATGGATGAGGTTCTGTTCTTTTCTTTTTTAGTTGGTTTTAATGGTTTAAAAAGCATGATTCAATTATTTGAAGGCTGTAGATTTAGGAAATGTTACCCGTTGCAGAAATTATGAATAAATGATTTAGACATGTAGAGTCGCTGTACCAAAATGTGGATATTTGATTGGTAATTGTTTTTTGATACTCACAATGGGACGTTTAGCTGTAGCCTATTCGTGGACATACATACCAATTCTCCATGAGAGCTTGAGGGTGCCATTTTTTGGGAGAGTGAGTTGGATTTATTTATCTGGAAATCGGTAAACGATTAAAAGTTCACACAAATTCAAGATACCTAAGAATTGCATGAGAAGAACTGTTGCTAAGACGACAATGAGAGATCAAATGCATCAGAGGAACTGTTGCTAAGACGACAATGAGAGATCAAGTGCATGACAGGAACTGTTGCATAAGTGTTGGCCATGCCAACCCATACGTTCATGTTTACACCTCAACTCAAAACAAAACTCCAAGGGTGAGTCAGATAGATTTTATTTAATAAATCTGTATACCTATCGGTTCTCCAACAAGAAGACCCGCAAAATCCCGGCCTTCCTAGTCCAACTGACCCAAGTTGAGGTGTGGCCTATGAACTTTTCTGTAGATCCAATTGGTTCTTTCGTTCAGGTCAAAACCTTTGTTTTCAACATTTTCCTTGACACATTATGTTTTCATCCTCGTTTACCAAAAAACAACATAAATGACTACGATTAAATGAACACTAGAAACGATAATAAAGAATGTTTTCTTATAGTCTTTTTATTCTTCTTTCGTTTGGGAAAGATTAAGAGGTTAAGAGCTTAATCAGGACACACATGTCTTATACCAACCGTAAAAGATAAAATGGTGCCTTCATGCTGTACTTGAATGCTTGTTTTGGAAGTTGGAATATGTATATCTAATTACACATAGCCTATTTGTGTTTGTTTGGCAATGTTAATGTATTTTTATATCCATATAGATGGAAGTAAGGAAGAGTGTTTAGGGTTGTGAAGGCACAACCATTTATTGGTAAGAGTTGTCCAACATATGAAATTGTAGGTTATAAATTAACTTATCAAGCACGTTATTTTTCTTATAAACTAGTATTTCGATTTCCTCTCATGTCTCTTCATTGTCTTTCACGGCTGTTTTTTGATATATACAATGAGAAAACATATATGAAAACGATCGAGAAAAAGAAGAAAAATAATTCTGAAATATTATGTGAACAACCAGGAAGTTAATTACTTCCCAATCTGTCACAATCCTTTTTTCAAATCAAAATACTAATTTGATGTTTTTTATATTATGGACAAAAAATTATCCATCAGCTTTGCGAAAAACAAAAGATTAACACATAAAAAATTAAAGCTAATTTTCTTAAAATTACTTTCGAAGACATGTTCATTAGAAACAGACTCTCTACCATATTAGGATAAGACTGTGTATTACTGAACCTCTTCAAACTTCACGTCTTAGTAAAACTCTCAATTAATGTTGTTGATCTTCATGAATACAATAGTTTACGATGAATTTATTGTTAAATATATACCCTCTTAAAAAAGTTGCTGATTCCGTCTTTAATGGGACAATTGATTGGTACTTTTTTGGTGTCATAAAGTTATTAAATGTTAAGATAAACCGGAGACTTTATTTTAATGTTTTCAAATCACATGGAATTCTTGTACAAGTGGCCTAAAACGAAAACAAAAACAAAAAAATTCCTCACCCACCAAATAAACCAATAAGCCTCATAGACCACATGCATACATATTGATTTCACTAATTGCTTATATGTTGTCCTACGTGGTCATTGACAAAACATGATAAATACAAACAAATGGGATAGAATAAGAACAAAAAGGAAACATGTCAATGATATAAACAAGGGCTTAATTAAACACTTCCTGCAATGGAGTTGTTAGGGTTGCTTATTAACAATCTTCGTTTGGATTATCATAGGCGATGACTTTTTGTGATTAGGAGAAGCCAATACATATTGTTAAGAGTAGAGAGCATATACGTCATTAAACAAACTTATCCAAGCATTGCCTTTGTCCACGGGGAATGTACATGCCCACGTAAAACCAGCTCGAGTCCATATATACAATCCCGCCACATTCTCTAAAAGTTTGTTGCAAGTTTTTGTCCTGTTAATGTAAGGGTTTAATATACACATCAGCCTGTTGTTTGGTGGAACTCTCGATGACCTTTGTTGTGTTGAAGGGATATTTGACAAAGGGGTATACAAAAAAGATAATAAAAAGGACAAATATTACAAGTTGGTAAGTTGAAAATAAAAAGTAAATATTGTTTGTTTTGTAAATACACTGTAAGAATGAAACCAAAGAAAATGTATAGTAAAGAGTTATTTTCTGTTGGTCAACAGTTATATTCTAATTTAGTATGGAGCATGATCCAAATATTTTAGTGAAAAAGTTTAAAAAAATATGTAATTATAAGAAAAAATTATTTAACTTTGATCAAAAGTACAAATTTTGATATTAAACTTTTTTTATTTGTCAAATAATCATATAATATATTGTCATTTGACCAAAGTTTTAATATGAATCAAACACTATAAGTTAATAAAAAATAGAATACAAAAGTTACTTAAGAAAAATTAATTATTTATCCCTTCAAATATTCTAAATTTAAATTTGACTATTTGAAATCAAATATTTATTTATACGTATACATGCATAATAATTGATTTTAATATATTAAAGATTTTATTTATTTGATGCAATTCAATAATTAAATATTGAATATAAGATATAATATTTATTAATATTCTTCAATTTAATTAATAACTTGAATTAATAAAAATAAAATATTAACTGATAACAAATAATTATTTATTTCTTTTGAAATTAGTTCAAAATTTTTAAATTAAAATTCAATTATTTGATATTAAATATTTATTTTTATTCTTTATATGATGTATACACGAATATAATTTATTTAAAATTTTAAATATATATTTAAATATTATCTTTTTAATGCATTTAAACTATTGGATGCAATAGAACAAATTAGCTATTGAACATAACATATATTAATATTTTTTATTTAATTATTAACTTCAAAATTTAACAAAATTTCAATTAATT
>JANZXV010000005.1:9630374-9640638 GCA_027576455.1 Erythroxylum roigii
CTTAATCAAGTCTATACATCTTGTTATTATCAAAACATAAGTGGAATTAATCTTGTCAACCACCATTGGTCCAACACTACGTACTTTTTCTTAAGCAATTTATACTGCTTCAGAATTGAATGAGAATCTTCTAATAATTCTAAATATGCATCTTGTAATTCACTAAATTTTGAGGTTACCTCCTCATCATTTTCTTCTTCGGCTACTAGGTAAATATTTGCTTGTACCGATGCCTCTGAGTCAGTATCTAACTCAGATGAATCCAGATCTTCCCAGGTTGTCATCATGCTTTTCTTGCCTTCTCTACTCTTCTTTGGCTTTCTTTTCAGCAATGGACATTCAGAATTGTAATGTCCCGGTTTATTACATTCGTAGCAGATGGTGGATGTCTTCTCGTTCTTTCCTTCATCTTTGCTATTCTTCTTAAAGGAGAGCTCCTTGTTTCCTTTTGCCTTTTTCTTCCACATGCGTCTGATCTTCCTTGAAAAGAAGGATAGTTTATCATCTTCTTTTCTCGAATCTTGATCTGATTCACTAGAATCGTCATTCTTGACTTCCTCAATCTTCAGCGCTTTCGCCGATGAATTCCTCTTTCTTTGATTCTTATGGTTCTTCTATCCGGCCTTTAATACTATAGATTTATCCCGTCTGGGCTTATCTTCTGCATCGAGTTCAACTTCATGTATCTTTAGGAATCCAAGCAATTCATCAGGCTTCAACACGCTCAAATCCTTGGCTTCTTGTACAACTGTGACTTTTGGTCTCCATCTCTTTGGTAGACTTCTTAGGATCTTTTGAACATGATCTTGATTGTTGTAAGTTCTGCCGAGAGCTTTAAGTCCATTGATAATAGTTTGAAATCTTCCAAACATCTGATCGATAGACTCTTCGTCCTTCATCTTGAACAACTCGTACTGGTGTATAAGAATGCTTATCTTGGACTCCTTTACTTGATTTGTACCTTTGTGTGTGATGGATAGCGTATCCCACATCTCCTTGACAGTGTCGGATCCGTTAACTTTATCGTACTCACTTCTTCTTAAGGCACAACTTAAAAAGAACTTGGCGTTCGAATTCAGCTGGAATCTTGCTTTTTGTTATGCAAACCATCTGACTCGTGGAATAGGATTTGCTTCTTCATCTACTGGTGTGTACAGTCCATTTTCTATTATTTCCCAAAGATCAATATGAGTAGACTCAATGAAGAGCCGTATCCTGTCTTTCCAGTAATGGTAGTCTTCTCCATTGAACGCACGAGGTCTAGAGACGGAGGCGCCCTCAGCTATATATGTGTGTGGTTCTGCTATAGATCTTTATCCACACTTTGTAACGGTGGTTCTTGGACACCAAGCTCTGATACCAATTGAAGCAAATCACACGTTAGTACAACCTTTATATTTGATATACAAAATGCACAAGAAGGGGGGTTGAATTGTGTATCCCTCTTTTTAAAAATAATCCCCTTTTTAAACAATCTTTCTTTTTCAAAACTATTGAGTAAACGTATCACGCAGTATTGTAATTTGCTTCTAAGTACTTTTATAATACAATAAGAGTAAAAGTTTAAAGTTGAGAGTCGAGAGTAAGAATCGACACAACATATTTATACTGGTTCATCACAAACCGTGGGCTACGTTCAGTCCTCATAATTCTTTATGAGATTTCACTAAACTTCTCAAAGATACAAGTATTTTTTTCGCCGAGCCTCTTCAGGTCTCTTACAGCAAGTATTCTTTTTACACTTAGCCTCTTAATGCTATCTGCTTTTCTTTTTTCTACTGAAAGATGTTTTGAGCTTTGTTACAGACAATAGTAGCTCTAAGTTTAGCACAATGAATAAGATTTATAGCTTTTGAATCTCTAGCTCTTTTGAATTTCACTAACTTCTGTAGTCTTCGACTCCGACTCGTATTTATATCCTTTGTCTTCAACCGCTTCTTGATAACTGCTTCTTTCTTCTTGTTTCTTAATCTTTGACGAATCAGTTATTCAGTTGAGTTTTGTAACAAACTCAAACTGATTATTCATCCGACGTGGTATCGTGTCTTCGTCTTAGTTTCGCTTTCTGCTTTCGTCTGATTTTGCTTCCGTATCATTTTTCTTCTGTCTCATTTTACTTCCGTCTCATTTTGCTTCTGTCTCATTTTGCTTCCGTCTCATTTTTCTTCCGTCTCATTTTTTGTTTGCTTCCGTCTCATTTTCTCCAAGCTTCGTCTTAGTTTCTTCTTTTATTATTATTTGGTCTTCATCAAAATTATTAATCGTAAAGTCATTTTGACTTAACACCTCAGACTTGAGATTACCAAGCCATCTAGTATGGGAATTACTGTGTTTTGATACTACTTATGAATCGTCCTAGGATAATTCAGTCGGTAGTAATTGGATACAATATGAACCATATGTAGATATTTGAGTAAGTCAATATAGGATTCATCACTCTAAAGTAATTATAGAGAATATTCTAATGTTCTTGATTAGTAATGATTTATGGAATTCTCTAGCAGGAGTGAATTGATATTTGTAAAAGAGTTTCCAAATTTCAATTATAAATCAATTACTAATTAGCAAGAATGAATATGATAGGATTAAATCATACATTATAGCCATGCATGGATAGGTTAAGTCAATCACTTTGACATTCCTAATATTTGGGTAATCATGACATATTGCTAGATGTCAATCATGATTTATGATTATGAATTATTTAATTAGAGAATTACAGATAAATTAAAAGAAGTTTTAATTTATCCAATTCTAATTGTGAATTAGAATTAGAATTTATAATCATTACCAATTTATTAGGAACCTAATGAATCACACATCAAAGAACAATTTGTGAAAGAAAAATCAATTTAATTAAGTTGGATTTAATTATAAAGTTTGAGAAACTTTGGGAACCAAATATGAGATACTTGATTTTATTAAAATTAAATTAAATTAATTATAATTATAATTTGATTTTAATTATAATTAAAGAGATTTAATTTTAATAAAAGACTCTTATGATTTTTCCTATTTAAAGGGAAGAGCTTTTTAGAAGCCAACACTTTTGTCTTCTTCCTTCAATTCAGTTTGAGAATTGCTCTGTGGGTGCTATCAGAGATTGGACACTTGAACAACTTGTGATTGATAAATCAGAAAAAAAATTTCAAAGATTTTTCAACAGAAAAACGAACAAGGTACGATTTCTAAATCGTTTTATGTTTTATTCAAGATTATTCGATTATCGAGATTCGCTCGGAATCTGTAAAATTTTTATTTTTCACTGCGCCCATGATTCGATCACGGTTGGATTCTAACAGTAACATCATTCCTAAATTACCAAGAAGATGATCTGCATCTTATTTTACAGCTATTCCGTAGTTAATAGTAGAGACCACATTCATGCCATAAGAACAAGTGAGCTATTGCACAGAATGCACATGCTCCAACCCATTCGTTGAAACGGTTCAGATTGTTGGAATCACAACAATAGAGTACTTGACAACCTCTGTTGTCTTGAGTCAAACAGAAATAAAGATCAAGCAGCTAACTTGAACAGGACAGTCCGACCGTATTAAATCGTGGGTTAATATCCAAACTAAAGGGAAATGTTTCTGAAAATGATAAGTAAAAAGAAGTGGGTTTCATGTCTAATTAATGAACAAGGCAAGCAAGTGAGAAAAAGGAAAGCAACAGTCACCCATGCTGGCAAAACAAAAGTCGTTTTCCTTGGCCACTCCAAAAACTCAGGATATCAGGCATTTGAAACAGTCCTGGGATAACTCCTTTATGATGCTCGTCAAAAAGTTTGCATTGATTTAAGAATAAGTTCCAATGATAAGGAGATGATGTCTTGGCTTGCGAAACCATTAGAATATGTACGCCCCTAAAATAATGCCCTTCTGTTTTCCAAACCTGCCTATGCTTATCTTACTTTGAAGCTATAATGGAACTGTTGCCACCGATTGAGCTTCAAGCCTGAAGGATCACAAGAAATTTATAGAAATTTCTACTTGCTACAACCCATCATAAGTCAGCCAAAACTTTTGCCCTTAGATCACAACTAACCTATTTTTCACAAGATGCTGGACCAGACAATAAGAGAGCATAGTTCTGGCGAAACAATAAATATTAAATGGAAAAGTAACATCTGCAATTGTAACCATACTAAGCCAAGCCTGCTATGGACAAATGACTAAATCCTATTTCATGCCATTGAACTTCAATTATCTTCACCAGGAAAATTGCCAACCTATCCATTGTTCTCTGCTCTTTTAGAAAGCTCAAGTGCTGATGCCTCAGCTGAAGTCTCCACAACCATATTTCCAGAATCAGCGTTTACTTCCAGTACTGGATAATCTTTTGTACCAAAATCCTTTTCTATGTTTTTATCATCTTCTGAATCAATTTCACCAGTAGTACTCCCATTGTCTGGAGAATGAGGAGAGTTCCCACCAGTTTCTTCAGTCCTCCCATCTGCTTCTGTCATATTTAAATCTTCTGGTAGCAATTGCTGTAATGGAATAGCATTACTAATGACCTGTCCTGTTCTCAACCTCTCTCGGTAATCCTCCATTTCTATTCTGTACCTTTCTTTATCCTTCATAGCCTTTTCCTGATAAACCTGATGACAATGGAAAAAATGAACCGTAGAGCTACTCAAATTTGACACCAAAGAGCAAAAGTGGGAAAGAAATATAGATCACTATATGTGTTAAATAAATAAATTTACAACATTTTTCTTACTGTTCTCTCAGATTCCTTTAGCTTATTCCAAAGTTGACCAATCATCCTACTGATCTCCCTATCCTTCCCTGGGTGGAGGGGCTTCAATCTTGCATGCTGCTCGGCGAAGAAGAAGTTGTACCCACTTCTATTAGGTTTGGGATGAGCAGGATCTCTCCTTTTTATCTCACTTTTCTTCCTGCGGCGTCGCCGTTGAATACCTGTCGTAGCTTGAGCATTTCCACTGTTGTTGGCCACAAGAGTACAATGCTGTGATGCTTGGCATGATTGATTCTGTGGTGCCCAGTAAAGAACCCCTTTGAGCTTCTCTGAGCCTATACTAACAGTAACAAGATACCCACTCTCGAATTTCCCATCAATTACTCCTGTTACTGGAGAACTAGCTGATGATGATGACCTTGCTGCATATTTTTAGATAAAAAGGTTTACTGATAGAGCTATTCTTACGAGTTGAAAGATTGATCAAACATTAGAATTTATATCAAATAACATTGATATAGCTACCAAACAAAATGGCTGAAAATATCCATCTGCAATCTAAATTTTTATGATTTATACAACCACTTGTTTCTTGAATTGTTGCACAATTACAATGAAATTCACTTTAGAAAGACAACTTATTTATCAAATGAACAGCAAGAGAAAAGGTAATGTGAGGAAAAATATTTAACCAGCTAATGAATCAGGGGTGGTATAATTGTCTAGCATTGAATCACTAGAGACTTGGCATGTGACAAGTCAAAAGAAATAGTCGCGTCAATACTTGCAAAATCTACCAGGAGTTCAGTTATCCTCCTTTTGAAGCCTAATTGAAATGCAAGTGTTTCTGAAGGAAAAATAAAAAAGTAAAAGGTTTGAATGAACAAAAGAAGATGAACCTCCACTTAGCTGTATAGTGTTTGTATTTTGTTGTTGAGTTGTAGCTGTTTGATATTCAGGTGATGGTTGAACAGTCACTTGAGCTGGAACCTGTGCCATTAATGGGCTCTGCAAGGGAGCTGCAGAAGGAGAATCAAATATAAATAAACATTCCAGAAATTGCACTTGATGAGGATCAAGAGTTTAATATCCACACCAGCTGATGCAGGAGTCAATCTGCGAACTTTAAAGAAATATAGTTGTTCATAATGGTAAAGCAAGGAACCATAGTACTTGCGCAACACAAAGGAGGCATTTGTTGCAGTGGATGGGAAGTTGAAAATTGCAGTGACTTCTTTCCATCTTTTATCTCTTATAACCTGCAAACATAGATGACAAGCATCCAATGGCCTATGCATTAATTGATGAAAAACTTTGTTATCAAGTTTAAAAAGCAATACTGCTGAAAATTTTGTTGGTTCTGAATAGAGGTAAAGTGCAAATGCCCTTTAATTCAAGGGCATGCGATTAAGTTTACATGTACTGGCCAATGCAGTTCTCCTTGCTCAGTGCCAAAGGGAAAACTTGAAGCCAATAATCTGAATTAGTTATTTAGACCTTAGAAAAGAAATGCTTGATGACAACTTTCTATTTCTTCTTATTCAGTTCATAACTGCACAAAATAAATCCATGCTGATAAAAAGCTTTTCAGCAGTCGTTAGAGGTCTGATTGACACCATCATCAAGGGTAGTGCCCCCACATCTTACAAAGTTAAAAATCACGAGGTAGTTTTTTCCCAAAAAATCAACAAGATGCTATATTACTTCCATGATTTATGTCAATCTTCTTCTCATTCCACGAAAATTTCAACGGGGAAACAATTCATTCGCCATCTAGGAAGTTGGAGCACAGGTCTAAATTCATCACTTAAGATGGATTGCCTTTATCTAATTTGCCCTTCAACTTATAACATGGAAGACAAGTGTATAGACTACACACTGTGCACAGCCACGTCCTCCATCGAAGTAACACTCAAAAAAAGTATACAGAGTACACCAGGAAGTGAAAGGCTAAAGATAAAGGCCCAAAACTAGCAATGAACAGACTGTTTAAACAGTCCAGAGAAAGAGAAATGAACACGAAAGAAACATAATAAGGTAGGCACATGTCTAACACATTACTCAATCCAGGAAGGATTGCAAAATTGGAATAGGTGGGACAGAGTCAATGAATTTACAACCAAATTCATGAGGGAAGATATCAGGAAAAACATAAAAGAACAAAATCAAGTAAATCGTTTCCTATTACCTTTTCGATACCACCGCGGTAAGTTACCTCGATAAAAAGACGATGTAGATCCAATTCCTTTCCACCAATGATGGGAATCCTACAATATCAGCACTCAATGCATTAGAAAGTACAGAACAGGCTACCTAACACCAGAAAAGGCAAATTAGTCCAAGGTAGTTTGCCTCAGCAGTCTCTAAACAAGAATAAAAATGTCAACTTTTTTTAACATGATTATTCGATTTAAGAAATGTTCAACATCTATCAACAGATACACACGTACACACATAATTATATCAATTAAAGTTAATTTAGAAAAAAAGGACAGCTTTTCAGCAAAATTGATGAATCTTTATACGATTTTGTAGTTGAACTAATCCCAGAAGAATTTGCCCTCAGCGAAGACACTTTCGACTTCTCCAAGTCATCTGATAACTCTGTGCTATAACTCTTATGTCATACATCCACTGCCTCCTTCCACATTTCAACATTAGGGATGACCTAGTACAAAAGGTCGGGTAAAAGCTACCACCAACAAATCCATGGTGGACTTTTTGACAAGCACATTATATGTATAAGACAGCTGCATAATAAGTAAATATATCTAAATCAAGCCGAGAAGTAGCAGTATTAGTAGTAGTAGAAACAACTTCCATCACTAGTTATTTTCCTTGGAACCAAAATCAGATATCAGAAATAATTCTGATTGTCGAGTTAGAGCTATAAAGCAGGCATAGAGGAAATTATATTCAGCTTACATGAACTTGGTTTCCATGGAAGCATGAAGCTTTTCCAAGGTAGACATAAAGAGCTTAGGACTAGCTACAACGTCCTCATATTCCGCCAAAGCTGTGGGATATTGAAGATGCTTCATTTCTACTTCCTTCGTCTGCAACTGGTTCTGCTTGGCACAAGATGTTGATGCCATCTCCAAATTCTTAGTTGGCCAACGAACTTACTCTGCCTTTTTACACTCTGACATTAAACGCTTCACACCTACCTCTGTCTGTTTGCAAGAAAATAAAGATAACTGGAATGTACTGATAGTATTTGATTTACTATTAAATAGATTCAGCCATTAAAATGACAACTCGATTAAGAAATAACACAAGAGAGTATCCGAAGTCCAAGAAAAAGGGGGCAGCTTATAGCTGTCATAGTTAAGCATTCTCTCTCGAGTAACATCAATGTAACAGCACATCAAGACCCAGTTTCAGGCTTTTCAAAACACACAAAGGACTAAAAGATGGATGACAACCTTTTAGGCTTTCGTAAGAACGATGCGATGCGGATAATAAACTTTTTTCCTTACGTATCCTTTTTCTCTCGCCAGCAGGCCTATAATGCTATGTGTCTGTTTTCTTGACAGATACTCCCAGGAAATGTATGTTTATGCATATGAACTTTTTGTTATAGTATCTGACACTGTTTCGGGATGACAAGATATTAATGATGGGCTCAAAACATAAAATACAAAAATGAGAAGTAATAATTAGAGACTGAACCAGAACTTTACCTTTCTTCCTCCTTTTCTAGATAATCTATATTTTGGGTGGCTATTTTAAGGTTAGAAGTTATATTATAAGATGTAGACAAAGCAACCCAGATACAGAAAAACGAAAGCAAGTAATTTATGGTGAGAGATAGAGATATTGCTTCTTACTATTAACATTACATATGAAAAAAAGGAGCAGTGAGGAGGAGGAGGAGGTGAAAGCTAAACATGCAAAGTGAGGTGAAACAGTTCTTCTAGATAAATGCTAGGAAAAAAAAAAAGTAACCATAATTTCGTCGAATTCTGATTATTGGGAGAGGATGGTCTGTTTTTAGTGGTATCCAAAGATAAATGGAAGTGTATGATCCAAGAAAAAGAAAATGTGAGAGAGATGAGATATGAGTGCCGTAACATTAGCTTATTTTGGTATTGGTTCATATTTATCTATCAAGTAATGGTCTCGTATGGAATCAGTCTTCCTTCTTCCCATATCTCTTAATCTCTTTTTTTAGTATATACATATGCTTTTTTTATATATAGATATTATCCATCTCAAACTAATTCAATGTCTATGATCTTTTTTCCTGTTTTGTCAATCTTATTAAAAAATATATGATGATGATGAAAATTGCTTGCTTTGAATTTTTTAATTTTATAAATTTAATTTAATTTGTTTTCCTTCTTCGTCAAATTATTTTTAATAATATTTATTTTGTAGAATAAGTTGGGATTTTCTTTTTCCTGAATAGGAAAATAATTAAAATTTTACCAAATAAATAAGATTCCCTATTTATGATGAAAAAGTGACATTTAATTTTGCAAGATGAAAATTGGACCCAAAAGATCTACTAGACCATTCTACCTTAGCTCAGAACACCTTTGTGTCTATTTCTATCCCTATCAGGTCAATATATACTTATATAGTTATATAGGGAATTAAAAACTTTTATTTTTTTATTTTAACTTTTTCCATCCTTTTTTTTTTTCGGATGACAATGGGCTCAAGCCAGGTTAGACCTGACCCGTGCTATCTTGACCTCAAGGCAGCAAGTTCAAGCCCGATCAATAGACCTGAATTGTTATTTTTTAAAATAAAATACTAAAACGAAGTCATTTTGTCATCACCTTTCGAGTATCGAGCTCGAGACTCGATTAATCCTGACCTAATCTGTTAATTTGGACCGAACCTAAACTCTATTGTCATCCCTAATTTTTGGGCAAATAATAATGATGAAAATGGCTCGTTAACTAGTCGATTGATATAATTGAACAGAAAAAATAGTCTTGCATAGAGGCGTACAAAATGAGTTTAGGTTAATTATAACAAAATAAGCTTGACTCAATTTTATAAATGTAACCTGAATTTTTAAAAATAGTAATTAAATATTTAATTTTTCAATTTTTTAAATTCTATCTCCACATTAATATCTCCATTAATGAGGTGACTAGTCACGTAAAACAGAAATCCTAAATACTTATTCATGTTAGTCTTAATTAAACTAAAACTAAGTAATTAAACCCTAAATACTTATAACTGAAACCACGTTGTTTAGGTAAGGGTATTGTCCGATTCAGTTGCATCTTGACTTGCATTAACTTTCTGGCTTTGTTTTATTAGTATCCTCAGCCTGCATTGCATAAATTGGCAATCAAGTTGCAAAAACACAACAGCACAAAATATAGCGAAAGATAACCTCAGCACAAAACTAGGAATTTTGAATATTTAATTACCACTTTATAAAGTTTAGAGTATAATTATAAAATTAAATAAAGTTTAATTTTTTGTAATTAAGGCTATAAATTATGGTCCATATATGTTTTTTTCTAATAAATTATAACACATATATACGACAAGAATGATTTAATTTATAAAGATATTATTAATATATATTAAG
>JANZXV010000005.1:9666056-9676458 GCA_027576455.1 Erythroxylum roigii
GTCGGTACCAACCGAAATCCGCCGGTACCAACCGAAATTTTTGTCCGATATTTTAGACACCGTACCGGTACCGTTTTCCAGCCGGTACCGGCCGGTACGGTACGGTATTCATAAGCCTGGGTAGGAGGGAGGAAGGAAAATTTTGAAAATTTTGCAAAAAAGTTCCTCAATTTTTTAAAATTTTTGGTACCAGCCGGTATTTGACCGGTATTTTGAATACCGGCCGGTATCGACTGGTATTTTTTATCAGTACCGACTATACCCGTACCGGTACCGATTTTCGGCTGGTACGTCGGTACAGTACGGAATTAAAAACACTGGGTGGAATCCCTGCTACTGAAGCCCCTGATAGTGCACATGAAAGGTTTCATTTAAAAACATAAAAGAGAGTGTGAGCTAAACGACATCAATGAGTGCTAGAATTACTATCCATATCATATTTAATTATTTAAACCTCCCTAAAACAAATTCATCTTAATTTGCATAATTCAATATTTAATATAAAACATATATGGTTCCCGAAATCAAGTTTCTCAAATCTCTTTTCAAATAAATAATGGCAGCATTAAAAATGTCATGAATTTCTTACACGATATAGCCTATCGCTAACTTCTTTACCATATGGTACCCTCAGGAATAAATCACGGAGCGGGTTCTACATCGCTTACCCGCGATTGCTTAATCATTTGTAACGGAGCTGGTTCTACAACGCTTACCCACACTAGGATAACCATTATACATCAGTAGTTACGGAGCTTGTTCTGCATCGCTTACTTGCAACTGGTCAACCATTAGTTACAGAGCTGGTTCTAAGTCGCTTACCTGCAACTGGTCAACCACTAGTTGCAGAGCTAGTTCTACATCGCTTACCCATACTATGTTAACCGTTATACATAAGTATTAATATGTATAAAACCTATAGGTGTACCATAAGCTAAAAATCATTTCCTTTTTATCAATCAATAACATCATCTCAATATAAACTCAAATCATATAAGATTTAACTTTCAAATTTCAATTCATATAATGCTAAAAACATAAAATTTTAGTAAAAATATTTACTTATAATGCATCATTCACAAAAAACTCATAACCCATAGTCACTTCACGATAGAATAGAAATCATTTTCATAAAATACATTTAAAATGCACTCATCGTTAAGCAACTTTATCGCCAAGCACACTCACGTGTTCTGTGCCTTTCTTTTAGCTACACAAGCACATTTCGTTTAGGCATTTATTTTCAAATTTGAAAATAAGACATTAATACTATAAATTCGGTTTAATTGAAGTTGAGATTAGTTTTTAATCACATAACACGTACGCTAATTGTATTTTTGTTTACTACTGAAAACCAACCTATTGTTCTTCGTTTTCAATTCTAACTTCAAAGTCACTTAAAATCATATTTTTACCTATTTTAACTTATCAATTTCATCAAAACACTATCTCACTCAATTTAATTCACCACATCATGATGATGTATGATAAGTCACGAATATGACCTATATTCAGAAGCTATACTTCCATTTATTCCTTATTTTTCACATAGCAAACATTCAAATTAGGTTTTGAGGTCTTCTAGACATTCCTTTCCCTATGTCTCTAGTTTCCATATCGTTAAAAATTATACCATTTGAAGTTTTAATCCAAGAAACATGCACAAAACATCACAAGATACTCTAACATAGGGGCAACATCATATCACCATTTTTAATCTCAAATTACAACATGATTTAGTAAGAACTAAGTCAGGGTCTCTCCTAGGAATTTTTAGTACTATGTCTTAGGTTTCATATCAAATTAGAATCACCCAATTTGGAGGTTTGTAGGCCAAGTTATAGTAAACAAAAGAAGTCTAGTTTAAGTGATCCAAGAACCAAATACAAACATTCATTAAACATAATTCTTTCTCTTGTCATATTCATCCCTTAAATGCTTTCAAACTTATTATCTACTCCATGGCAAGTCAAAAGTTATCATTTATCTTATATAAATCTATCCCACTAAAAAGCACCAAAACTAGAAATTTAGGTTAGGAAAACTTTCCAATTTATCTTCCAATCTCTTGGTATTTGATAAGTACCTCCACTTGATCAAGATCTCTCCAATATATGCTCCAAAACCATGAAAAATTGTAGCTGCACTCTTCTTCTCCCTCTTTGGTCAAATGCCCCTTCTTCTTTTTTCTTTTCTCCCTTTTGTTTGGTCTCTCACGTTTATGATCAGATGAAGACAAAAATCTTGCTTTATTTTTTTAATGCTCATTTAATGGATTCTACACTTCAACTTCCTACTGGTTTTCTTCTAATGACTCATTCTTCCACTAACACCATATAAAATGACCAAATTACCCTTAATGACATGTAGAAAAAGACCAAATTGCCCTTTAATGACATGCAAAAAGACCAAATTGTCCTTTATTGAATTTAATTCATCAACTAACCGAATTAAATTCCGAAAATATTCCACAACCATCTTACCATCAAATTGACCATAAAATACTCTAATTAGGGTCGATACTTATCGATTGGATGCTTTAAAATTTTTCGAATGAGTTTAAAATCATTAATACCCATTACTTTCCAAAAAGGGCATTTTAGTCCTAAACTTTCGGAACTCTCGAAATCCATCCTATATGACTTATTTTCGATCCATTTCAGTATCATTAAACTCTAATACTTATTTATGATATTTTTCATTATGTTGAGGTTGGGTCCCACAAAAAACTATTCATCCGAAAATACTATTCACTGAACATGAAAATTTTTATTCAATAAAAGGAAAGTTTCGGGGCTTTACAATAAAAGATTAAAACTAGGCCCACGATGTATATGAGGCTCATAAGGTCTTGGTGATAGAACAAACATAATTATGAAAAAGAATAAAGGGTTAACTTATATAGGTAAACCAATGAAGTGTATAACAAGGTGAAGTAGATAGAGTAGGAGAAATTGGAAAAAGTCATAATAAGTTCTATAGGTATAACAGATTTTTTAGGAGAAGTAAAAGGTTAGTTCTTATCAAAAGCGCTATCTCTTACAAAAATTTCAATAGAAAAAAGAGGTATATGCGGATTCAATAAAAGAGATGCAATAGGTTTGTCAATTTTTGAAAGAAGGATTTAGTTGGCAACATTTTATATTCCTAGAAAATATGATGGCAATAAATCCAAAGACGTTTGGTGAGAGTATCCAATTAATAATGTTCCTTATGCTCAATACTGTATCCTAGAAAGCAACAAAGTTGTGCTTTTAACTCTAATTTACTATACTCATATGGTTGACGAAGAATGAAACAAACACTACCAAATTCTTTTAAAATATGATATTTTAGAGGATAGATAGACAAACATTCACATAGAGGATAGATAGACAAACGTTCACAAGCAGAAACATTATCAATAATTAAAGAAAGAGTCTAATTGATTGTGTAAACAACTGTAAGAGAAACTTCTTCCTAAAATGTTATAATAATTAATATGTTTCTAAAGCAAGAACTGGGTATGGACATTTTTTATAAGATTTCCCTCTCTTTGAAATTTAAAGTCTATACTCCCTTACAAATTTCAGTTATCACTTGTTTTGTAAGATAAGGAGATCATAAATTTTTTGATATTTTTAAATGGATATGTGTTTTCATCAATATTATTAATCGTAAAGTCATTTTGACTTAACAGAGGCAAAAGAGCTAGAGTACCACCAGCTTTGGTTCTGACTTTATTTCTTCCTTTGTGTGAAAAACCTGAGGAGATAGATGACATTTTGTGGTAACTTATATTATTAAGTAAGATCCCAAAACTTATGAGGAAGCAATGAGATTTGTGGATGCTACCTTTTAGAAAGAAGCCATAGATGGTGAGTTAGAGTCAATCATGTCTAATAAAACTTGGGTTTTAGTTAATCTACCTAGAGAATGCAAGCCTTTGGAGTGTAAGTGAATTTTCAAAAAGAAATTGAGACTTAAAAGAACCATTAAGAGGTTCAAGGCTAGACTTGTGATTAAAGGCTTTAAACAAAAGGAATGATTGGACTTCTTTAATACTTACTCTCCTGTTACTAAAATTGCATCTATAAGGATGTTATTTGTTATTGACCAAATAGATCTTAAGACAATTTTCTTAAATGGTGATCTAGATGAGGAAATTTATATGGTCAAGTCTGAGGGGTTTCGAGTGTCTGGTCAGGAGCAAAAGGTGTCTAAGTTGGTTAGGTCTTTGTAAGAACTTAAACGAGCTCCCAAACAGCAGCATGAGAAATTTGTAAGTGAGATTTTCAAATATGTTTCACCTTTTGTGATTCTGATTCTTGCATTTATGTGAAATCATATGCTAATGGTTGTATGATCATAACTCTTTATATGGATGATATGCTTATTTTTGGTATTAGTTTATCTGTCTTTGATACTACTAAGAGTTTGCTAAATTCTTCCTTTTATATGAAAAATTTTAGTCCTGTGGATTTCATTTTGGGAATTAAAGTTGATAGAAATGACTCTAGTTTTAGGTTGAATCAAACTCATTATGTTAAGAAATTTTTGAAAAAGTTTAGTTACTATGGTGTTGAACCAGTTAAGACTCCCTATGATGCTAGTGTTGCTTTAAAGAAAAATCTTATTGACAGTGTAAACCAAGCTAAGTATGCTAAAATTCTTGGTAATGTGATGTTCTTGGTGAACTATTCTTTTCCTAGTATTGCATCCCATATGAGTAGACTTAGTAGGTGACTCATAATCCTAGTTAAGAGCATTGGAATGCATTCATAGGTTTGTTGAGATATTTGAAAGGTACTATACATTATGATTATCTTTTGGTGGTCATCCTTCTGTATTGGAGGGATATTCTGATGCTAACTAGGTTACGGAGAGTAATGATATACACTCTACCAGTGGTTATAGTATTACTTTGGCAGGAGTTGCTAGTCTTGGAAATCATCCAAGCAAACATGTATTGTAAGATAAACAATGGAGACTGAGTTATGGCTTTAGAGCTGGCAGGATGGGAAGCTGAGTGGCTAAGGAATCTCTTAGCAGATATCCCACTTTAGGAAAAGCCAATTCATTTTGTGTTCCTTCATTGTGATTCGCAATTTTCCATTCATATTGCCAAGAATAAGCCATATAATGGCAAAAGTAGACATATTAGATTGAGATATAAAATCGTTTGTACTTTAATTAAACATGGTATAATCTCTCTGGACTATGACAAGTCAAAGAGAAACTTAGCAGATTCGTTTATGCAAGCTTTGAGTAGAAAACTAGTTTCAAAGAATAACCTCGTAATGGACAATGTCTTGGGAAACCAAGTTCAATAGGTTAAATGAAGTTATGCGGTGACTATTTAGTTGTACATTATCTGTGGAATAATACTAAGATACATTCAGTTGGTGGGTCAAGCGAAGTTATGTAGTGACTACTTACTTGTATATTGTCTATGGAATAATACTGAGATACATTCAGTTGTTGGGTTAAACGAAGTTATGTGGTGATTACTTACTTGTACATTGTCTATGGAATAATACTGAGATACATTCAGTTGCTGAATTATGTCCCTAGTTAACTTGACTTTACTGTGTTTGATGAGGTTGGATGATTTAATACTTAATGAGTTCCATAACCCAAGTTTGGGTGTGTGAGCAATAAACACTTGATGGACTCACCTATATGATTGTAAAAGGCTAGCCACCCTCCTATAAGAGCATTTGGGCTATCTTTTTTGAGAGATCATGAGACCAGGGCATTTTGAAGCTATTTATTTCTCTAGCAGGTTGTGTCCGAAATTTCTTAGACACCAAGTTCAATACTTAGTTCACCTATCTTTCTCCTAAATTGCTATAGTTTGTTTCTCAAGATTTGGCCCAAGTGAGGGATTGTTGGTGTTGTTCCAAAACTTGGAACATCGTTATTTCTTTCTTTGATTTGTGTCCCACATTGAAAGAGTAAGGGACTCTCACCTAGTTTATATACTAGATTGTTTTGTGAGGCTTTGAATCAAGTTTCTTGAGAAGGGTATGGATATCGCACGCATGCGTGTGTGCGCGTTGCTCGGCCCAACTTTGCTATAACGTGGTGTGACGTAGTCACATGTGTGATGTAAACATTTTAAACCCACTTGGTTAATTTATACATTTTAATACTTGTTAGTTAACCAATAACATTTATCACATTATTACCCTTATTATACCAACAACGTTCCATAACATTATTATCGTCTTTATTATGCAACACTCATTACATTATGGGCGATAACTTTCATAATGTTAATATACTTTAATATGTCTATTTCATTTTCAATGTATAAAGCTCTCCTCTTATCTGTACAACCCACGCATCTATTTTTTTCTTCTCCTCTCACAATCGTGTTTTCTTTCATTTTTTGCTCTATACAATGCACATATCCAGACACCTTTAAAAAACCATCTTCTTTGATGTATTCTGCATTTGTCTTCTTTTCATCTACATTCACAAAGATAGTTCCTACTTTACTATTTGGAGTGCATCGAAGTTGGTAGAGAAACCATTAACCCTGGAGTCTGATCCCATTTTCTTGTTGCACGGTAGAAGGGGAATTTCCAACTTAGGGCAATGGTTTCATGATGGCTTGAATACATATAAGCTATTCTAATGTTATTTGGGACTATTTCATTATTTCACTAACATTTTGAAGAATTAGGATTTTTATATTTCATATTTCAAAAATTATAATTTAAGTTTTTACTTGATTTTTTATTTTGTACATGTATTTAAATGGACTCAGAATAAATTGGCGTCTCTGCATATATTTTATTTTGGGTTTAATTACCAAGAAAATCTAAAACTTTAATCAATCTTATAATTATAGCTTGAACTTTGAAAAGTGACAATTAAATACGTGAACTTTAAATTTTTCTCAAATATAGCCCGACGTTAGTGTCTTCGCTAATGGAGTTGACGTGGAAAGTCAAGTCAGCTATAATAAGTCACACGTGGGATGTTAGGTGTAAGTAAAATTTCACGTTAAATTATAATTAAATTAAATTAATTGTTATTAATTCACTTTCAGAGGATTAGGAATATGAAGAAAGGGAGTAAATAGACAAGAAAAAAACATCTAAACCGAAAACCAATCCCTATACAAAAGCGTATATAAACCTTACAAATCAAGGTGAGACAATAGCCTATGTTCTTTTTATCATTCGTTCTTCTCTTTTCTAATAAAAGTTTATGTTTCTTACTTTGTGGTTGAGAACTTTTTAGAGAAAGAAAGTAAGTTAGTAAGAGAAAAGAAAATGAAAAATTTTCAAATGAAAGAAAATTGGGACTATGTTTAGAATGAGTGAGTGAAGAAGAAGAGAGACTTTAACCACCATCAAAATCAATTAACTTAGGATTTTAGGTGGACGGAAGAATGAGGGAGAAGGGTAGGTTAGGGGTTTTTTTTAATTTTATTTTATAAAAATCTGGTGTGGATTTAACATGATACATGACATCCTACATTTACCATAGCATAGCTAATGTGGCTTGTCATGTCAGTTGTGTTAATGGAGACACTAATGTTAGGCTATATTTGAGAAAAATTGAAAGATTAGGTATTTAATTGCTACTTTTTAAAGTTCAAGTTATAATTGCAAAATTGTAAAAATTTATGATTCGTTAGTAATTAACCCTTTATTTCGTGTCTGCCACGTCATTTTTTGTTAGTAAAGACTGAAAAAGCACGTGACTAAGTTAAAACGCTAAAAATAAAGATTGTAATTAAAAGATTTTATAATGTATGACAAACAAAAAAATTAAAATTACAGGTTAAAATATATGAATATCCAATATTGGCAGTTTAGTTCGGACTTGCTTAGTTTGGCCAAAATCAATTATCTTTGCTCAAGTTGACCTGACTTCAACTGATCTCATTTTTCTTTTAATTTTCAAACTTTGATCTAAGTCAGACTAGAAAGAGTAGTTTTTAATTAATTTTATCAATTGAAACGGTATTGTTTTGTTATTATAAATTAAAAATAAATTTATATAATCTTTAAGCTTGACCTAATTTAATCGAACTTTGGACCGACCTAAATTTCGATTGAGCCTGAGACGTAAGCTGAGCTCAAACCCTTATTTTTGTTGAGTTCAAGCTAGGCCCAACTCATCTCTATGATTATCCCGTATTTATTACATTGTTCCCGTGAAATCTCAACTTTCTTAAGTATAAGATTTTTTTATTCAAATCATGTAATTTTTATAAGAGTTAAATTGTCAC
This sequence comes from Erythroxylum roigii, assembly GCA_027576455.1. Lineage (NCBI taxonomy): Eukaryota > Viridiplantae > Streptophyta > Magnoliopsida > Malpighiales > Erythroxylaceae > Erythroxylum > Erythroxylum roigii. The sequence continues at coordinate 9,674,287 of JANZXV010000005.1, forward strand.
CATTTTTTAATTTTTTTGGGGTTGTACGGTGAATACTTTTAATCATATTTTTTTAGTAGAGAATAGAAATTTGTTCAATCTAGCTTTTTTTTTCCCTAGCTGTGAGTGTTTTAATAAATGTAATTAATTTTCTTATATATGTATATATACATTCTTATATAAGTATGAATTTGTTCTGTACCCTTTTGTGATTTATAGTGTACTTATTAAAATATTTATATTAGGTGTCAATTTTATGCTTTGTAAGTTTGCGTTGTTGCTGCTTGTTCTACTCTGTCTTGTTTTCGTACCAGATTCGATTATATTGGACTTGGGATTGGTACTCTTTTTTTTTTTGTTTTTCCTTTATCCTGTTTAGTTCTTCACGCAGGTTACTGTTTTGCCTTGTTCTTTCTGATTTTTTCTAAGTTGAACATAGTGAATATTTAGTGGGTTATTTGTATTTTCGTACTTTAATGTTGGCTGGCAAGTGCTGAAAACTCATGAGGATTCACCGAGGTAACTAAGGCTGAGAAAGTGATAAATGAAAACGCATGAAGATTTAAACCTACTGCAGTCATGTATAGGGTGGGCTGTGATAAATACTTTGTGCAAGAAAGCAACAATGAATTGGATCTTTAAATGCTTAGAAGATGGACTGGAGTCAAATATTGTGGGTTTTTAATGCAATTATCAGAGGATGGTCGGGTAATTAAGGCTGAGAAAGTGATCGTGAATGCAAGAGGAGTCAAACCTGATCTTCTCACTTTTAACGAAGAGATGAATGGATTTTGTTTACAAACCCTGATGGATAAGGTCATCGGATAGTTTGTATTTATGTTACTGATACCTCAGTTGTACCATCTTAATCAATGGATACTAAGATTTAAAGGATAGACGAGACATCTAAATTTTTTAGGGGACGTTTGGTTCATAGAAGGGAATGAGAATAAAAATAGGAATGAATATAGTAAGGAATAGGAATGGAGTATAGTCAACAATGAATCTCATTCCTCTAGTAATCCACAGGTATAGAGTATTGCTGAAAATAGGGAAATGAAAGTGTTACTCCTGTTGATACCAAACAGGGGTTTTCATTCCATACCTATAAATTTTTTCCCATTACCCCCAAACAAGCACCCCCTTAGTGAAATGTATGGTCACCTAACACCATTACATACAATACAGTCATATAAGGCCTGGGAACAGATCTTCTGTTCCACCTATGGATCTAATAGACGGCTGAGATCATTTGTGGCACAGGGGCACAGCATAGGTGGAACAGAAGATCTCAAGCCATAAGGCCTATGCCAAGCGAGAAGAATCCATAGTGTACTTATTAGAAGTATTTGGAAAACTGTGCTGCAATGGCCCACCTGCAAATTTGAATAGTCACATAACTTTTCTAGATGGCTTACGTAAACAGGGTCCATTTCCTTCTCGTTGTAAAGCATAAAGGTTTCTTCGGACAATCAGATCAGAATCGAGAAAAGATGAGAGAGGAGATCAATGTTAAATATATATTTTTTTGTTAAAGCATACTCCCGAAAAGGTTAAGTCATATCTTATTATAAATCCATTTTAACCGCAATAGTCTAAGTTATTGTGTGAGATTAATTTAATTGATTTTATATATTCATTAATACACTTTTTCAAGTGAAAGTTCTTTAGAGATGAAACTTGCACAGACTTATTCTATCTTGTGCTGAATAATAAATGGACGGTAAGATTTGAACTCGCAACAATTTAATAAAACGATTCTTTTAAAATGTGTCTGAGAAAGTTACGATCTAATTTGACATTTTTATCAATACTTATATAACTATTTATTTGAGATAAATCTAATTATTTAGTGAATAAAAATATGACCATGTTTTTGTATTTGGTACGTGGCTAAATTCATAATTCATCTCTAAATTTTATCTTTCAATTTTTTTTGGTATAGTTTATGTCTTATTGAGTTAATTTAAAGTATAAATTCTTAGAAATATTTAATAAGGTCTTTGATTGGAAGTATTTAATGTAATACTATCAATTAGAAAATAAAGTTTTAAGTTATAAAATTAAAATAAAATAACAAGACAAGTCAATTCCAAAGAAATTTAGGAGTAGCAATCAAGATACGAATATTAATACCAATGCTTTATTAAGGCAAACCAAAAACGTCATTGTTTATGCAATGACTTGTCGGAA
>JANZXV010000005.1:9680251-9695090 GCA_027576455.1 Erythroxylum roigii
GTGTAATTAAGATGTGAGAGAAATTAAAGAGTAATTTTGGAAGTAAAATCATAAATATACATAAAAAGTCACAAACGACACTTATTTTAAATAATTAAAATTCCTCTAAAACGAAAGTTATTTTGAATAGGAAGAAGGATAATTAATATGAACATTAGCTAACATTAAAAAAAAAAGCAAAATGAAAAGTACTTCTATCTTAGAAGATCATCATCATTACCAAACCTTGATGAAGTAATGCATTAAGGCAAATTTCTAATAATTATTACCATATGACCATAATGATCTCCTTTTTCTCTTTTCACATTATGATTACCATAGGACCGTAATGATATATCTCCTTTTTCTCTTTTCATATTCAGCAATTTTAAAATAGAAAAGTAAAATTAATTAATAAATCTAGAGTAGCCTGAATACTTTGAAGTGACAAAAAATAAACAACTTTTAGATACTTGAAGATACAGCTACTTAGTAAAGGCGTGATCGTAGGGACACTTGAACTACTACTACAAATGCCTGATCATTTCAGGAAAAACATAAAAAAAAAAAAATTGCTATCAGCTACAAAACCCTAGTTAACCCCAGAACAGAAATAGAAGCAGAATTAGGTATGAGGACGTTCTTATAGTCCTCCACCAGAGACGTCACTGAAGAAATTCAAGTTGTATTGATGAAGAAAGTTCCTACTACAAGTGGGATTCGGTGACTGAAAAAGATGTGAAATGGACCCAAACTGATGACGTTCTATTCTTCCGATACAGGAATATGGAGTCAAGTAGGCACAACCATACACCCAACTCAAGCCAACAAAAGCAAGCACTAAACGATGGCAATTAATACAACATTATCTCTACAACTACAACCATATGTGTCCAAATCCCAACCATCTCAAACCCTCAAAAAGTAATTAAACACAGCTGTGCCAAGATTTGACTTTTTGGCAGCTTCCTTTCACACCTGCATATATAGCTGCTGATCCACACCCGTCCAAAACATTTAAGGTTTTTGTTTGCATCTTTTCATGTCTACCTGGCGCGGTCACTTTTTTGTGAATCGCTAGGAAACTGTAGAAACATGTCTAAACATGTTTGATTACTATGTACTGTAAAAGAATCTTTAGGTTAATAAGTTCTTTTCTTGGTGCTCTTATTCAAAGATTAGAACATTCTGCTCTCCATTAAACCTCAAAAGCATTATATTAAGTTTACAACTAATCAGAAGCACAATAAAAAAAAGATAATGCTAGCACTAATCTCCAACTTGTCACCAACTTCCTATTTTATGTATTTCCATGTCTGTCCCAATTTATTACTCCTTAATTGCATTCCAACGACCCTCCTTTGTCCTTCCACAATCAAAACAAAACCGTCGATCCTCAACTATAAGAATCGAGGAAGGCACTTAGAATTAGAATTACACCATAATACTCGTGAGCTTGTAATTATCCCCCTTCAGGGTACAAACGTTTATAGAATCAATCGTCTAATACTTTCGACGCAACAAAAAGAATAAATATCATTTCTAGAACAGATTCTGACGACAAGTAGGGTAGTTTTGACCAAGCAAGGTAGAGGTTTCAGCCATCCTGACTATAGTCCTACGCGGTTGATGGGCGCCAATGTATGACCAGAACATAACCCTACGTAAGAAAGAAACCTACATTAGCGACCAGAACATAACTCTACGTAAGAAAGAAACCTATGTAGAATAGAATCAAATGTAAATGTTTCAGAACAAGTATAATCAAATATCAAACATTTTAAAACATCAATGTCACAATCTTTATACAAAAAAAAGGGTAATCAGATTAGGTGCTAATTGGCCGGTTGATATCATACAATTCAACCGTGTAACCTACCCGCGTTGAATAAAAGGCACGGCTCCGTTTTTTATAAAGGCTTCAGACATTTAAAGTGCTCACATATAATACATGCCTAAAAGTAATCATCCTCCTCAACTCATTTTGCTTTCTAACTTACCATGATCATCTAGTTCTCATCTCCGGACATCTCCGCCATGCAGCTGAATCGTCTTTGCATTGTTTTACCGGCCGATTTGGATGAACCTGAGCCACCGAGTAATCATCCCAAGGTGCCAAGTTCAGGCCACAAAGAGGTTGAGAACCGTGAGAAACGCGGTTGTGGGGGTCAAGTTCTTGCCTTTCTTGGCAATTCAATTCGCAGGTTGTATGACTCCAAATGGGTTGGTTCCTGTTTGCATCATAAGATGGCCAAACAAAAGTCTGGATCTTTCCATGACCTGGCAGGAATACAGATATCTGAGAAAATGGTTGGCGGTGACAATCCCAGGATTTTCAGCTATTCTGAGCTTTATATAGGGTCTAATGGGTTCAGTGAAGATGGAGTTCTTGGCAGTGGAGGTTTTGGCAAGGTTTATAGAGCAGTTCTACCAAGTGATGGTACTGTAGTCGCTGTGAAATGTTTGGCAGAGAAGGGTGAGCAATTTGAGAAGACTTTCGCAGCAGAATTGGTCGCGGTGGCCCACCTACGACATAGGAATCTTGTTCGTTTAAGGGGGTGGTGCGTTCATGATGATCAGTTGCTACTGGTTTATGACTACATGCCAAACCGGAGCCTTGATCGGGTGTTGTTTAGAAGACCCGAAAACCTGACAACACAACTTCTTTCTTGGGAGAAGAGGACGAAAATAGTTGGTGGCCTGGCAGCTGCTCTGCATTATCTTCATGAACAACTAGAGACTCAGATCATTCACAGGGATGTAAAGACGAGTAACGTGATGCTTGACTCCGAATTCAACGCTCGGTTGGGCGATTTTGGATTGGCAAGATGGTTGGAACATGAACTCCAATATCAGACCAGGACTCTTTCGATGAGAAACCACCAATTTCGCTTGGCAGAGTCCACCAGAATTGGTGGGACTATAGGGTATTTGCCACCTGAAAGCTTCCAGAAACGAAGTGTTGCCACTGCAAAATCTGATGTTTTCAGTTTTGGGATTGTTGTCTTAGAGGTAGCCTCTGGAAGGCGAGCAGTGGACCTGACATACCCTGATGATCAGATCATTTTGCTTGATTGGGTCAGGAAGCTATCCGACGAGGGAAAACTTCTACAAGCAGGGGATCATAGGCTTGCAGACGGATCCTACGCACTTTCTGATATGGAAAGACTAATTCATATTGGTCTTCTATGCACACTTCACTACCCGCAATCTAGGCCCAACATGAAATGGGTAGTTGAAGCACTTTCCGGGAATATTTCAGGCAAATTGCCGCCACTGCCATCATTTCAGTCCCTCCCTCGATACATAACCCTGTCATCCTCATCCGCCACCAGCACAAACAACAGCAACACCACCAGGTCCAACACCACAACTGCCAGTTCCAACATAACACTCACTTCCAACACTTCATCCACCTATGTCACAGCCATTGGTGAAACTGTGTATGCAACTGCAGATATTGGACATCATGATTTTGACACTACTAGCAATAGAAGTCGTAGACAGAGCAATTACTTTGTGGTTGAAACTCCCAGGGAGATATCCTACAAGGAAATCGTTTGCGCAACAAACAATTTCTCGGATTCTCGAAGAGTGGCAGAGGTCGACTTTGGAACTGCCTATTACGGCATCCTTGATGATGGCCACCAAGTTGTAGTGAAGAGGCTAGGCATGACTAAGTGCCCGGCATTGCGCATAAGATTTTCAGCTGAACTCCAGAATTTAGGGAAGCTCCGCCACCGAAACCTAATACAACTCCGCGGATGGTGCACCGAACAAGGAGAAATGCTGGTAGTATATGATTATGCAGCAAACCGCCTTCTGAGTCACATCCTGTTCCATCACAATAATAGAATTGGCCATTCCATCCTACGCTGGAGTCACAGATTCAATGTTATCAAGTCATTGGCTTCTGCCATTCTGTATCTTCATGAGGAATGGGATGAACAAGTCATCCACAGACACATAACATCTTCGTCTATCATTCTCGATCTAGATATGAATCCAAGGCTCTGTAATTTTGCCCTGGCTGAATTCCTCACAAGAAATGATCATGCTCATAAAGCAGCTGCTAAGGCAAGTAAATCAGTCCGTGGGATTTTCGGCTACATGTCGCCAGAGTACATGGAATCTGGGGAAGCAACTACAATGGCTGATATTTATAGCTTTGGTGTGGTCGTTCTTGAGGTGGTCAGTGGACAAATGGCTGTCGATTTCCGGCAGCCTAAGGTACTATTGGTTGATAGAGTTAATGAATTTGAGGCACAAGGAAGACTGCTAGAGGAGTTGGCAGATATAAGGCTAAATCAAGAGTACAATCATAAAGAACTAATGAGGCTTATCAATTTAGGCATTGCATGTACAAGGTCGGATCCAGGATTAAGACCAAGCATGAGGCAGATTGTAAGCATACTTGATGGTAATGACCAATGGTTCAGGAAGGGAGGAAAAGGGAAGGAAAACAGAGAATCATGGAAACAAAAGAATGCTAGTTCCTTAGAACTGACTAAGAATATCCAAGCTTTGGGAATACATTGAGTAATAGAACACCCAAGAAGCTCAGGTTTTTATGTTAATTAAGAATGATTGTCTTTTAACTACTGTACACTATTCTGTAGATTCTTTCTTTTGTTATAGATAGTCATGTTTCCAGATTTATTGAATCAAATCTCACACAACTTTGCAGGGCATTGTGAGAGACAAGAAAAACAAAATTATAAAAGAAAAGGTTATCTATCAGGAACCATGAACTTCAATCTCCACATTTGTGAATAAGCAACAGAACATCTTAAAACATGAAACAGAAGCAAGGTTTCATACCAATATACTTCAAGTGTCTCAGATATTTACATTTATCTTTGAGCCTCACCTCATATTGGCTATCATCGAGCTACTCTTGTGGCTGCTCTACACTAGATTTAACTTACTGTTACAGTTATTTCTTCATCAGTATCAATCCCAGCCCACTTAACAAAAGCAAACAAAAACTCCCTGAAGCTGATTTGGCCGCTCCTATCCCAGTCCATTTCCTCTGCATTCATTAGCAGGAATTGCTAAGAGGATGGTTAAAGAAAATTAACATATTTAGTCCTACATAATAAATAGTAGAATTAGCATGCGAAACAGAACATACTGAATCGGGTCTTGATGATGTGTTGAGGAGATTTTTCCCAAGGACAAGGATCATCCAATGCTTGGATCATGTCTTTCTTTTTCAGTTTTCCATCCCCGTCCTTATCAAGAAACAAAAATGCTTCAATCATTGTATCAAAAATGGCCTCCACCTCCAAGGACTCTATCTTTGTGATGCAAAAGAAAATAAAAGAGAAAAAATTAGTCAACTATAAGTCTTAATTTGGTGGGATGAATATAGGGAATTGAGTTTACGACAAAAGAAAAGGGTTGAAATTTAAATTATAATAGGATTCCTTATTAGATAGGAAATGGTAAGTTAATATGTTATTCTAATTTACTTATATTATCTTAGTTATGTAATACTTATAGAATTTTTTATTAGAATATGACTTAAATTAGTTAGAAACTCTTTCCTACTAGAATAAGGGTTTTAAAACTCTCTCTCTCTATATATGTGTGTGTGTAGTCAGCTCTTCATCAATAATAAGTAATCTGCCATTTTTTTACGTACATGAGTTTTTTACTATAAGGTATGATGCTTTCTTATAAGAGTGATTCTTTGACCCTAAAAGTGATTCTTAGTAACCTACCTTCCATTCATTGTGTTCCTTACTAAATTCCCGCAAACCTAACTTACATTCTCATCATCTCAAACCCATATTTTACCCATATTAAACCCCTAAAATCGTAAGCCTAAACTTTCCGCAATCAAACTGTAAAATTCCAGCTACACATAATATGAAATGTCAACATTCCTAGCCAAAATTCATCCTTGAAACTTGATATTTCAGCAGCTTAATATTAGTTATATTTCTTAATTTTGTGCCTTTAGCTACTAGTTAAAAACTCTTTTATTTATCCTACATCAATTTGGTATCAAAGCTTTGGTTCATGATGGAAACAAGTAGTAGAAGGGAATATAGAAGAATATTCAGCAACCTAACGCAAGATGAAATACTTCTATATATTGCAAAAAAGTTGGGCATCGATGATCCTCGTTCACAAGGTGCCCTAGAAACCAACTTACATGTAACAACTCTCATAAGAAAACATGTTTGACAAATTTTGGAGAGACTAGACAATCTTGACATACATTCCCTAAAAGTCAAAACTCCGACAAGAAAAAAAAATTATACCAACCAACAACTTATACTTGATGTTAAACATAGAGAATGTAGTAATAAGCAAGAAGGGACTGATATTGATCAACAGCACACAAAATATGGGAAAATCATTACTAATTACATGTACTGATTTTGATTCCTCAATTCAGTAGATAAATTCGAATCTTTGAGCCTAGCCTACATGTAGAAGGTGCTACTTGATGATATGGAGAGTTTGGCAATAGAAGATGATAATGACATGGAGAGTTTGATAGGAAGAGATGATCCAAGCCTTAAAGATGAAGAAAAACATAACAAAGTGGATTCTTTGGCAAGCCCTAAAGTTGAAACAATTGAACAAGAAGTTCAAACACTTAAACAACAAGATGAAACAACAGCGCAACAGGTTGAAAAAAATAGGACAACAAGCTGAAATAACAGAACATGAAGTAAAAAAGATTAACCAGCAACTACTTGGGGTTTCGGGGTTTGTTGGTTCAAAGTTTGATGATATCATTGGTGTTGTTGATGCAGATTGTGTTGTAGTGGCTAATGAAGGAGTAGTGGACTTGAATGAAGATGCACAATCAATACAACATAGGAAAAAAGAAGAAGTTGTGACTGCACTTGCGAAGTCAAAATTCAGCAATGATGGTAAGTTATTGCATATGACTACAAGAAGCAACAATACGTATGTTCTTGATGCTTATGAAGTAGAGAAGCCATGTGGTCTAATTATGAAACCATTTTCAAGTATATTAGTTAAGACTTATAAAGTTGCCCATACTACTAAACTATTATTCAAAAAGGTTGTACGTCTATATAGATTACCTTTTACCATCTTCTCTTATCATGACATAAAGTTTATAAGTTATTTTTGGAGAAGTATATGAAAAACATTGAACATTAAGCTTCAATTTTCAAATTCTCTCCTTTCCTAAACTGATGGACAAATAGAGGTGATGAATAGAAGCTTGGGCGACTTGTTAAAATGTTTGGTTGGAGATAATCTGAAAATTTGGGACCTAATTCTTCCTATGACAAAATTTACACACAAAAATTCTATAAATAGGTTTACCGATAAAAGTCCTTTTGAACAACATGAGTTAGTGTTGAAGCTCAACGTTTTGCACAACACATGAGAGACATCTTTGATAAGATACGACGAAAGATAATAACCAACAATTTGTCCTATAAAGAAAATGTTGATCAACATCGCCAATTAGTGGAATTCAATGAAAGGGATATGGTGACAGTTAGGATTTGTCAAAAGCATTTTCAAAAAGAAAAATATAAGAAACTCCATGCGTGAAATGCTGGGGCTTATAAGATCATCAAGATGATAAGTATTAATGCTCATGTTTTGGAATTAACAAGTGACATGGGAATAAGTCTTATCTTTAATGTTGCGAACTTAACTATTTATCATGGACAAGATGAGCAATTCCCCTACTGCAACTGTAAGACTTCCAGCCACAACTTATCCTAAAGAGGATATAGAGGATGTTCTTTATGAATAAATTGTACCCATAAGATATGAAGAATAAAGACCATTTCTTGTCAAGTAGAAAGGAAGACCGATTTTTTACGGTACTTAAATTCTAGAATTAGAATTTCAAAAGTTAAATCCAAAATTGTATAAATAGTATTTATCACATTCTATGTCGAGGACAACTTCGGACAAACCGGAGAGAATTGATGCAAAAGAACTTAAAGTATATAGAAGAAATAAAAGAGAAAAAAATTAGTTAATTATTAGTCATAATTTGGTGGGGAAGATTGGTAATTAAGTTGATAACAAAAGATAAAGGCCAAAATTTAGATTATGATAGGATTCCGTATTAGATAGGAAGAAATGGTAAGTTAAAAATGTTATTCTATTTTACATATATCGTAGTTGTTTAGGACTTACAAAATTTTTATTAGAATAGGATTTAAATTTTTTTGAAACCCTTTCCTACTAAAATAGGTTTTAAAAATCTATAATATGTGTGCATTCAACTCTTCGTCAATAATAAGCAATCTGGAAATTTTCTACAAACTTGAGTTTTTTACTAGAAAGTGTGATGCTTTATTTTAAGAGGGATTCTTATACCTTACAAGTGATTCCTAATTTCCTACCTTTCATTCTTTGTATTCCTTACTAAATTCCAGCAAACCTAACCTGCTTTCTAGCCATCTCAAACCTATATTTCTAGCTATATTAAACCCTAGAATCCTAAGTTTAAATTTCCAGGAATCAAACCTTAAAATTTCTATTGTACAAAATCTAAAATTTCAGCATTCCTAGCCAAAATTCAACCATAAATTTTGATATTCCAGCAACCTAATATAAATTATATTTCCTAATTTTTGCTTTTAACTACTAGTTAATAATTCTTCTATTTGTCCTAGGTCACTTTGACTTCTGAAACAAAATTTGTAGGTCATCAGATATACTGGAAAACCAATGCAACCATTTTTATCTTCAACTGAAAATGACAAATGAAGAGTTCAGTCTAGCTGGATACCTCACGATGAGAGGTGGAAGGTCCCGTCAAGAGATAGATGAGACACAGGAGAACAATGAATTCATTGAATTGTATCTCTCCACTCCTATTAATGTCACATGAATCAAAAAGATCCTCAATCTCCTCCTCTATAAAATTGATCTGTAATTTTTGCAGACATTTCTTGAGTTCCTCACGGTTAATAGCACCATTTGCATCTTCATCTACGAAAAGCAAGGTAAGAGTTCAATGGTAATTATCTGCCAAAACATCCAGGTTGCAGCAAGAACTTTATTGAGTCTCACCATACACTTCAAACACACTTCTGATGTTCTTCAGTCCCTCTCTAAACTGTGGAAATCGCAATACAATGCTGTTAATTGACTTGAATTTCTTCTTCCCCTGGGAAGTTCTCTTAACTTCAATCATCTTCCTTTCGAGCCTTGCATCCAATCTCTTGTACTTGTTTGGTGAATGACAATGGAAAAATATGCCCCCAATTTTATTTGACAAGGATTTTAGACCGGGGCAAGGATGGGACGTGCCTTAAAAGCAAGACAAAAAGAAGATCCAAAGTTAGGCTCAAACAAAGGGAGATTTGTTTAGATGTCTTACCAGTATTTATGTATCAATTGTTCTAACTTACGAACATCATAAGAAGAAGAGTATACAAGCAAATGTTAAAATAGAAAGATGTATTTGAAACTATCTATATCAGTAGAGGTTGACGCCTAAGCACCTGTATGTTCGTGTTTATACAAGACCGCGATTGTCTCCTTTATGCCAAATTTTTACCCTTTTGCGGGATTTCTGGCATTTTTCTTACATAAGGCTACGATAGTGCCTTCTTTTGGAAGAATGGTTAAGGTAGCAGAATCATCACAGATGAAGACTTGATTTACCAATTTCCTACCACTAGTATGTGATTAAATTCCACTTTTAGAAGTAAGTTGCAATCCTATCGACCATCAGGACCCTTTAAATTATATATTTCTTTTACATGAAACATGAAGATCATACATGGTAACACAACGTTCAATACTGACCAGAAATAATAAACAGGGAGATAATTAATGAAAGGAAATAAATACAAATATTGAAATAATTAAATTGTTAATCAATTCGCAGACTACCCATAAATTTTTCTACGCGCAAGTGAATAACAAATCACAACTGCAAAATAACGAAGACACCGACGTTTGGTAACGCAGTTCGGCACACTTTACCTAGGTCTGCGGAGTTCTCACTCAGATTAATCACTTTCACTGTAGTTCACAAAAATTATACAAGATTGGTATACCCCGTAAGACCCAATCTATATAACCGACCCAGAACTTAATTACCCGTGAAAGATTTTCACGCCCAATAACACGACTGATTCGTGTTAACCTCGTCAGAAGATTTTCCTAACTATTTCTATCCAAAAGCAAAGACAAATAAAACAAGAACGCAATAATTTCAGATCTGAAATTCTTACACCAAAATAGTCAAGTAGCTGCACCAACAATATATATACTCATCTGTGACAAAGCTTCCTTTATGCTGCAATCATCAATCAAATTCAAGAACTCAGCAAAAACAACAACTAAGCATCACCCCTGGACTGCTTGTTAAAGATAATAATGGTGTGACAATGCTGCTCCGAAAACTCATGAAATTAACTCAAACGGAGGATAAAAACCAAAACAGAGCAGCAGCCACTTAAAAGATTACACAACACATCGTTCACTCAAAAAGAAAGAGCATATACGCAGACTCCTCATACTTCACACACGTTACACCTCATCAAAGAAAAGACACGCAACCAGCCTTAATTTTCCTTGAAAGATTCCTTTTCAAATAAGGATTTTCTTTGGAAGAGTACTTTTCAAATAAGGACAGTATAGGATCAGCTAGCAACAACCAATAAGTATGCTAATTAAGACTATATTTCCAATTCAAATTCCAAGCACTATTCACTTCCAAAAGAATGCAATCTTCAATACCCAATCACCAATTAAGGCACATCTTTAAGTATTATTGAAATTCCCATGTCTAATTTAAAATGCCAAAATCAAATAAAGAATATATAAAATATATTCTATCAAATATCATTCCTACCATCTCCTCAATGACCTGGTTGTTGACCCTTGATGTTCAACACAACATCTAGCATAGAGATTCAACCTCTATATATGCCAAATTCTAACATCATCAACTACGCTTCTATTACTTCATGCTAATGGTTAATTACTAGTTTTCCTGCCTGATATTAGCTCCACCTTTAATTTCTACCCCAGATGCAATTTGTTTCTACCTTCACATCCCAACTTGAACATCAACTTGCAGCATGAGGACAGAATTTTTTCTTGTAACCACAATTGTTAGTGCCCCGGTTTCCGTTCATGTGGAATCCTTCATCAGTGATCATATACAAGGGCACTGTCAAATATTAGCTCTTAAGTGATCCAATGTTGATTCAAGTGTTTCAAGGTTAATTCCGGCTAAAGAATTTAAAACTTGAAATGATGGAAAAGCCTCATGATGGGATTCCTTTCTTTAGTTCCTCTATCAATTGAGTCAACAAGGAAATAATCTGTGGAATGACTTGGAGAACCTTTATTCAGATTTTACTCTCCACTTTTTTTTCTTTTCCTAGAGACTCTTAATGCAAAAAAACGCCAGAGCTCACATCAACAAGAGAATAACTCTATATGACTTGAAAAAGAACATCAGGCATAATACGTACGTGGGGCATAGTAGGATGAAACAGTATAGATAGTTTGCAAAGCTTTCCATAGTCCTTTTCTAGACTAGTGTCATGCATTTATATTAGATCAATAGATCATAATAAAGCAATCAAGTTAATGAAACTATGAGAAATCTAACGAAATAACAACCGAAAAAAAGGGCGTCTGAGCACTTGAAGAGATAAAATGGACATAAGTTGCATCATTTGGTAAACTTGGACAAACACTAAAAAGGTTGATTACACTGCAAGCTTTAGTAAGGGAAAAGAGAAGGAAAGGAATATGTAAGAGCAAGCTAGATCAAGGAAGCTAGGAAATGGTCAGTAACACTGATCTGAATGTATTAACTCTATGAACGAGGGAAGTCAAGTTAGATAAGAAGGATTGGATCTTTACAGCCAAGTCTACAAATCCAAACACAGAAGCCCTGACTTGTGTTCATAATTCTTCTTCATTATTTTTCATTTTCTCTAAAATCTTCCCTTACAAGGAATGAACATGATACTTCGAGGCCTTCTATTTATTTGTTATATACATGGACTAGATAACATAAACATGAACAATGGTTTCTCTAAACAGTAAAAAAGCATTGCATGGAAACATGGAAGAAAAAGAATAGAAAGAGGAACTTACCTAATAAATGCTTCATGTGTACTGGTGGATGTGGAAGACGCAGTTGGTTATCCCAAAGAGAGTAAAGAAAACTCGCGATTTAAACAGAAGATGCGTGAATGGGCAATTAAGAGTTATAGCTTACTCATAAAGCAAGATAAAAAGGACATATTCTTTAAACAAAATGGGTTTCCATAAAGTACTGGAGATGCCAAGGCATCATGTTGTAGATTAAAAAGTGGATAACAGAATGCGTATGAGTTAGTTAAGTTTTGTTAGAAGGCTGAAGTGAAAAACATCAAAAGAGAGAGAACATAGAATCTATTGATAAATAGAGAGAAAAAGAAATCATCCGTACGGGTTCTTTTTCATATCAGCTTAGTCGATAGTATTCGGCTTAAATACAAACACCTACTATTCGCTAGTCTCTCGTCCAACTTAACAACACTGGACCTTTTATTTAAACGTTGCGTCTTCCTTACTAATGCCTGTAATTCTCTGTCTTTTATTATTAATTATCATCTTCTCCACTCATCTCTGTAACAATCCCCCTCTTCTTAATATGTTTGTCCACCAAGTTGATTTCCGGAAAGCGCTTCTGGAGATCAAAAAGATATTCCCAAGTTGTATCAACATTTCCTCCATCTGACTATTGCACCAACAACTGAGTCACTGCCTTATTATTCTCTTTTGCAATACGTCTATCTAGTACTGCCACTGGAATTCATTCCATAAGGGTGATAAATTCTGGCAGAGCCAATGAGACATTACTCCGATCCAAATGTGCTTTCTTTAGCTGTGACATATGAAACATGGGGTGTATCAATTAGGTTGTTGGTAGCTCTAGTTTATATGCATCCTTTCCCATTTTTTGCATCACTCTGTATGGCCCGTAATATAGGGGAGGCAGCTTCTGATTGTTCCTCCTCTAGAGAGTGTGCTGCTTATACGGTTGAAGCTTTAATAACACAATTTCCTCAACTTCAAATTCGCGCTCCGAACGTCTAGCATCTGCATACTGTTTCATCCTGTTTTGAGCTCTCTGTAAATGGAATCTCGTTACATTGATCATTGTTTCTTTGTCCTTAAGAACTCGATCCACTTCTGTCAACTTCGAATCTCCTACTATATATGGCATGTACACTGGTGGAGGATAGTCGTATAACATCTCAAAAGGTGTGGAATCAATAGATGGACGATACGTGGTATTATACCACTACTCCGCTAGCGATAACCATTCACTCCATCGTTGAGGAGTTTCACTGCAGAAACACCTCAGATAGGTCTCTAAAATTTTGTTCACTGCTTATGTGAGGTTGTCGGTTTGAGGATAGTAGGTGGTAGAAAATTTAAGTTGCACTCCTTGTAATCTAAGTAGCTCCTGCCATAATTCACTCATAAAAATCGAATCTCTATCGCTGATAATTGATTCTGGTATCTGTGTAATTTAAACACGTTATTAAGAAACAATTCAACGATTTTACAAGCAGCATAAGGGTGTTTTACATAAATAAAGTGAGAATACTTAATGAACCGATCAACAACCACAAAAACCACCGACTTCCCTTTAGATACAAGCAGTCCTTCAATAAAGTTGATACTGACCTCCCTCCAGCTTCCCTCCTAAATTTTAATCGGTTGCAGTAGCCCCGAATACGCTGAACTGTCATATTTGTTTCTTTGGCAATTCATACAATTCCGAACATATCTCCGCGCATCCCTTGCCATTACCTTCTAGAAAAACATGTTTTATATCTTTTTTGTTGTCGCCACCACGTCAGCATGACCACCCATCCCCTCATCATGGCTAATTCCGATTATCTATTGTCTCAACGCTTTATTATCACCAACCACCAAGCAACCATTCCAGCTCAACAATTCATTTTTTCCATTCATACATGCTAGACTTCGGTGTGCCATTTCTCAATTTACTAATAATTTCTTGCATCATTCGATCATTTTTCCAACTCTTTTTAATCTCATCCAGTAATTCACCATGTAACTACGTTACCGACAAAATCATCATTTCTGCACTCGTGATTCTTGAAAGTGCATCTGCAGTGTTATTCTCCTTCCCACTCCGATACTGCACTTCAAAATCATAGCCAAGCAGCTTGGGAAGCCATGATTGTTGGAATGGAGTTGTCAGTCTTTGCTCTAACAAGTATTTGAGGCTCCTATGGTCTATCCTCACAATGAATGGCTTACAGCTCAAACAGTGATGCCAATACCTGATTGCCTTGATTGTCGCCAAAAATTCCTTCCCGTAGGTTAACAATCCACAGTGCCTTCTTGCCAAGACTTACTGAGAAACGCTATGGGGTGACCTTCTTGCTGCAATGTTGCTCCAATCCCTTGTCCACTCGCATCTACTTCAATTACAAATGTCTTTGAGAAGTTCGACAATGCCAACACCGATACTGAAGTAATAGCCCTTTTTAATTTCTCAAAAGTCATCTTCTCTTCATTCCGCCATTCCCAACTCGCCATAAGTTCCTTCTTTAATAATTTCGTTAACGACTTAGCTATCATCCTATATTTCTTAACAAATCTCCGATAATACCCTGTAATTCCTAGAAATCCTCTGAGCTCTTTAATTCCTTTAGGTTCCGACCACTCTTGAATCGTCTTAACCTTTCGATTATTAGTGGCAACCCCCATCTCCGAAATTGTATAACCTAAGTACTCAATTTGTCTTTCCCCAAACACAGACTTATTACCTTTTAAGAATAATTGATTCCTCCTCAATGTCTTCATTGCTGTTGAAATATGTTGAACATGCAGCTGCAAT
>JANZXV010000005.1:9716179-9739326 GCA_027576455.1 Erythroxylum roigii
GCATGATAAGAAGTGGAGATTTTGAAGTTCATAAGTGTTCATGATGTTAGGAAGGTGATAGGAAGCATGAAAGAGGGTTTGAGGACTTTGGGGAAGCCCCATGTCCGTTAAACAGACATGGGAGTCCGTTTAACAGACCTTCTCGGGTCATTTGGGACCCTTTGCATTCCCCATATCCGTTTAACGGACTGTCTCGGGTGACAAATGCAGTTTGGCCGATTCATGTCCGTTAAACGGACATGCTCTGGAAAGATGATGGATTTTGACCCTGTTAGAGGTCGAATCAGGTTTTATGGTCTTTATGAAAGTTGTAGATCTCGAAGTTATCTTTCCATGGGTACAACAGCGAAAGCAATCCAACATTCGTGGTGAAAGTTATGGAATTCGCGCCAAGAGAGGTTGAAATTGATTTTAGGTATGAACATGGTTTACTATTTTAGGAATAACTCCCTCATCCGACCTCCAAATGAGGTGATTCATGAACCAATGTATTCATAAGACATGTAGGTATCCTTCCATGAAAATTGGTATCATTTGGAGTTAAATTGAGAGAGTTTGTATTAGAACAAGTGAGAGGTCAGATAGGAGAGCATGTTTGAGATATGAGCACATTGTGGTATTTTGATGATATCTTAAGTTGTAAAACTCCGATTGAGGTAATTCTTGCACCAAATTGAACAAGAGATATAAAGATATGATTTCTATGAAGAAGTCAAAGTGAATTTAAGATTTTAAGTTTTCCAAATTCGGTGCACATGTAGGAGAAATGAGTTCAAGCATGGTGATTAGGTAGCAAGGGCACACCATGGAAGATTTGTGAGTGAATTTTGGGATGTTACAAGATTGAAGATGTATTCATGATGTCTATTAAGGGTTCAAATGGATTAAGAATGAAAAAAAAAATTAACCCTCCAAGGTTATATTCACACTCCCGTTTTATGATTCAGAGTAAGCTCAAGGCTTCATGTTTTAGCAAGAGAGTTGGGTTCCGGAAGCGGGATCCAACACTATGACTCTCTTTGGTTAAAAGAAATTAAAGAAAAGACCAGACATGGCCACAAGCACAATCTTATGTTAGGTTGTGTCCTTGTTTGGAATTAAGGTTTAAAGATATAACCTTTTACACGAGCATACTGGAACCTATATCGCTTGTAAGAAGTTACAGTAAGAAACCTCTAATAAACTGCTTGCCTGTAACCCAACAAATAAAAGACATTGCATAGTCCATTTCAGGGATTGGTGACTTATCCATAAATTCCTATTTATTTGTTAATGACTCGACCATATATAGACTAAATTTATTTTTATTTAGAAGTATTAAATACACTCGTAATTTTAAGTTTCATAAGGTATCTAATATGTTCTAAATAGTGATCCATCTAATCAATTCAATTTGTTGAAATCTAATTGAATTATGAGTTTGCGCGTAAGATATCCAGCATTTGATTTTCAACATTATCCACAACTCCTCAGACATAACCTTAAACATGGACATGTTAGAGTTTGTATTCGCCTTTAAATGAAATAGTTAAGTTTTTAGTGGAAAACACGATGGAAAAAATAATTTTCAATTTTCAATTTTCAAATTTTCAAATTAGGTTTTAATAGCTAGAGAGAGAATGAGAGACAGATCTTAGGGTAAGATTTGGTAACCATCTTCTTTAAAGAAAGAGATTTGAGATCATCCTAACAAGAATCTATATAAGAATCTTTTTATATGATTTTTGTAATTCTTTTGTTTATATTTATTATTTCAAGGATGTTAGTCAGTTAAACTTCCAATATAAGGTACAGGTGGACTAAATGGATTGTTAATTCTGAGTGTTGTTTATTTGTGGATAGCATACTAATGAATACCTTTGCATTCATTTGAATTAATTAAGATACCATTTGATGGAGTAAAAGTGATAGATGGTATTAGTTTATAGAAGTACTAATCTTTAATTATTATTTTAAAACAAATTGGGAATATATGAAATGCCAAAAGGTAGCTACTTGGTATAATCCTTAAAGCTTAAAATAGTACAACCTCAAGAAAATAACAAAATATCTTCGTCCAAACGATGGAAGGTTAAGGATATACTAAGAAATAGCTAACAACTATTGAATATTCCACCCAGTTGTCATTCTAATTCTTATTTTAATATTAATCCCTTTTTTCTATGAGGATTTCTCTAATCCAAACCAATGTATTCTAGTTTAAAAAGTGAATGTCATATTGGATGCCTTGTTGAAGTTTGTTATCTCTCTCTCTCTCTCTCTCGAAATTGTATATGTAGTATGTAAAGGCTAATTTAACTCTTATATAGTCCCTTTATTTAAGGATTATAATCCAGATTAAGAGGTTTATGACTATGTTTCATTGACTTTCAATTTGATTCTGTAACTGTGAGCAGTAGCTGCACTAGAAATACAAGTGGTTTAATTATTTAAGTTCAAGTTTACAAAAGGTGCAGAGGGTGTCTCAAGTGTTGCCTTTTTATTTTTCCTTTGTCTCTAATCTTGGTTTGATAGCTAACTTGAGGACAAAAGAAGTTTTTTATGAGATTTTTGTTGTACTAGATAAGGTTTCTTTAAGGAACTATCTATAGCTTTGGTCTGTAAAGCTCCAAACAAGTCTTTTTAGTGATTGCCATAAGTTATGCTTTTGATATGACTCAAAGTCTTATACAACACTTCTTAGATTATAGGTTGGAACATTTATCATTAAAGTTGAGAATCCTTTTATTTTGCAACTCCAATAGTCCTATTGTCTCACTTATTTTACTTTTAAGATGTTTCCCATTCCTTATCCTAAAAGATATATGGCCATGAAATAAAGATTGCCTTTTCCAATAGGACGTGTCTTAAGGAATTAAATACAAGTAGCTTATATGGAGGGCTTTGATTTTTCCAGTTATGGAATCAACACTTTATTGTAATGCCAAGATGTATTGGTTTGTGGTTTGGCTTTTTAAAAGTTGTTGTCTTATAGAAAATTGGAATATATTTATTAGGCCGACGTCAATTCTTTATTAGTGTAAAACTTCTGATATCTTTTTAAAAGGATCATTTTATTTATATCTTTCATTGATGAGATTCCTAAGCATCATTCCTCTTTTAGGACCCTTTCACCCTGACATCAATATCTTTATTTGTATCTCCACTCTATAAGAAATCCTTGAGGATTTTTTCTATTGGCTTAATCGGGTTCTGTAAAAGAAAGATTTGTGAACCCAAACAAACATGTAGAATGCTTAGGACTAAGATGATTAGTTGTAATCTCCCTACATTAGACAGAAACTTATTATTCTAATAAAATGTTATTTTCTGCACTATGTTAAACAAAGGTTGACAACTACTGAATTTGAGTCTTTTTGTTGTGATTAAGTTATTAAAGCCCTTAAAATTGTAACCTCTTGTAGTAGTCATAAAACTAGGTCGAATCTCAAGAAAATAAAAAACTAGTTTCTTAATTTCAATTAAGAAACAAAGTGGTGGTTTATGATTAATTAACCAATAAAATAAATTTAACAAAAATTAAAATAAATAAACTAAATATAAAAGTGAGAAATTCAATGGTGTTTAACTCTGATTCAAGGGAAATATCTAATCTAATTGTAACAATGATCATTAGTCTAAAAAGAATAATTTTACAATTCGAACAATTAGTCTGAAACATGTTAAGATAGTTGTAAAAAGTCTCATATTTTCCTAAATTAATTTATTCAAACCCATGATTCAAACTAAAACTTACTATCAATTGATTGGGTATGATAATATTTTATATCAATTAAATGATAACAATAAGCTTAGTGAAAAAGACTGGGCCCTACATTAAATAATTAAGATACTTACAACTATTTAATTTAGTTTTCTTGTTTCTCATAAGTTAAATATGCGACTTTATAATAAACATGTTTGCTACTTATACCAATCCTTTATGAAATTATAGATCACTAAATTTATGGATAGTTATAGAATAATCAACACCAAATTAATTTGTTACATCAATCAATATTAATTATTCATAAAAAATATAAGAATACAAAACAAGAAATAATTTAATTAAAACATGAATATAAGTTTAGAACAAAACCTCACAAAGTTATAACTAGAGTTTTGAATCCCCTTGAATCAGAATATTTAGATTTAGCTATATATGACTTTATTTCCAACACACACAAAAAAGATGAAAGATTGAAAGAAAACTAATAAGAAATGAAAAGAGAATGATGTATATGGTGTTGGACGTGTTTTTATCTTCTTTTCCTACTCAAAACCTAGCCTTCTTTTACATTGCAAGGATTCCTATCCAAAACAAATCCAACCCCTGCATAATAAGGATGGAAATAAGTTTTCTAATTGAATTCATACTTTTGGAGTGAATCTAGCATTAGGCGTGCTCTAGCCTTATCCATTGCAGTAATTTGTCTACTTTTTTTAAAATTCATAATTTTGATTGATAATTCTCCAATTTGATGCAATCTTTACTTGTCACCTTCTAAAACAAAATAAATATTAAAATTTCCTATTTAAGCACCAAAATATTATCAAAATAAAATAGATAATTCCAATTAACATAACCAAATAACATCTCATCATGTTGATATAACTATTCCAATGTATTTGAATAAAGGAACTTGGAGCCTCAGTCCTAATATTCTAACTGGTTACTTTGTAAGATTTGGATCCTTTGCTGATACATAAATATAGCTCTTATCGTAGTTAATTGAGCACTCTAATATTTCATTAAGGAAGTGGAGTATATGATCAATAATCGACCGATTTTGAATCAGCTCCATTAAGTAGAATCATCTAAAAAAGGCAACTCATGATTTTCTTACATTTATGATGGTAATTAAAGTTTCCAAAATGCTTGATATTATGACATATTAATCTAGGAAGTACCTCCATTTATATGATAAACAAGTACGAGGAAAGATAGTCACCTTTTTAAACATTTTTCCCTTTGATGAATATAGTGGCTCCTTATTCACAATATGAGGTTGCAATGATGCATTGCTTCATCTATTGAATATATTTATGTATGAAACCAAATGCCCCCAAAACTTCTAATGAGAACTTCAAATTTATGGAGTCAAAAGCGTTGTGGAAATATATAATTTTGTTGTATAATTTTTATTTAACTTTTTCTTGTGGTAACTCTCGAATAATTCTTATTCCAAGAGAATATTGTCTCTAATACTTCTTTTCTAGGTAAATTCTCCTTAGTTAGGATTTATTATTAAGCTCAAGACCAATTTTAGCCTAGTAGCCAATAATTTGGAGATGATTTTCTATATTATATTTCAATAAGAAATTGGCATGTACTCTTTTAATAAAGCAAGATTAGGAGTTTTAGGTATATGGTAACTAGGGTCTTTCTCTCTAAAGATCTACCTATCGGTGCATAATTCTAATATTGCATTTAATGCAAAATCATTAATATCATTCAATGGTTTCTAGAAGAAGTTTGTATCAAGCTCATCTAGTCTTGGAGCTTTATTATCATGCAAACTAAATATAGCTCTAGCTACATTGCTCTCATGTTAATGAATTTTCTTATTCCTTAAAGACGATGCAAGTATAATGCTTTGAGAGCCTGCATAGAAGAAATGTTGTTAATGTCCCTAACTAGTGAGTTGTTCATAAATGATTCTTATCAAATCTTTTATTTTCCATTTAATTGTTCCATCTAAATCTTTGAAGGAACATATTTGAATAGTAGTCGTACTGATCAAGATTGTATTATGAAAAAAAATGTTTATGCCTCCATTTATTAGCCACTACACTCTTGATATTTGTTTTATGATTAAGCATTGAATCTCCAATACTTATATATATTTTTCTAGAGCTTGTCTTTCCTTTTTTTTTTAAGTGTTCATTGTTTAGGTTAACATAAAGTCCTGACTATATGTGATTTAAAATTGCTTATTGCTCATTGCCCCTTGAAAACTTTTTTTTATGTTACAAAAGTTCCTTTTGCTTAAGCTTTTGAGTACAACTTAGAGTTTACTGTTGTGCCAAAATAAGTTCTAAAAATATCTAGGCTATCCTACTCACAAGATACAAGGTAGTTGTAGATGATTACCTAGGGTAGTCTCCTATGGAGGTGAAATTGGTCAACTCAAATTAATCTTGAACAAAAAATAAAAACAGATGCAAAACTAAACATTCTAACATAATTTGTTGAGTAAAGATTTAAAAAAAATACAAAATTAGACTAAAAAGTAAATTGATTTAATTGGGAGCAAAAGCGGATTGATAAATTAATAAGGGAAACTCTTGATAATTAATTTCACTAATTTAATCTCCTATGTATGATTAAGGGGAAATGATTAGATAATGTCTTTGGGTTCTAAGATCAACCCGAATAATAAACTAAATCTAACTTTCATATTCGACAAGTTATCATCCGAATTAATTATAGAAACCCGACTGATAATTACAACTTAAGTTAATATATTTCTAATTTTAACCTAAGCGTCTATAGTTTCTCGTTCCATATTAAACTTTTTCTCTCTATCCTTCGTTTAATACCAAAATGATGAAAAGTTTGGTCATGCTTTTACATCCATTCAATTCAGAGACTATGGTAAATATAAGACAACAACACAGTAACCCAATCATGCGTATTTAACTAAACTAGCTGCATTAATTCTTAAGAAAAGGATATCAGCTCATCATGGAATAAACAAGATTCATCATCTTCATATACTTCAATCTCATCTTTATCAGTATAAGATAAGTATTAAAGCAATGAACTGAGTGAATAACCGAAATAAACTACTAAAAGTTAAAGGTAGTATGAGTCTATCAATTAACAAAGGAGTAAATCCAGTAAAACAATAGAGAAATAATGCAATAGATATAACAGAATGAGCAAACAAGTGTTCAGATGAGGGAGTTGCGGTGATCTCCCGCTGCTCTCAAGCTCTCTACGTTGGCTCTCACCTTCTGCTTCTGCTTGGTTCTCACCCAGATGATCGAAGGCTCACATTGCTTCCACCTCTCTGTTGTTCTTCTTCTTTTGCTCACCTGATTGCTCCCTGTTCTCTCCTCTCTTCTCTCTTTCCTTCTCTCTATTTGTTTTTTGTCCCAGAATGTCCCCAGAAAATGAGTCCAGGCCCTGCCGCCAGTGCCTCTTCTTTCTATTTGTAGTCTAATTTTAGGATTAGATTTTCGAGCCCTCAAACCTACTGTTGCCATGTAATAAGTTGGACAATTAAAGAAATGTTGTCATGGGTGTGCATGAGGTGGTCTCGGGTGTGCATAAGATGGTCACAGGTGTGACTCCCACTGTCACTGTCATGGGTGTGACTCCCATTGTCACACCCGTGACTTCCATAGTCACACCAGTGATGCCATTTATGCTTGAATTATTTAATTGTATACATTGTTCTAATTTTTCATGCTTGAATTAACTTCATGTATAATTCTTCTAATTTTTCATGCAACATTCACAAGATAATCCAATTAATATGCATGTAATATTCACAACATTTTCACTTAATTCATCTCACATTTAGATCAAAACACATGAATTTGTAACCAAAATCAAGATATGAAGGCAAGAAAAGTCAATAGAAATTAGACATAACATTTACTCATGTATTTAAATGTTTCAAATCTCTTTATATTAACCTCCAGTCCTTTTACCACTACTTCATCAAATCATATCAAGTTGGCAAAGAACTTATTGAATCTGAAAGGGCTTTTCCTAGATCTCCAAAACTTTAAATATTAATCTCTATTGGAGAATGGTATAGATAAAGAATATTAATAAAAATGGCTTGCTTAAGGGAAATCTATCCATCCAAAAATAATATACCATAGCTCTATCAAGCTTTTTCCTAATAATATATAAGTCTTTCCTATTTTGCATATTTCTCTGTGTAATGTAAATTAAGCTCCTTTATATGTCAAGTTTGATGCTCCAATTTTGTTTATATACCATTTGAAGTCATCATAGTTATTCCTTTGGCCTAGGTTTGGATCCCGCTGATTTGATTAAGTATAAAATGTTGTTAAATTTTAAAGAATCAACAAAAGGATTGGAAATTTTAAGTGAATAATGTTAAGGTCTTCCTATAAGGATTTTCTTTGAAAGGCTAGATTTATAGCATACATAAAGGCAAGATTAACACATTTAAGTAAGTGATTTAAGTTAATAACTAGATAGATAAATTAATTAAAAAAGCTAGTATGATGTACCTTCACCCTATCAGGATCAAGTGCATTTGATGATTAGAAATGCAGGACTACGATTTCCTAATAAAGGACTAGAGATCATCTCTAAGTTTGTTAGCTTTTATTCTTGTTTTTAAAAGTCCTAAAATTGTAGGATATTTAGTTCTAACAAAATCATATAAAAATTATTGTTTTTCAGGTAATTTAAGCCCTTTATTTTCCAAAATATTACGGTGATTGTGAATGAAGATAATAAGCCCCTTCTTTTTGGGCTTCCTCTAATAAGCCCCTTCTTCTTAGGCTTCCTTTCTGACTTTCTCTTAATAGATAACACTATGTTTCTCCTTATTTCCCGAGGTCTTCTAGAGAGCTAACAACAATCATTTTTATTAGTGTTTGGAGAAGGAGAGGCATGTTCTTTCACTTCATATTTAACATAACTTCTAGATCCTTATAAAGATATAGCTAGTTCATTGATCATTTTTTTATGCTCCACATCATGTTGGTTTGGCTTTTTTTTATAGAGTCTTTAGTTTTGAGAGATTGCATTTTTGTTGTTGAGGTAGATTTTGATCAATACTTATTTCTTCCCCAACATTATTCTATTTATCTTATATCGTTTGTATTTTGAATATCTAATGGAGCTAGTTAGATAGTTAAGACCTATAGTAGACTAATATTCTATTAAAATAATATAAAAGTGGACCCCATAAGGAGATTGTTTTTACATTATGCTTATATGGTAACATTCTTGACTTCCATATTTAAACTAATACTAGTTTACCTTTTATATTTCATGGTCACTGCTCTAAAACTCTTGTTATATTATCTTTATGTTCAATTTTAAGCCATATATTTTCCCATTTTGTCTATGCTAATTACTATAATTGTGAAAATAAAGGCCTCTTATAAAAGAAGTGACCTATAAGAGTACTAGAGCATCTCGCAACTCCTACTAACAAGATATCCAATGGTAGAGATACTACATTGGAACTTTCACCTCTATCTTGGGGGATATATTTAAGTTTCTCTTAAGGATAGAAGTTTCCTATCACTTGACTTCACTTTCTTTTAACTATCTTCAAAGGGGCATCTAAGCCTTTCTTATTAAAAGTGGAGAGAGGATCTCTATTATCTATAAACAAAGGCAAGTAGGAATGTAAAATTTTACAAAGGTTATAGATTTGAGAGTTGAGGAGACATAGAAGCTCAAGATAAGGGAAGTTGATGATGGAAACCAAGATTTAAGCTAGTTATAAAAGTAGGTAGGAATATGTTGGGTTATATATTTTTACTTTATTAAATAATAAAATTCCTATGTGGCACAAGTAAAATATGTGATATTCATGCGACAAAAATATTAATTTAGCGTAGCTTGCCACATGACATTCATATAAAACTTAACGTCAAACTATTTTTTCTAAAAGTTAAATGTTGGAGCATTTTAGTGCTACCTTTTTAAAGTTTGGGTTAGTATTGTAAAATTTAAGATTTTTTTACAATTAACACTAAAAAAATATCAAAGTTTTTAAATCCCTAAAAACAATCTAAACCTAAACTTGGAAGAACACAATCTTCATTTTGCCTCCATAGTTAATTTGTTCAATAACCACTCCCTACTCTATCATGGTTATATTCAATCACCTCTTAATGCTTATTAGGAGGAAGCCTGGCTACCTTCTCCTATAATGTTGAAGGCATAACACAATTAAGTAAGACATACACTTACTCCTTAATGCTTATAGTAAATGCTTACTACTCTTAACATTCTAAATGTTAATGTGAGAGCAAATGAGAGCGATTCCGGCGAGTTAGCAGTCTACTGGTGGAGACTCCGGTGAGCTTCTCCTCTGCTATGGCTTCTTCTTCTTCCTCTCGTTCCCCCCTCTCCCCTCTCCCTTCGTTGCCTTCTTCCCAGCCTTTCCCTAATTAGCTTTCCACTCCTTGTGACCTGTTCCCGCATCTCAATCCCCCAAATTGCATCCCTTCTGTCCTTCCCATTCCTTTACAGCCTTCCCCTCCTCCTGCCTTAATCCCACCTCTCAACCCTCCTACTCGCCGCCCTTCTGACCAAAACTCTAATCCCAATGTCCCAGCTCCTCTCCCGTCTCTGGTCCCTCCTCCCTCCCCGTCTCATGCCCCTGCCCCTTTGCCCTCCTCTGGCCCCTCCCCCGCTTGCTGCCCTTCCAGGTCCCCTTCAGATGCTACAACCCTTGGCCCAACCCAGATCTTGGAAGAGCGTAATGGAGACTCGTCATGAGTTTCCTTCTGAGGTTCCCGAGCTTTCCTTTTATCCTCCTGAAGTCAAGGATAATCAGGTATTTGTGATTCCTCCGAGGGAACTTGCCCAGCGAGGAGCAACCAAGTTTCGCACAACCTTGTTCAGTTTCTTCCTGGGTCGGCGTCCGGTTTTCCCGGTGGTTCACCGTGCCCTAGTACAATCGTGGGCTGAGTTTGGTCTCCAGGACATATTGATCACCTCCTCCAACAATTTCTTGTTCCGCTTTAGCACAGAGGATGGCCTGAAGACAGTGGTTGAACGTGGTCCGTGGCACATTCAAGGTAAGCCCTTGTTTCTCAGGCAGTGGAGCTTACAAGGTGGAGACAAGGCCGACATCCTTACAGCTCCAGTATGGGTTCGCTTTTACAACATTCTAGTGGAATACTGGACAACTGAAGGACTGAGCAGAATCGCTAGTGCCGTGGGGAAACCGCTTCTGATGGATACTCTAACTGCCAAAATGTACAGGATCAACTATACCCGTCTCTGCGTGGAGCTGGAGCTGGCGAAGCACTGGCCTTCAACTTTCCAGTTGGCCACGTATGGAGAGGATGGGGCGATCTCCTTTCAGGTCGTCTCCATTGAGTATGAGTGGCGCCCTCCGGTGGCAGAGCAGAGGAAGGTGTGGGCACCTACTGGTAGGACGTTTGCAACTGGCTTATTCCAAGAATTAGAGCAGCTTCAGGATCCAGCACCAGTGGTCCCTGAACCGGATGCCCCTCCTCTGGCGTTGTCTGTGGAAATCCCCCTGGAGGAGAACCTTCCCTAACAGGCTATCCCTGTTTCCCCAACGTTCTCAGGCGGTAATGCAGTATGTCTCCCTCGGAGTTCCCCTCAGGGTGCCTCACACCTTAACTCATCCGAAGAATGCAGTGGCCACAGTGAAGCATCTTCTGCTCTGCCAGAGCCCCAGATAGGTATACCTCCTTTCCCTACTTCTGAATTGAGGCTAGTTAGTCCTGGAACTGTTGATGGGATTGAGGGGGATTTGTTAGATAGAAAGACCCAGAAGGGTCGGAAAAAACAAAAGTAGATCTAGGAGTGTGGCCTAGTTGGATTTTGAATTATGATTATGGATTGTGTTTTTTGGAATGTGAGGGGTCTGAACCCCCAATAAACAGCACGCTGTCCGTGCTTGGCTCAAAAAGTCTTCTATTACTTTTGTTTGCCTAGTTGAAACCAGGATTCGTTCGCCTGGTGTTTTGGATTCTGTCAGCCAGTCTTTGTTTCCTCATTGGGAAAGCTTTAGCAACATTGCCCCCTTGTCCAATGCTCGTATTTTGGTTGCTTGGAATTCTGCCCTCCTTCGGTGCTTTATCAGCTCTTCTTCTGACCAGTATGTCCATGTGGAAATTCTCCCCCAGCATAGTGTAGAACCTTTTTATGTTTCTTGTGTGTATGGTGCCAATACTTCTACCCTTAGGAAGCTTCTTTGGCGTGATCTCACTTCCATTTCCTTGTCGATGAGTAGAAAACCGTGGTTACTTGCAGGTGACTTCAATGCCATTCTTCATCCTTATGAGTCTGATCCCCCTACTGCTTCGGCTCTGACTAGTCAACATGACTTTCGTGAGTTTGTTCGGTATTGCCACTTATTTGACCTTAATTCCAGTGGGCCTTTGTATACTTGATCTAACAAGCATATAGGTCCCTCCTTCCTTGCCCAGAAGCTTGATAGGGCTCTTATTAACTCTTCTTGGAGTAGTAGATTCCCATCCTCCCATTGTATTATCCATAATCCTCATACTTCTGACCATTCTCCTCTAGTGGTTAGGTCTATAGGGACTCAACCGAAACCCTCTTCTCCCTTTCGGTTCGTCAACTTCTTAGCTGCTCAGCCCACTTTTCTGAGGGTAGTGGCGGATGCTTGGGCCTCTCATGTCATAGGTACTCCTATGTTTAGGGTGGTTACTAAACTAAAGAAGGTTAAGGCAGCCCTCAAAATTATGAATTCCAATCAAATAGGGGATATCCATGCTCGGGTTTTGGTCTGTCAACATGACTTGAACATCATTCAGGTCCAATTAAGGTCCTCCCACGGTTCTACCCTTCTGTTAACTAGGGAGTCTGAAGCCATTAGTGCCTTCTACAAATCTCTCGATGATCAGGAATCCTTTTACAAACAATCTTCTCGTATCAAATGGCTTAAGGAAGGAGATCGTAATACAAAATTTTTTCATAATTCCCTCCTAGTTAACAGGAACCGAAATGCCATTCATTCCCTGGAGGTTGGTAATGGTAGTAGGGTTGTGGAGCTTAGTGCTATTCAGTCCCAATTTTTGGATTTCTTCCAAGGCTCTCTAGGGGCAACTAAGCATCTTCATTCCTCTAAGGAGTTTGTCACTTCTCTTTTTCCTCACCCCCTTGAGGACATTCATTCTCTTCCCTTAATAGCTGAAATCTCCCCTCGAGAAATCCATGAGGCTTTTAATTCTCTTAATCTTGATAAGGCTCATGGCCCAGATGGTTTTAATGGGCACTTTTTTAGGAAGGCTTGGTCTCTTATAGGTGCTGAAGTAATAGCAGCTATCCAGAACTTTTTCACTCAAGGAAAACTTCTTAAAGAGATTAACTCTACTTTCATCACCCTTATTCCCAAGACAGCTCACCCTTCTACTGTCCAAGATTTTCGTCCCATTTCCTGCTGCAATCTGCTTTACAATATTATTGCTAAAATTTTGGCCACTCGCCTCAGCTCTGTTCTCCCTCTTATAGTTAGCCCTAATCAAAGTGCTTTTATCAAGAATCGTCGTATTGGGGACAATATCCTTTTAGCTTAAGAAATATTCAAGCACTACCACATTTCGAATTCCCATAAGCGGTGATAGGACTTTCTTCTCAATACTCTAGCAGCTGTGGGCCTCCCACCGAGGTTTATCGATTGGGTCCATGAATGCATCACCACCCCTTCTTACTCCATTCTTGTTAATGGGTCTCCTACTTCCTTTTTTAAAGGCAACTCTGGGTTACGACAGGGAGACCCCCTATCCCCTTTCCTCTTTATTCTCTGTATGGAAGTGTTCTCTAGACATCTGAGAGTCACTATAGATACTTCTCCTCAGTTCAAATACCACTGGAGATGTCAACGTCTTAAGTTTACCCATCTCCTTTTTGCAGATGACCTTTTAATGTTCTGCCATGGTGATTTACTCTCCGCTCAGATTTTGTTGGATTCCTTGTTCACCTTCTCTCGGTTTTCGGGTCTAGAAATGAACTCTTCCAAAAGTCAGTTTTACCTTTCCCTGGATGTTAACTTTCTTAGTCGTCGGTTGTCTCTTATCTCCGGTCTTTGTTTAGGATCCCTTCCCTTTCGGTACCTAGGTATCCCCCTCATTATTGGTCGTCTATTTAGAAGGGATTGTGCTATCCTCTTAGATCGTATTGAAAATAGGATCAATCGGTGGACTCATAAGAGCCTTTCTTACGCGGGAAGGCTCCAACTGGTTCTTTCTGTCCTTTTCACTTTCCATGTTTACTGGTCCTCTCATTTCATCCTCCCCTCGTCCGTCCTCAAGGATATAGAGGCTAAGCTTAGAAATTTTTTATGGGCGGGTAAGGCAGAGTCTCATCACAAGGCTAAAGTGAAGTGGAGTGATATTTGTCGTCCTAAACAGGAAGGGGGCCTAGGGGTCAAACACTTGTCTACTTGAAATCTAGTTCTTTTAGGTAAACGGATTTGGTTTTTGTTTGAGGATCGGGAAGCGCTGTGGGTTAAGTGGGTTCATACTATTATTTTGCGAAGAAATTTTTTTTGGAGTGCTACTCCTACTTATAACAGTTCTTGGAGTTGGAGAAAGCTCTTACTGGTCCGGGACAGGCTGTGTCCTCAATTCAGATTTAGGATTGAAAATGGTATGTCTACTTTGTTTTGGCAGGATCCGTGGCACCCCAGTGGCATTTTGAGCACCTTGGCCACCCCTAGGGAGATCAATAACTCGGCGCTTCCGCTTACAGCTCGTGTCTCAGAAGTTATCCTTAATGGTGCTTGGAGCTGGGGGGAGACTTCTATGGACCTCCTTCGTCACCTTGAGCCCACAGGTTATTTCCCAAATCACACCTTACCTGACCGCCTGGAATGGCTTGCGAGCCCCACTAAGTGCTATACCAATTCGTCAGCTTATCAACTTTTGCGACCCACGTTACCGGTTGTTCCTTGACACAAATTGGTCTGGTCTAAACACAGCTCCCCTCGTTGCTCCTTTATTTTGTGGCTAGCTTTCCTCCGAAAGCTTCCAACCCGGGACAGACTTCCTTACCTCTACACTCCGAATCACTGTTCCTTGTGCCTCTCTGCTAATGAATCCATTGACCACCTTTTCTTTACCTGCCATTTCTCTCATTCAGTTTGGGCTCACTGTCTCACCAGTTTTCATTTGCCCCCACCCAACCTTTCTTCTCTTTCAGCTACCCTTTCTTGGTATAGCATGGTTTCCAGGCCCAGAATTCCTGCCCTCATACACTTTCCACTCTTGCTTTCCACAACCGTTTACCATATCTGGACTAAACGCAATGCTAGGACTTTCAAGAGTGACGCCCAAGCGGAGGAGCGAGTGTCTTTCTGTGTTGTCTCCTACGTTAGGGAGCTACTCAGCCTAAACACCGCGAGGAGGTAATTTTTCTGGTTAGGTTACTCTTTTCTTTTGCAGGATCACTGGTTTGGTTCTTCCAGGTAGCAGCTTAAGGGGTCTTTGTGCCACGGTCTTGCCCGCTTATCCTATGTGGTGACCGATTTCCCTGGTTTTCGGTTCTCGAGGTGTACATGAGCAGTCATCTATCAGGTTTAGCATCGTCTGAGCTGGTGCTCTCTGCCTGCATTTCTCTTGCTTTGGAAGTTGTTCGGTGGAGCATTTAGGATTTAGCTTTTGTCTGGCAGAATGTTGTTCTCTCCAAGCATCACTTTTGAGTGTGTTTTATTTTCTCTGGACCTGTTAGTACCCTCTAGCTCTTTAGGCTCGTTATGTCTCCAGCGGCACTTGTAAATGGACTCTTTGTACATATTTATTCCTTTTAATTTATTACTCTGATTTACCCAAAAAAATAAATTGCTCATATGGAGAAACTACAATATATGTATATAAAGTGACCGAGTGAGCTTAGATCATCTGCATCATATCTGTGCCTGTAATTAACATCTCCATGTGTTATTGTCTGATCAAAAAAAGAAAAGCAAAGACTTCACAAAATAATTTTGTTAATAAAGAAAATCACCTACTAATCAATTGTTCTTAACTCAAACTACAAGCAAAGCATTCATTCAAAGGAAGAACATGTGAAATTGGGATCATGCAATTGAGTTATTAATCCCAAATTAAAACTTGTCCAACAATATCAATAAGATATAGAGTTTAGAGTCTTTTTACCTAAGAAAGTGACTGAATTGCGAAAGCAATGAAAAGAGAACGACGAAGAGGATATAAAGAATTGGGGAGGAAGAGAAGTGGCAAAAGGGTAAAAAGGTGGAAGAGAGAGAGGATTTATAATTAAAGTTAGATCTTCCAAATTTAGGATTAGACTGTTTTTAGGATTTAGATTTTTTGATATTTTTAAATTTATTAAATTATTAATTTCATGCATATTAAAATCAGTATATGTATTATATACGTGAAAAAAAAAATTTATCCCACGTCATCACTGTTAACAAAAGGTTTAACAAGGAACTATTTTTTATACAAATTGAAAAATGGAACATTTTAATGTCACTTTTAAAATTCAGACTAATATTACAAAATTAAGAAAATTTGAGAATTTTTTTACAATTAATCCTATAAATTATTAGTGTTAATAGAAGATAACAACTTTTTATTTTATGTTCTTTTACATAGTTATTTGATCATAGAATAAGTTATATATTCACTGATTTGAAAGAGATGTGTCATTCATTTCTTAATGTTGACAACTTAAGATTAAACAACTGGAATATCAAACTTAATATTGAGGGAAAAGGGATGAAATTTAATAGAAAGAGATGAAACACGAGTGGATTTATAGCAACCAAACTAGCGTTTTGTTTGCAAATCTATAATGGTTGCATTTGGATCCAGTTTTGATCATCAATAAAAGACATACTAGTCAATTGCTCTATATATTGAGCACTGAGCTTGTTTATCCACTTTACTCTTCCTGTAATGTTGGCTCCTGCTCCATGATTGCCGTCCTCCACAAAGGTTACCTGGTCCCTGGATATATTGGATGAACACAAGAAACCATCAGATGAAAAAGGAACTGAAGATTAGGCATATCAAATGGGAAAACAGTATTGAATTTTTAATATGAGCAGAGTGTAGAATCCACCAACAAGAATTGGGTTTGGGTCAACCATTGTCCAAATAACTAGAACTAGTTGTTTGAATAGTTGACCCTTACCACTTATAAACCCTTTAATATTTTCATATTTAGACAATATGGGACACTCTAACCAATTAAGTTGTTAGTGAATATATAAAACCAATTAAGTTAGCCTCATACAACAGCTTAAGCTATTGTGGTAAAATGGTCACTTAATATGGTATCAGAGCCCTTATGACCAAGTGGTCGTGAGTTCAAATCCTACCACCCACCTATCATTCAGCACAAGATAGAGTGAGCCTGTGCAAGTTTCAAGCCCAAATGACTTTCACTTGAGGGGGTGTGTTAGTGAATATATAAAACCAATTAAGTTGGCCTAACACAACAGCTTAAACTATTGTGGTGAAATGGTCACTTAACAAACAGGACATTAAGTGAAATAAACATTATCTATATATATGCTGAATTTTGTCAAGAAATAAATTTCTTTTCATAGAAATAATTATATATAAACAGATGATTAGAAATGTATGAAATTTCCCTTTCATACATTTCTAATTATATATAAACGTAGAAGAAAAATACAAAGACTGGGCAACAATATTAGGAGGATAGGGAACTTACTCATGGCCAACGCAATTCCAAGCATTCCATCCCAAAGGATCTATAATGTCGTCAAAGTTTGAGCTGTAGAATATAACCCTAGCAAACCCTCTCCAAGGCCTTCCTAGAAATGCAGGGCCTTTTCCAAACACTCTACATCCCTTGAAAACAAACCCATTTGAATCATTTGGATTTGTTCTTCCCTGTGCTGTTATATATCCTCCTTCCAGTACTTGTATGTCACAATCCTACATTTAAGTACACATGCTGACAAAATCACTTAGAACTTGGCAATAAAGATGGTAGATGTTTGTTATTATATACAAAATCCCACTCTATCCTAATTAGAGATGAAGTTAAAAGTCCCTCGTATTATAAATCAAGTAAGTTACAATATTGTTGCAGTTATTATACTAATTGCAAATTATATAAATGTAAGAAATCCCAATACAAGGTTCAAAAATATTCATCCTTTTTGACAAATCTTTGATGCCAAAAGTCAAGAAATCTCCTTATTTGCATGATGATAAAAGATTGTACAAGTTCGTAAGGCAAAAATACTACCTCGTATATGGATTGGCCACTGCCAAAGATGAAATCAACAGCACCCTGAATGGTGCAGTGCTTGAAGTAGTGTCGACCTTGATCATCCCACAAGGTGTCTTGCACCCCGGCAAAGCCACACCGGTAAAATGCATTCCTGTCGCCGCTTATCATTGCAGCCACCGCCGGTAGCCTAGGGTTACTATTACTATTAAGTGGAAAGTTGTAGGAGTTCTGTCGAAAGATTTCATCCAAACAAAAGAAAATAGTTGCCAAGGGATGAAGCTGTGTATATTACTTGTTCACATAAGCACATATATATGAAAAATTTTCTTACAACAAAGCCAATACTTCTGGCGATAATGTTGTCTGCTAGAGACGTGAAAGTTGGGCTTTGTGCTGTTGTCTCGTGGTCACCCCACACTATATAGGTCTTCCTCATTCCTTCTCCTTTCAGGATTATATATGGTTTGTCATAAGGGATCTTCACCTTCTCTCTGCATATGCATTACAAAGTGGATATCTTCGTCAAAGTCTACGCTTTGTAGATTACAAAGAAGCTAATCAGATAACATAGGAAGAAAAAAAAGAAAAAAAGAAATGAGAAGTCTGAGCAGGGTCGCACCTGTATGTACCAGCAGTGATGTAGATACAGACCCAGTTCCTGTTATTAGATGGAACGGAATCAATGGCTGCTTGAACACTTTTGAAATCTCCATGGCCAGACTGATCAACATGCATCACCTTGTAAGGCAATGACTTACTGGTAAGACGATGGAATTGAGCAGCTCCATGGGACTTGGCATCTATGAGGACCAGTTGGAAGCCAATTACTATGAAGATGGCAAGACACAGATGAAAGTATCGTGGAATTAACATCTTTGTATTACAAGTTTTAGAGAAGAAACTGATAAAACCAAAGTGTATATGTGAATTGGTGGATCCAAAGATGACCAGAAAATGGAATAGCTTGGATATTACACATATAATACAACCAAGCATGAGTCCATTTATCTGCCAAGTCTTGGATAACCAGCGACAGTTACAAGGATTTTGGAGGGTAAAAGGAAAGTCAAAAGTTTCTGTTTATGTACATATATGTGAACAGAATCACAATGAATGGTAATCTAATAAATACAGAATAGTAAGCTCTTTCCTTTGTTTTATTGCCTCGTCCATTTCTCATGTATATTTATTATTTAGAATAATGATTATTCCTGTGAAGAGAAAATTAGAAAGACAATCATGATTTTTTGAATAGGGAGAGAAGTTTTTATCACTGAATTATTATCTCATCATAAGCTTTTTGAGACATTGTACAGTTGAACGATAATCAAAAAAGGTTTTTCCAATCCCCATGTATTGTTAACGTAGAAAATTACTACATATAATGCAATAATCTCAAGGGTAATCTTCAAGTTCACGATTTAATATTGGCCTTTAAAGTTGAAACGGCTGACCTAATTTTTTCGAATAATGAAAATGCTTCTTTTCCTTAATATCAGCACAGCGCGTGTCATGTAAATTGTTTGATTTATCAAAAAAGAGAAAAATAAACGTACAGCCAAATCCCATCACGTGAATCAAAATTAAAGGATGTTAATGGAAAAGGCAGCCTAAAACATGAACAAGAATAAAAGAATTTGTTCCAAGTATTAACTTTGTTGTTATAACTGGATACACTCTTACGCCATTAAACTCACCATCGATTCTTCAGTTCCTTCTTTTTATCTTTTGATTTCTGAATCCGACCTTCTGGTTGTGTTTTAATGTCTTTGGTTTTGGATGTATATGTTGAGAACTTTTATGAGGCATTTAAGGCGACGTAATTGCAGTCTACAGCCTTGTAGTATTGTATAGAGATGCCATGAGAAACTTTCCAAGACATCTAACAAACGTTTTAACTAAGTTCATCCCATTAAAACGTACAATCATCCCTAGCTTATACGTGCATACATTTTTTAATTAGAAATTCTGCTGTATTACTAGCTGAACGCATTCCATCACTGGGGCATGTACGACCAGTAACAAGCCAACACAAGACACTAAAATGTTGAATATAGAGTACATACCAACAGTAACATACTGCTTACCCTACATCCTAAAGAGACTATTTCAATTATCTAAACATCTGTGGCTTCAGAAAATGAAGCATTCTTAGATCTTTAAGTTGGAGGATGTACCCATGAAAGTCATCCACCCTTCTTTTCCCTGCTACTAATGGATTCTAAATACTAATCTCAAACTATTCAATATAGTTACAAATGGGACCTGCAAGTGTGTGGCTGGTGCATAACAGTCTATTGCAATGTGGATAACTATTGCAACATCATTTCACTCGTCGATAAAGAACAATATCATCATGCAAGTCCACTGCATTAAGTATAGCATATAGTGAAGTCAAAAAGAATCATTGCAGACGCAAGGCAAAACAGAATTCAGATTTAGTTCACGATAGGAGTCTATTTTTCACCCACAAGAAAGAAAAAACAACTCGACGTAGCATTAATATTTGATAGGAGCGATAATGTCTAGCTGGGGACCTAGCTTCTCCTCTGCAATCTTTTCAGCTTTAACCCTCAGTTTTGTCAACTGCTTCTTTCTCTCATATGTCACCTGAGCCCTCTCCTTTCTCTTCCTCTCGAGCTCCTAAGGAAAAGCAGAGTAGTAATGTAGATCAGAGAACACTAGCAACTTGCAATCTTGAGAATTAGCATCAATGGTGCTATGTCGAACTTGTAATTTTTTACAGCAGCTCAACAAGTAGAAGTAAAATAGAAAACCAGAATATATATCTTCCACAAGCAAAGTAGAAAAGCTAGAACCACATAAGAATATATATTAGGTCAAATCTCTTTAATTTAGTGACACATAAACACAATCATGGGGTAAACTGTCATAACTATGTAAAAGAAGGTAGCGGGTAGACAGTTCATACCTTAATTATGTCGTAGTAGTTCCACCCAACCTCAGATGATAGCTTTCCTAATAAGCAGTACTTGTGCCCAGCCTGCAGCCTCAAAACCCTGATTTTCCCAAGTTTATCCCAAATTAAAGACTAATGTTTCAGCTAATAAACATCAAACAACATTTAAAAATGCAACTAACATTTAAAAAACTCACTTGAGGGCATCTGGAATCACCATCCTCTTTATCTTGTCATAAGGGGGAGGAACACCCTCATAAACCTTCAGGCGAGCAAGGGCTGCCTCTCCGCGCTTGGTCTTATGAGGAATCATCCTACAGTTCAAAAAGAATTTGAAACCTGAAGTAAAAATATCGCATATACAAAAGACGACTACAAAACATACAAGCAACCTTCATTCTCCTGCAACCAGTACATCCTCTTTCCCAAAATCTAATACGCAGCAATTCCAGATTACAAGGAAATGAACATAAAATGACTTCTATACTCATCTGGAAAAGCAAAGGTACATCTTCTCATCATTTTAGACAGAATACAGTATTAACGCGAGCTTTTCAGTCAATCCCAGACAACAAACCTCAATATAAAGACAACTTTTTCCAGGATACCAACAACTCAATTACCAAGTGTAAGCAACTATAAAGGCTAGCTTCCATAAGGAGTCATTATAAACGAAACCCAGATGTCAATTCAGTATAACAAATCGATTACAAGCATTAGAAAACCAAGATGTACAAATAGAGAATAGATTTACCCGCGAATAGTGCGCCAGAGAATCTTAGAAGGAGCGCGAAAGTGGATAGGACCATGAGAAGGCTTAGTGTTCATGCGCTTACGCAAGAACCTCATATACTTCATCTTCTGCCTAACCAATCCACCAGATAAGCATATCTCTTCACATCTCACAACAACCACCTTTTGCCCATTCAACAACTCCTTTGCAACGATGGAAGCCAAGCGGCCTAACATGTGGTGTCGGGCATCAACTACCACCCTTTTCGCGCATATCCCAGATCCTGAAACCATTGTTGCTCTCTCTCTCTGTGCAGCCGCAAGCTGTGTCGTAAATGGGTTGAGTCGATTAAACTGAAGCTGCGTGAGGGTTAGGGTTTTGAAGGGTTTGTGTTTCTCTTTGGGCTTTTGGGCCTTAACCTTTAACACATAGTCTGCTCTGTTGTGCCTCTTTTTATCACTGGATCTAAATATGATACCCAATTTTCTTTTTTTTTTCCACATAAGCTTCTATTTCAGTCCTCTAAACACTTTTAACATAATGAAGTCAATTTAATTGGCTAAGAGTTTACTGTGTAAAAAAGTCTTATAAATATTAGTTTTAGCTTAAGTATTGGATTGCCGAAATTAAAATGAAATATATTAGAAGCGAAAAATACAATCCAAGAGCCCCATAAGATATTGTAGAATACATGTGAGTTTTTAGGGGGACGTATCTTCTGTCCCTTTTTTTCTGTTCTTATCTTGTCTTATTAATTTTAGTCATTTATTTATGCAGAACTCATATAAATAGATGGTTGAAATTTATAAGACAGGATAAAGACAAAAGAAAATGAACGGAAGATCTGGCGGGGTTCCTAGAGAAAGACTGACAGAGCATGTGGAGATCATTGCAGCATCCTCATGCTCACAATGGACAGTCTCAACTTAGCTTATTTACGTGCAAACAAACTTACACTCCCAAGGATCGAGTTACATATATGAAAGTTTGAATACATTCATGGATATCATATGGAGTGCCAAATACTATGTACGTGGACCACAATTACATACATGCTTTGAATATGTGTATTGAGAAGTCAAGCATATTGGACCCAAGATTTTTAACGTGAAAGACAAAAAATGTTATTTTGTTTACAACACCATCAAACAGGCTGTCAGTTTGAATTACACATTAAGTAATAGTTTGTTAAGCATATATTCTGAACATATAACTTGAAATTTAACTAAAACGTGTGAAGTAGGGGAGTAGTTCAACTGGTGGCAAGATATTCCCTAAAATGCTTTCAACCCTTTCAGAGTGGAGGTCATAACATCTGTTTCCCTGTTTTAGATCTCTTATTCTCGAGGGTGGTGAAGGTTGTTGGACCGAACAATTAGCGGTGTTCAAAAAAATCCACGAACCTGTGAATCGGACCTGAACCGCATGAACCGAACCTATAAATAAGGTTAACCGAACTTGAGTTTAGGTTTGGTTCGGTGGTGAAGGTTGTTGGACCGAACAATTAGCGGTGTTCAAAAAAATCCACGAACCTGTGAACCGGACCTGAACCGCATGAACCGAACCTATAAATAAGGTTAACCGAACCTGAGTTTAGGTTCGGT
>JANZXV010000005.1:9752890-9764143 GCA_027576455.1 Erythroxylum roigii
TTTAGTAACAACCCTGTTGTAACCACCTGTGACCAACCCGATTTTGGTCGCTATAACTTTTAACGACCATTTTCTTAATTTTAGCAGCAATTAATAATAGTTACTGAAACTAATTTTTCTTGTAGTGTCTTTAACTCCATAATAATTTTGTTTTATAACAAGGGTCATATGATTATAAAGCACTCTTCCCAAAAATTGTGCCTTAATCGGTGGAAAAGGTAGAAGTAGTGTAGGCACTACTTCTACCTTTTCCTATCTTGCGTGCTCCTTGATTATGTCATAGTTAATTGCAATTGTTACTGTGGTCTGTTCATTTGTTTATTTTCTTCATGTTTTTGTTTCAGTACTTTGTGGAGGTTGGAGCTATTGCTATGAGACGTGTAAAGAAAGAGGATATGCGCCATATTGCTTCTTAAGCATGCTTCTTGTCCCCTTTATAGAAGGGATCTGTGATGCTTCTGTAAATTACACGACATAGAAATGTTCTTTTGTTCTTTAACTTGCCACTGCCTTTCATAGCCTTTGTAATTTTGTTCTGCTAGATGATTGTCGCCCTGTTGCTTTGTTGTTTTGAGTCTGCAACATTATAGGATTGATCCTTATACTAAATTAGTGATCTGTATAAAAGTTTTCATATTTGATAGTTTTATTTACTCTTTCAATGTTTCAAGGAACGTTATGATTGGAAGGATCTTTTGTTCTATTAAATGAAAAATAACAATAACACTAAAAGATAAAAAAAATTGTATTTAAAAAATAATTATTAAATTAAAATAATTTTTGAAAAATGGAAAAATAATAATGAAATGTTTAAAATTAATGATATACTAAAAAATTGAAGAATTATTAAATAAATAAAATTTATAAATAATATTGAATAGTAATTAAAAAATAAGATTAAAATTTTGTATTTTAAAAAATAATTATTAAAATTAAAAAATTATTAAATTAATTTGATTTTCAAAAAAATGAAAATAATAATAATAAAAACGTCGTGGAAGATATTTCGCGACGTTTTTACTTCTGCGATGTTTTTAAAAACATCATTGAAAACCTTTTGCGACGTTTTCAAAAAAATGTTGTAGATTTCTTCATATTCTGTGACGTTTTAAAAACGTCGCAGAATGTTCACGGAATGCTAGAGATTTTGTGACGTTTTTAAAACATCGCGAATTGTCCAATCTTTTAGTGACGTTTTTCGAAACGTCGCGGAATGTTGAATTTTCTGCGACGTTTTTCATAAAACGTCGCGGATACCCTTTGCCTACTCCACATTCCGCGACGTTTTTAGTAACGTTTTTTTAAACGTCGCAAATTCTCTCCTGCGATGTTTTATGAGCTTTTGTGACGTTTTAAAAACGTCGCGAAAGGGCTTCTTTTCTTGTAGTACTACTCTTTACGTATTTATTGTCAGTAACCTACATCGCTATTATCATGTCACATATACATGTGGGCCTACTGGAAATAACCTCTCTACAATGTAGGAGAAAGGTTGCGTACTATCTGGCCCCCCCAGACCCTGCTTCAATGCGGGACTTCGGGGCATGATGGTGATGATGATGATGATAAGAAGACTTCTGATGTAGAAATAAAGATTGATTCAGAAGTTAAACCATAAAAGAGTATTTTAAATATTTAGGATTTATCATCCAAAGCAATAGAGAGATTGATAAAGACATAATTCACCAAATCAAATCAGGATGACTTAAATGGAGAAGTGTATCAACAATTTTATGTGACAGAAAGATATCACTCAAGTTCAAAGGTAATTAATTCTGTCGTTTGACAATTATATTGGTCATGCTTTATGGGGTAAAATGTTAGACCATTAAATAAATGCATACCCATAAGTTAATGGTGAATGAGATGAGAATGCTCTTTTGGATATACAACCTTGTTAGAAGAAATAAAGTTAGGAATGTAATGGACGAGACTATTAAAGGGGATTAATATTAATGAACAATTAAGAAAGACAAGGTTTAGATGGTTTAAAAATATTAAGAGGAGATATTCTAATTCTCTGATGAGAAGATGCGAGAAGATTATACTTAGAGACTATAAGAGGAGAAAAAGGAAGATCTAAGAAGAATTAAGGGAGGTGATCAAGAATGATATGACTCTAATGGAACTTACCAAGGGCGTGACCTATAATAGAAAACTGTCGTACTAGAATTTGGATAAAGGATCTCGCATAGAAAGATATTTTTCATTCTCGTAAGTTTTTTAAACATTTTTCTTAGAACCTTGTGTCTTGTATTTAGCTTAAACATTTGATATGTAGTATTTCCCTCTTGGTTAGTTAAGCTAAATATTTCCTTATTTAGTCCAAATATTTTTTTGTAATGACTTGTTTGATTTATTTATTAACTTGTCTTCTTTCTTACTTTGTCTTTATTTACTTGTTTTAACTTTTATTTTTACATCTTACCTTCTTCTATACTTATTTTATTATTTATTTTATTACTTATATTTTTATATTTTTATTTATAATCATTCATATATTTGTATTATTATTATTATTATTGTTATTATTATTATCATTATCATCTTTTATTTTTTTGTTTTTGGCTAAAATAACCAAACTTTCATTGCTGTTATTGGACGTGTCTGACTTGAATTTCTTCTCCTCTTTTGTTAAGCTTTGTTCATATAATGACTGCGACCCCTTTCTTTTCAGTCAACGAATTTTCGGAATAGACTAAATATAAAGTGGGAGTGTACGACGCTTTTCTTCAAATGTCGGATTTCTTTTTTCTCAATATACGAGATTAAATTTTACCGTGAAGTAACCTGTGAAAATAGCATATCCTTGCCCTAAACGAATGTCAATCATTCAAATGATAATGCACTAAATAGTAAATACCATCTTTCTATGTTCAGTTGAACTCAATCCAACAGGTAGTTTTAAACTCCCAGCTCTAAGATCACTAGAACATGATCTATGCCAAAGTGAATTTCTTATTGGAAAATTGTGACCATAAATGTGATAGAACCGCCAAGATTTAAAATCCTCACTGATCAGGGGTATTTTCTATCCAAAAGTTATCTATGGCGAACCGTCAAGATATTCTAAAGTTCCCTTTTCGGATTTGAGAACTACCCGCAAAAAGTAAACAATGTACTGTATACGAAAAGACTTTGGCTTGGCCTCGTTCAGCAACCAGAACGATGTAGAAACAATGTCTCTCTTTCCAGGAAGGCAATTATACAATTACATCATCCAAGAAAGCAGATTGATTAGTAGTCCCCGCCTTTCTCACCCTCATAACCATCAAACGTAAAGC
The DNA here is from genome assembly GCA_027576455.1 of Erythroxylum roigii. Lineage (NCBI taxonomy): Eukaryota > Viridiplantae > Streptophyta > Magnoliopsida > Malpighiales > Erythroxylaceae > Erythroxylum > Erythroxylum roigii. Next base: position 9,756,175 of record JANZXV010000005.1, read on the forward strand.
TATTAACTACCAAATGAGACATTTCACAGATCAACGTGAGCGCACCCAAACCAAGACCACTGCCACCTAAACACAGTAAAGAGCCCCACACTTTAGCTCACTTCAGGTTGCCGATAAACATGCAGAACTGCAAAAGTGGCTGCCCGGACATGTTTTCACCTTGTCTCTGCTTGCAGGATCGCATTTGAGTTAACATCACAGGGATATGATGCCCGTTACCACTCAATCATGAAGTGTATTCAAAAGACTGAGGTGGCTGAGGCTCCTCATCAACAGCCATGGCTGCTGTAGAACCATGCTGCTGTCCGGTTGCTGAACCACTAGCAGGGGATGGTGTTGATGCTGGTGCATCAGTTAGGGAGAGTACCTCAGGTTCAGTTGGTAGCATATCTCTCAGGAGGACAAATCCTGAAGGTGCCAATTTTACTGGCACATACCTGCTACCTTCAATGAACTTGATAAATTTCTCTTGCGCTGGAACCACTCTGGCCGGGTTGGTCAAAATTTCAAAAGAAGGTTCAGGCTCTGCTTTTCTATCTGGTGTATTATCAACCTACCAAAGATACAAGATCATCAGTTTAAGACAGCACACAGATGAACACCCCATTCAGCTCTTCTTATATGGAACAGTCCAATCCCAAACAGCGGAAACATAAAATAGTTGAAGGAAAGACAAGCTTATGAGGGACAAAACAACATCACTACCTGCATGGAATCCCCATCCTTCTCAGTGGATGATTTTCCTTTTCCAGTGTGTGACACTGCAGCAGACGATGACTCCACTCCAGCTGCTTTCTCAGCATTAGCCTTCTGGTCTGCTTCTTTCTTTGCTCTTGCCTTGGCCTTTGCTGATGTTGAAAGAACTGCTGCAGGAAGTTTCACAGTTGATCTGGTGCTAGGAACAACAGTTGGTTTTGGATATTCAAATAGGGAAGGCTTTGCATTCGAGATAAACTCAAATTTTGGAACCTTCAAGTCGTAGTTCAGTCCGATTAAAGCGGTGGGCGAGAATGACAAGCTTATGAAATAAATGAGGGGGTACCAATACCAGAATTGGCTAAAAACAGCAAGGCCAACAACAGCAGTGATCTTATCATGTTTTGACTTAGACAACAACCTTACGGTCACATTCCTTCCACCAGCATCAAGTATTCCAGAAGCAAGGATTGCTCCCATCTTGCTCATTGTGTCTTCATGCTTATCAAGAATAATCTTTTCGAGTTGTCGCCTAAATTAAGAGATAGAAATTAGGTTTTAAAAATTGTGATCATATAGTAAGTCATGTTCTTTTAGCAGTAATATCCTTTGTAAATCAAGAGGCACAGCACTGATATGCAATACCTAAATGTGCCAACACGAGAATCACTGGCTTCATTCATCTGAACCATGACCATGGCCATTGCAATAAGGGCACCTTGACGAACAAAATCAACAACATCTGATGTCAAAGGTTCGAGCAATGATATAGCCTCACTCATGCCAGTGCCAGCACATGAAATGCCCACCGCAAGAGCCGCACCATATCGGACGTGTGGGTTATAGGACTCAGATAGCAAGGAGACAATTCGTGGAGTCTGCTTTATCCAAAGTTTAGCGAGGGACAAATCATACCACCAACCACAGCAGAAAAGTTCAGAAGGGGACAGAATAAGAAAAATACAAGTGAACAACTATTAGTAGCTTTTATGGCAAATGGTCATAGAAAATGCACGAACATGAAGCACAAAAATGTGAATCAGAGAATGGCAGGAAGAGAAAACAAACCTGTTCTGGTTCAGAGTACAAAACAAATCCAAGTGCAAGAACAGCTGTCCTCCTTACATCATCACTCACATCTGATACAGCAAAGTGCAGCAGTTGGCGTATGGCCTTATTGTTTGCTGTTCCGCTGTAGGCCAACGCCAATGCATACATGCCACCATAACGAAGTATGGGATCTTGATCACGAGTCATCTGTTCAATTAGTGTGTCTGCTTCCTCTTCTCTTCCATAAACTGTAAGAGCTATACCCAATGCCAACCCTCTGCAGCATAAAAATACTTCATAAACAAAGGGAAAAACCTCAAATGAAGGCTCAGTGAGACGCACTATAATAGAATGAAGCCTAAAATTACCTTATGATTTTTTCGTGCTGTGTCTCGTGAGCATAAGCAAGCATTTCACCTGCTTTCTCACTAGCAGTTCCAACCATAAGCAAGCCCATACTAATTCCAGCAGCCTCACCAGCAACAGCACTGTCTGTGTACAATGCGCTTTTAATGTCATCATATATGTCTTCATCAGCAGTTCCAAGAGCTGCCAAACCAAGACCTAAGCATGCACCATGTTGAATAACCTGCATAGGCATCTCCATCTTAGACTCAAGCAGCAACACAGATCGACTCAAAAAGGAAGCCAAAAGCAAGCATCATGATCAAAGCCATACCTCTACATTTGTGCTACGTAAGCTATCACGAAGAAATTGTTTAATTCCTTCTCCGTGGTTCGCATGAATTAAACCAAGAGCATAGAGGGCGCCACCTTCTGAATAAGGACTGCCTCCCCCACCAGCTCCACCCTGAGGTAAATAAGGAGCCATAAGTGACCTCCCCTGCTGTAGATGTCCTCTGTGAATAACACCAAGACCTGCCGTAGCACTAAATTTAGCCCAATTTGTAGCCCTACTCAACCAGTCCTGCCAATATATTTGAACCAAAAACAATTTAACAATCACTACAAATGGAGCCTAAGAAACAAAAGAACAAAACAAACCAAGGAAAAGTTCATAAAAAACGAAAGCACATTCTAATACTCACCAGATTCTCCCTTAGGAAAGTATCCACAGTCGTTCCAGCATGCATGATCGCATTTGCATAAATTGTTGCACTATGACAGACACTATTCCTCATCTCAACAGACTGCTTTATTGTCTTCAGAATGAGCAGATCTGATCTGTAAAGCAAGTTACAAGAGTTACTTTTACCCCCTTACCAATCCTCTACAAGACAAACAATGCTTAATTTGTGAGATCGAATTGCAAAGAACTTATTATGACTGTACAAGAACTTAATTCGTACTTGTTATGACTGTACAAGAATTGCAAAGTCAACTGTATTGAGGTCTCTCCAGACAAAATGTCCTTAATCTTGGTCAACCTCTCAGCATAAATTGCCTCATTAGGATCTGTATCATGCACATGCTCAGTGGTTGTTGAAGTTCCTTCTGTCATTTGGACATCCTCTGCAGTAGCAGGATTTTCAGTTTGAGCAGAACCTGGATTAGATCTTGGCTGCGCAGATATTGGAGGTTGTAGCTTTGGAGCTGAAAGGCGGTCCCTAACATTTAATAGAAAAGCCTGGTGCTCATTCTCCACAAGATCAAAGGCTATCTGGAATGCCAAGAGAGCATCATCCCTATTTCCAGAGCGTAGCAGTTTCTCTAAAATGTTTGCTACACCTTCAGGTTCATCCAAAAACATTAAGCATTGGCATATGCTCAGAAAATCAGGAGAAGGCAACTTTTGGTACACATTAACAAGAAGACGAAGGACCTGGAAATCAAATAATGATCAGCATTCATCCATACTGCCCATCAAGATATGTTAGTCATACCACATGTTAGTTGATGAACCAACAATCAGCAGAACAAGTAGAGCAGAAACTTGTTAAATGATCATCAAAAATGCATGCATAATTATGTAGACCCAAAACAAGTACTGAACGCAAGAGTAAGACTACAAAAGATAGAACATGTTTGCAACAACGATAAATTAATCAGAACATTAACATATTAAACATGCAGATTTAATCAATTTAAGCCATGTCTACGTTTGATCAATTATAAGTTGATGAACCTACTTACCTCACGTCGATACTCTCTTAGATTAACAAAAGAATGAGAGACATTAATGCAATAGGACAGGCTTCCATGAATATTATCACTCCTGGTGATTGCCTCCTCAAGTTTGTCCAATCTTCGACATTCAATGGCAATTCCCATTGCCTGTTGATATTTTCCATCCACAATACACCTAACAGAAGAAATGATAAGATAACTAGAAGGATCACAGATAAAAACGACTAAGAGAGTTTACAACTACATACTTATCCAGCATTCTCTCAACAATGGTCTCCAACCTAGCATCAACATTTATTGCATCAGTTGATTCAGCTGCCTTAGACTTTAGACTAGCATACTCATCAATGGCCTTGGCTGATGATGTAGACAAAAAAAATGTCAAATCAATGGCCCAAAGACTTATCATGTAACTTGGCTATGCCAACACATGACTAGATATCAAAATCAAAAACCAGAGGAGGACAGATTATAATGAACCAACAAAAAGTTGTAAATCTGGCAATAATGCTTACAGTTAAGTTAAGAACGTCACTGGTGCTGTTACATTTAGCAAGTCAAATACAATGAAAACTCTAAAGCCTCAGAATTAACATCGCCATCTCCCATGATATGAAAACAATGCAAGTTGATCAGAATAATTACCAAGAAGAGTGTGAACATAATCAGTATCCTCGGAAACATCAAACTTGGAGCCAGCACCAAGGGCATAAGACAATGAGTCATTAAGTTCACCCAAGTAATAGAATACCTGAGACAAGAATCCAGTTAAGCTAAGATTATCATGGTTGAAAAGAAATAAAACTGTAAAAAGATTCTTATCCAGATTGGACCCCTCCAAGGACACTCTATATTTTGATTCATTTGGATTTTTAGACTAAACAAGGACAGAGCTCATCAATAGCTTTTTTCAATTTGAAGGTTAACAAACAAGATGCAAAAGTCTAAGCTCTTTTGCATCACATGAAATCTCAGAAGGTCGTTATCACATACATATATATGAAATATTTGTATCCAAGGGTAAAATTCCTAGAATTAATGATACAATGGACTATGCTAATTATGTTATCCTCATCTTCCTTTCTCCACAAATAGAAGAGATAGAGTAGCAGGAACTAAAGAAAATAAGCCAGTTCTAACCTTGGAAACAAGCAGTGCAGCAAGTTGTCTTTGATGTTGATCAAACTCCTCATCTTCGTACAAACTTTCTCTGAATGAGAAGGAAAATGTATCGATATTAAAATCAACATGGAAAATGGAAATCTCAAGCCGATGACACCCAAAATTGCTCAAATGGCACAACTCAAATTGAACGAGAAGGAAAAGAACATTAAAATTGGAATGTGAACAAATAAAGGTCACAATCAAATATATCTACACTATTTACTTCTCTTTTCATACTTCATACAAAACACTAAACACTGAGTTGAGTCTCAACAGATAAGAGCAATAAGACCTAAACATTTTGCAGTTGCTGTGTTAAATCCTAATCTGGCTCAAAACTCCAACAGAAGAAACATAGAATTACTACACTATGCTTATCATCAACAAGATATAAGCCGATACAACTTGTCAGCAGAATTTGAACCTCAAGTACGCTTTGGACCGAAATCTGCAGCTTACATGGTTCTTATCCTTAATATAATCAATTTGAAAATTCCGGTATGCGCTTAGCCAGATTAAGCTTGCTACCCAGATATCGCACCAAGTAAACAAAAGAGAGAAGTAGAGAGTTGCAGTAACAACCAAAAGCAGCAGCAATTCACACCTAAGAAAAACAATTTTTTAACTTGCACCAATTCAATGCAATAGTACTCGAAATCTAAACAACAAACTAAGGGAAGACTCAAATTCAGAACTACAGAGATCCAAACTTTTCATTTCCCCTTCCATAATCCCAAACTATTTCGTGAATACAGCAGATAAAAAACGACAAACCAAACGAAAACACAGAACTTATCGAATATAAAGAGTTACATTATAGGTACGCTAGTGGAGATCTCAGGCCAAAACTGGTCAACGAAGTTATTAAGATTATAAAGAGCGTGTTGTTTGAGCAAAGGATGGCTTTCATTAAGCATCGCCAGCAAGCCACCAGCAGAGCTCACCGTCATCGCCGCCATTGGTTAAAATCTAATCGAAACAAATCAAAATCCCCAATTTTGCAAATCAATTTCTGTCCCAAAGGGAAATTTTATAAACCCTAAATTGGCGTAAGAAAGAGAGAGAGAAGGCGCAGCAGTTTAAAAAGAGAGAGAGAGGACTAAGGTGCTAATAAGTTGTGAATTGCAATACCCAACTTGATCAACAAGCAAGTTAAGTCTTTTGGCAAAAGCAAGCCCATTCTTTTCCATTAGTCCTTCTCTTTTCGCATTATTTTACTTTGCCCTTGTAAATTTTGGAATGTCTTCAATTAAATCCTTTTTGAGTTAATCCATTTTGGAAGAAAAATTGCCATGTGTTCTTGAAAAAGAGTCCATTTTTGTTTGGGAAAAAAAAACAGAGTTGACACTATAAACAAATTAAGTTTAATCAACTCAACTTGTTAAAATGATATAATAAGCATGGTAGTAAGCCGAGAAGAGCTCGGGGCCAAGGGGCTTGGTTCGAGCTTGGGATATATAGCCCAAGCCTGAGCATGATCTGGCCTCAAGGTCAAGGGTCCAAGCTTAACAGGCTGTTTGGAAACCTTTAAATTGAATTCATTAACGAATTGGATTCAATTACATTAATGAGATTGAACTGAATTTAATTTACACTGTTTGGAACAAACTCAGGAATATTAGAAATGGATTCAATTACATTGTTTGAAATAAAAATGAATATAGTGAGGAATGAGAATGAATATTATTATTATTATAATGGTTGGTTAAGAGGAAAGAATGATTACTATTACCATTAACAGTAGTTGATTTGTAAAAAAATTGAGAAATAAAAATTTATTATATTTTAATTAATTAATTAACCATATTTTAATTACTTATATTGTAATTAATCATTACAATATATTAATTAATTAAAATATTATAATTAATGAATGAATTATATTGTAATTAATTAATTATATTTTAATTAATTACAATATTTTAATTAATGAATGAATTATATTTTAATTAATTATATTGTTGTTAATTAATTATTGATAATATTTAATTAATAGTCTTTGGAATCCAATCAAGTAAAGCACAAGTGTTGGATCCCGATTTGTTTTAAATTTGACTTATTATTTGTTTAATGATTTATGTATGCTTGTTTGATTGTTTGTGTATTGTTAGAATTGGGTCATTAATTAAGTAGGTTTAAATGAAGATAGAAGTTAGTTGGAAAGATGGGTAGTTAGTTAGTATTAATGTGGAGTTGATGTATTAAAGGTGTAGAGACACAAAAAGACAAAAGAAGGGCATAAGAGGAAAGTCTAAGTTAATGAGGGGCATTATTGAAAGAATAGGTTAAATTGTGGCTTAAAATTTTAAAAGAAGGAAGGAGGTTGTCGTTGGCAACCAAAGGGAAAAAGAAAAAGAGAGAAAAGGTGAGGGAGAGAAGAGAAGGAGAAGGAAAATTCGAAAATACTAGGAAAAAGGAGAAAAAATCAAGGAAAGAAGAGAAGAATCAAACTTTTAAAGGTAAGTTCTTCATCTTCTTCATGCTTTAGTCAAGAAATAGGGTATTGTTTTGTAAATGAGAAGTTTTAGAGAGAGAAAGAGGTTTGTGTTGGGAATGTTTGGAGGAAGAAGAAGATGGTGAGATCCATAGGGTTTGGGGGTTTCTAAACTAGGTGTTGAGCTTTCTCACCTATATGAATTATGGGTAGGTTAGATTGGAGCTTGATTAGGGTTAAATTCATCTTGCAGTGATTATGGAAATTTGGGAAATTTCCAATTGAATTGGAATTTATGAAAATTTTGTTTGTGTTTAGAAAATCAAGAACCTATCCAAGAGCAAGAGGAAGGAGGCCATTGAATTTGGATTTTCCAAGAACTTCAAGGTGGGTAATTTATTTATAGTTATTGTGTAATGAGTAAAATGTATTGTTTGTGAATTGTGTGCTAAATGGCTTGCTTGATATGTTGTGTTGTGGAAATTGCTGCATAATGTATGACATTGATAAGAATTGAATTGTGAACTGTTATGATGT
>JANZXV010000005.1:9764243-9805360 GCA_027576455.1 Erythroxylum roigii
ATATTTTAAATAAATCATTTAATAAATTAATAATGTAAATTAAATTTAGTAATAACGGACTAAATTTAATTTCTATTAGTCATGAAAGTTTTAAAAAAAGTCTATTAAAAAAGTTTCTACTTAAATCTTTAGTGAGCATCCCACCGTCACCTCAGCCACCCATTTCGTAATAAAGTGTGCATACATTTGTCAAAATTTGACAGGTTGGCTTCAACCCAAAAGAATATCTGAAATTTTTATATTTATTTTATTGAATTTTAAGTTCTATTTTAATGACAAAAAAAAAGGAAACTTATGTATTAATGTATTTAATATTTGGTTAATAAAAGGCTTAAAAAAACTTAAATAAAGGAAAAAGCTTATCTACCACCCATCAATTGCCTGGTAGATGTTGAATAGGCCACGGTCGCCACTTTTGCTGTCTCTCTCTACTTCTTCCGAGCGGTTAGCTAACCTTTCTAATACCAGTACCAGATAATTAGGCTGACCGTAGAGTACCTCCATTAACACTCATACACCTAGGAGCTAGCTATTCGCTGATAGCTCTCTACAGGACTTGTACTACTCAAGGTGGTCTAAAATCTAAAGATTTGTTGGTCAACTAGCCCGCCAGATTTTCCTCTTTAAAGTCTATCTGTGTTAAAACTTCTTTGCTTTTGTTCCTTTATATCTTCCATTCATTTCTAAGGCAAAGATCTGGAGAAAGCAGATGGGTGGTGAAGGAAAGCTTTTTACTTTGGCTCAAGTGTCCGAGCACAACAATGCTAAGGACTGTTGGCTGATCATTGATGGAAAGGTAAGATTTTCCTTTTGGTCCAGCGTAGAAAGTTTTGATTTTTATTCGTCTTTGATCGTTCTTACCCATGTGGGGAATGCGAGATCTTTGATGTGCGCGACTTGATGGTTACTTTTGGATTGGTTACTTCATACATTTCCTTTGCTCTTCTGTCTCGCTTGCCTTCATAGAGAACAGCTCCTCTAATTTCGGAGCATGAGTTGTGGAGAAGGGCCAGCCTTTCCCTTCTCATAATCCATTTTATGTTTTCATTTTAGTGCAATCCAATGATTCTCTTAAAACCACGCCAAAGACATTATCACTTAGCCCACCTCATTCCAATATTTCCTATCGTATTCCAGCTCCACTTCTGATAACTTGTGTTAGTTGGTAGCCCTTATTATTTTCGTGTGTGCTTTTATTTGTGCATGTCTTGGAATCATTGTCAATGAATTGCTCATTGTTGTGGTAGTTTTTTTAAGCTTCCTGGATTTTAAACAAGATTGATTATGCACTGAATCTGGTTCAAAGTTGGCGACTGGATAATTGAAGTGGGTCAGTTGACATTCATTAATTGCAAGTTGATAATTGGAACTTAGATTAATCAACAGATTTTAACTACCTTTACAAGTTGCTAGGCAATAGATTAACTGAAATTGGAAGCTAAAGAGGCCATTGACTGAGTTTTACTGGGTCAGGGAGGCTTACATTATTCTCATATGGGTGAGTAGAACTTCATTAGATAGTAAGTGGGAAATGTAACTTCCGCAATTGATACTTGATAGTCTACAAGTTTTGAATTTACTCGATGAAAGATATAGTCCTGTGCCCAAATTAGTGTTTATCTCCCAGGACATTGGAATATACGTGGCAAAGATGGCAATAAATGCAGCTGCAGTGTGAAGTTTGAATTATAGAAACATTGTCAAGTAATTGGTGGAAATTGGGTTGACATTGATGGAAATTTTAACAAAGATAGTAACCAGATTCCATAGCTTTGAAGCATGTATAAACAATATAATTGAAAAATTACCTGCTAAAGGTGTTGAAAGTTGACTAGAAGCCATGGTTCTCTGCCATACAAAAATCCAAACACAACAAAAAATAGAATACTTGGGTTTGTTGAATCCAACCCACCAATTTCTTACACACACCACTATAATGCCGTCCTAAAAAAAAACCCCACACTACAAGCTAGAAGACCACCCTCAAGAATACATCAATTAGGTTAAAGTAAACACATTGTAGTGGACCATAAACCCAATGGGTAGGCTTAGGTGAAATTTATGAATGGATCCAAGGACCCATGTTAAGATTAGTAATATAATGGCCATCCCATAAATGACTCAAATGATACAAACACATACCAAAGTTGTGCTAGTTCATAACAATTAATTAAGCATTCTCCCACTTGGATAGCATAATCATAGCAAACCAAATATACACAATCAACACACCGATAGGATGTATGAATCGTATATAATTAGATGCTGTTAATCCAAAAGCATGACAATAACATTAATATGAATTCATCATAAATGAATGTCATTGATTTGTCACTCATCTAGAATATAACGTTACAATATGTCATAAATAGTGACAAAATATTGCCAATATGCATGTACCATATAAAATTCAAATAATCCTCACAAAACATGCATAAAACAAAGAAAACTCCCACTGAAACAAAGCAAACTAGGCTCTTAACAGTCCCATATTAGAGACATGTTCCCCAAAAATACAAATAGGTAAGCCTTTAGTTAGTGGGTCTGCTAGCATGTTGCTCGTAGGCATGTACTCAATAGTAATAAGAGACTCTGCAACTTTCTCTTTAACAAAATAGAACTTAATGTTAATATGTTTAGAGTGAGAGGTGCTACTAGTATTTCAAGAGAAAGATATAGCTGAAAAATTGTCACAATATAATTTCAGTGGCCTTGATATGGAGTCCACAACTCCTAATGCTGAAATAAAGTTCCGCAATCATATTGCATGAAAAATAGTCTCAGAGCATGCCACATACTTTGCCTCCATGGTCGAAGAAGTTGTAAGTGTCTATTTGACACTTTTCCACGAAACAGCTTCTCTTGCCATCATAAAAATGTATCTAGAAGTGGATTTTTTATCATCCACATAGCCTGCATAATCAGAATCACTAAAGCCAACTACTTCAAGAGTATCGGTGTTCCGATATATCAACATAAGATCCTTGGTATCGTGAAGATACCTCAAGACCTTTTTAGCAGCTTTCCAGTGACTTTGTCCAGGATCGCTCAAGTATCTACCAAGCACACCTACAACAAAGGCAATATCAGGATGTGTGCATACTTGAGCATATATCAGGCTGCCAACAATTGAAGCATAAGGGACTGTTTTCATTTGATCTCTCTCAATATCATTTAAAGGACATTGGGCCTTGGAGAACTTATCACCCTTCATAATTGAAGCCTTTACAGAAGAACATGATTGCATATTAAACCTTTTCAAAATACGATCAATGTAAGTACTTTGAGACAATCTGAAAACACCATTTGTTCTTTCACGAAGAATCTGTATACCCAAAACATATGATGCCTCACAAGATCCTTTATATCAAAATGATCAAACAATAATTGTTTTGTCTTAATCAACATGTCAGTGTCATTAGTAGCGAGCAAGATGTCGTCAACATATAAAACCAAAAATATGTACTTACTCCCATTGATCTTCATATATATACATTGATCAATAATATTTTCTTTGAAACTGTTACTAGTAACAATTTCGTCAAACTTGATGTACTATTGCCTCGAAGCTTGTTTCAACTCATATATTGACTTTTGGAGCTTACAAACCATGTTTTCTTTCCCAACAACCTCAAAACCAGTGGGTGGAGTCATATAAACATTTTCTCTTAATTCTCCATTTAAGAAAGTTGTTTTCACATCTATTTGATGAAGTTCAAGATCAAAATAAGCCACAATTGCCATAATAATCCGTAAAGAATCTTTAGTAGAAACAAGAGAGAAGGTCTCTATGTAATCAATACCTTCTTGTTGGCTATAGCCCTTGGCTACTAGCCTCACTTTATATCTCTCAACTTGACCTTTAGCATCACGCCTGGTTTTAAACATCCCTTTGCATCCAATAGGCTTACAACCTTTTGGCAATTCTACCAAGCTCCACACTTTATTTAATGACATAGAATCCATCTCATCATTCATAGCATCCATAAAAAATTTAGCTAAGAACTAGAGATGGCTTCTTTGTAGGTAGTTGGATCTGAAAAGTCACTTATATCAAACTCGTGTTCTTGTAAGTATACCAAAAAATCACTTGATATTGCATTCTGATCTCCGCAAAGACACATTTTTATTGATAGTAACTGGAGCCTCTTGTGGTACATGCTCCATAGGATCATCTTGAATGACTGTTGAATCTTGATCAAGCATAGGGCCAATTGTTGGAGCGGAAGTGATAGGCACATGAATAATGATTGGGTGTTCTTTAAACACAATTTCTCTAGACCCTTGGCTTATTGCAATATCATCCTCAAAATAAACAGCACGATCTGATTCAATGACCTTGGTGGTATGAGATGGACAATAGAATCTAGAGCTCCTTGATCCTACACAATAACCAATAAAGTAGCCACTGATAGTCTGAGGATCAAGTTTCTTAGATTGTGAATTGTAGGGTCTCACTTCTGCTTTACAACGCCAAACATGAAAATGATGCAAAGTCGGTTTCTTCTGTGACCACAACTCATAAGGAGTCTTAGAAATAGATCTACTGGGCACTTGATTCAAAATATAAGCTGCAGTTTTCAAAGCATCACCCCATAGATACTCTGGCAAGGAAGAGTTTACTAACATACATTATACCATGTCAAGAAGTGTGCGATTTCTCTTTTCTGCAACTCTATTTTGTTGAAATGTACCAGGCATTGTGTATTGAGTATCAATACAACAATCCTATAAGTATCTTGCAAAAGGTCCAAGATTACGTTCTGTCTCATCATATCTACCATAATACTCACCACCTCTGTCAGAATGAACTACTTTGATCTTTTTCCCTTGTTGAAGTTCCACTTTTGCTTTAAATGCTTTAAAGGCTTCCAAAGAATCAGACTTCTCACGGATGAGTTCAACGAAACCACAACGGGAAAAATCATCAATGAAGGTGATAAAATATTTGTAACCACCCATAGCTGGAGGTGTAAAAGGCCCACAAATATCAGTATGAATTAACCCAAGTAGTTCTTCACACCTATCAACTTTTGTTTTTCTAACCTTCGCGGTTAACTTTCCTTTTATGCAATCAACACAAGTACCAAAATCTAAGAAATCAAGGTCCTGTAAAATCCCATCCTTCATCAATCTTTCCATTCTTTGCCTGGAAATATGGCTTAATCGCTTGTGCCATAAAATAGAAGATTTTTCATCCACCCTCAACCTTTTTATGGTAGCAAAAGTATTAATAGCAGAAGAAGAAGTAATAAGAAGAGACATATCTACCAAATCAAGCTTGTAAGGATAATAAGAAGAGACATATCTATCAAATCAAGCTTGTAAAGATTAACACACAAAAATCCATTTCCAATCAAAGTAGAGTCACGATACAAAGTCACTTTTCCATATACAAAATGAAAACTATAACCAGTTCTATCTAAAATAGATATTGAACTTAAATTCCTCCTAATTGAAGGTATGAAAGCAACTTCATATAACTCCAAAAATGTCTTGTGGTAAGTTGTAATTTGACTATCTCTAAAAAATCAACTTTGGTTCTTGTACCGTCTCCCATGTATACATATTGCTCTACAATACTTGGTTTCTTGTTGTTTGTCATCTCCTGCAAAGAATTGGTAACATGAATTGTAGCACCAGTGTCTAACCACCAAGTATTAGAAGGTACATCAACGATATTGCATTCCAAGCAAACCATTACTAAAAGATTACGAAATGTTGAATTAATTGTTATGAACTAGCATAACTTTGGTATATGTTTGTATCATTTGGGCCATTTATGGGATGGACATTATATTACTAATCTTACCATGGCCCCTTGGATCTATTCATAAATTTCACCTAAGCCTTCCCATTGGGTTTATGGTCTACGACAATGTGTTTGCTTTCACCTAATTAATGTATTCTTGAGGGTGGTCTTCTAGCTTATAGTGTGGGGGTTTTTTTTTTTACGGCATTGTGGTGGTTTGTGTAAGAAATTGGTGAGTTGGATTCAACAAACCCAGGTATTCTATTTTCTGTTGTGTTTGGATTTTTGTGTGGCAGAGAACTATGGCTTCCAGTCAACTTTCAACACCATTAGCAGGTAATTTTTCAATTATATTATTTATACATGCTTCAAAGCTATGGAATCTGGTTACTATCTTTGTTAAAATTTCCATCAGACATTTCCGATGAAAACACTCTTTGTCTTTTCTGAAGAGAGAAGGGCCATGGGGGTGTGGAGAGTATGTATATTGAGTAGTATCAGGCATTATGATCTTGGTCGCCAATTTAGTCTACAATTCATGAATGATTCAATCTCCTTTTGCTTGACACTGGTTATGCTTTACTGTGTTCATTATTTTATCTCATGTTATCAGAAGATTTGGCTGTAGGTGCTGCTAACTTGTATTCAAAATGTGTAGACTTTCACAAGAATGCAGGTTATGAGATTATGCAAATCTCGGCACAATCCCAAATTCATTTTGCTTGCACTAATTTTTCTGCAAAGAAAGGATTTCAGTTGTTGACACATCAACTTTTTCAAAAGAAGATCATGCCGTACCTCTCCAGTGTTTTAAAGATAAAAACAAATCTGTACTTCTATTTTCCCCAGGATCATGATTGCGTATTCCGAAGCATAGCTCTACCTCATGTGACAGCGCTATTTTGTGTTGTTATTATTGTAGTGATCTTCCTTGCTTTGTACCTAGTTAATCAATTTTATACATGAACATAAGGACTGGGAAATCCCTTCCTTCTGCATGATCATGAATTTAAACTCAGGTAACACTAACTGTTTTTCCTAGTTTTCCCAAAACCCAGGGATCTATAAACCACAGAATAATTATGCCTCTCATTTTGGGCAAACCACCTATTTCAGTTTCAAACAGGAAATGCGTAAAGAGACTTTATCAACTCGCTACCTGAACCATAATGACATTGCTATTTCACTTTTAAGTTATAATGTAAACTGCAATAAGATGATGCAGGCCTGCGGGTAGCGAACAACGAGACTGACTTCATCTCTTATTCACCATAATGTGTTGAAACAGGTTTATGATGTGACAAAGTTTTTGGAAGACCATCCTGGTGGTGACGAGGTTCTGTTGACTTCAACAGGTAATTTGGGCAAGACGATCCAAAACTTTTTTGAGTGGTTTCATGATATAAAACATTCCATGGTTGTGTTTTTCACTTTTCAGGGAAGGATGCAACTGATGATTTTGAAGATGTGGGGCATAGTTCAAGTGCAAGAGAAATGATGGAACAGTTTTACGTTGGGGAGATAGATGCCTCGACCCTCCCCAAGAAAACTGCATATACACCTCCAAAGCAGCCGCTCAACAATCCGGATAAGACTTCTGAATTTATCATTAAGCTTCTTCAGTTTCTGGTTCCCCTGGCTATATTGGGTTTGGCTTTTGCCTACCGCCTCTATACCAAATCAAGCTGAGGTCGCGGAAAGGGATGGTGTTTGAGAAACTGGTGCTAGTTACTAATACCAGCTTCATTATTGCTGATTATTCTACCATTTACAGGTTGCCCCTTCGTTTCGTTTCGTTTCGTTTATCTTGGGTACCGAGTCTCATTGACTCATGCTATTGACAACTAAGAAATAATTTTACTAAAATGTATACAAACGGGTGCCGCTGAAGGCCATCTTATACTTCATACAGTATATGGACTCTGGGATGAACAAAAGCACAAGGTGATTTGTATGCCATTATTGGCTTATGTGACTAGGTAGATTCCAAAGCTCCTCATTTTCTGGTATTTCACGAACATCCTATTACACACACACTGCTGTCTCACAATTGTCTGTCTTGTCATTTTCCTGGAGCCTAATACTACTAGTAGCACTCCGGCTTCTTTCATGTACTAAATTGGCCTGAAATAGGGGGAGGCTACATGAGAAAACAGGCCCAAAATAAAATTGTCATGAATAAGAAAAACACGAAACCTTAGCATTAAGATGCTTAAGCACCACTGTCACAAGTTTCAGCATGTTGCATTAACTATCATGTTAAAGAGTTACGATGAACCAGAATAGTTGAAAGTACTCCTTTTAAAGCTAGCTTCAACTAATTTGGTTGTGGAGGCGCTAATGCCATGAACACTTTGTGCTCTCTCTCCCAATATCCAACAGTAACGTCTTTCGATTTCAGTCTCAAGTCCAATTTTTTGTTTCCAAGAGACAATGCAAAAGAGTCTTTCGTTACGTGTCTGTGCGACCGATTACTCAATAGGACACAGTGGCCAACATATACATATGTCGCCCTCTCATACTCAAAAACCAGAAACAACCGATTATGTACTCATACGGAGATTAAAAGATTTATATTAACTGATATTGTATTCTCAGTAAAATCAGTTCCTTTTCACATGTCGAGTTCTAAAAAATTGGACGTTGAAGGAAAAGGAAAAGGAAAAGTTAACAGATTGATGAAGTCAATGACCTAGAGATCGTAGCTGACTATTTGAAAGGCTATCTGAGATAATGTGATGAGTGAAAGCAGAAAGTTTTTCGGGACCACACCTGACCTCTTCTGCACTGTCCTGTTTCAACCGCTGCTTCAGTACAGAAGCGCGAAAGCTACTTTGAATTTTGTTTATAAAAGCTAAAAGCCACAAACAATGCACTTCTTCGAGTAGCAGTAAAACTTCTTACTTAGTTGCTTTATTCAACAATCAACCGGGATTTGATTTGATCCCGACGGTGAAAACTTCTTTTACAATTTTTGTGATATATCAAATTAGTTCAGCGAATAAGTATCACATGTTTATTTAGGTATTTCAATTGATCCCGACGGTAAAAACAACTTTGCAAACAAGGGTAAAAAAAACGGGGCATGGCTGCATGTAGGTGAGGAAGAGGTAGTTTCTTTCATCGTTAAAGTCATTTATTGGTAAAATAAGCAATAAATGGGCTGTTGAAAGTTTTGCTATAACTCAAAAGTAAGAGAAAGGTTCATTGAAAATTGAAGATTCTCTTTTTAAGTCTCTGCCACATCATTAACATTTAAAACAAACACTACCACCGACCTCCCATTATAACCAACCACCTTAGCATTTTAATCAAGGCATCTTATCATTTTAGCCTTGACAAGACTTTAGACCGTCTACAATTCACACTCCACACTTCATTCAGATGCTCGAGTAGCCCGTCTTCGCTCTCTCCACCTATCAATCATAGTAAACACCAGTCTTCTTTTCAGGTAAGTACGATTATCACCTGTTACTATGTCTATCTTATTAAGGTCATAAAGATTGAATGGACGAATGATCATAAAACAACTAGGCACGGAATAACCCTGTGATCCAAAGCTCCATTTGGTATCCATCCCTATAGTCACGTTCTGCAGTAAAGCTGAGCTGACTGGGTGTAACAACAGTCAAGTGTTGTTCTGTTTGATAGTAAGAACTAAGAAGTCCAAATCCGTGATACTATCGACGGGGAAAAGAAACTCTCTTAAGCCGCTTGAGGCAGGCGTGATCATTGGAATCTTCGGAGGATCCCCCCAAGCATATCCAACGTTGCATAATTTGGCACGAAATAGTACAAGTGGTGAATAATGAATAGGCAGGTAACTCGCACGGAACGGAACAGATTCTTTGTTCCACTCTCTAGTGCCAACCTGTCCTATTAACCCTCGTCCAGGCAAAATACTGCAAAGGTGGAAAGGATAGTGGAGAAGACAAGATTCTCCCTAGACATTTAGCACCAAAACAGCTACCCCACCCCACATTGCAGTTGCCACCATCCATGATCCAACCAACCATTCTGCGACTCGTAAGTTGTGAACAATGTTTTTGTCTCGGACCAGTGATTTGCAGGCATCAGTGGAGATTGATGACTCCATTAAGCTAACTATGCATACAAAGAAACGGAAGAAGATAGAGGAAGAGACAACAAACTGGAAGGGGTGAAAAAAAGGGGTCATTAATTTATTTCAACTTGCTTTAAAGTTTCCATCAGTACAAGTATAGACAACGAAGGGAAAGAAAAATACAGTACAATCTACTAATTCCTGTACCATCTAGACTGACCTAACAAAGACAAAACCCTACCCCTACACCCTGTTTCTACTTCTCTTCCCCTCTTTCTGATGATCTGTTAGACAAAGGACTTTTGATTTGTATTTTGTTGTGTAACTCACCCCTGGTATGCTACAGACCATTAGTCTACACATTTTCCATAATCCTACTTCTTTACAATTATCATAAAGGGCGATGGAAAACGGAAATAAAATCATCACCATTACAAGTAAACAAATATTTCCTGCTATTTCAAAACTCCTAAGCTCAAAGATCAGTTGAGCTTGCAGGAAAAGGGTTCTGACTGAACAGAGACTTTTGTCTTCTACGGGTCCAATTTCTCCCATTCATAGCGGCCAGGCATTGGCTTGTCTTTAAGGGGGTCAAAGTTGTACCTGTAATTAGTTGCAAATTTTTTTTTTCTGTGTTAGCTGATAAGATACCAAAGGTAGGCTTTGCAGTTGGAAAATATGAAGATTCTTGAAAAATGCTCTATAAGTAGAAGTAGCTATACTTCTCAATAAATTGTTTCCGTAGCCCTTCTTCAGCTTCAGCAAAGAATTCATTCATTTCACGAGCTGTAGGAACGTGGCCATGCGTTGAGTTCAGTATTCTCCTGCTAGCTTCAGTTGAACTGGAAGGCCTAGTAGTGGAACCGGGGGTTCTTATGGTTTCTGGATCCCTTATCAAACTGCATGGAGTGGATTCCCTTGTGCTCCTGTAACAAGAAAAAAAGAAAAAGACATAAAACATAAGACGAGTTGCAATATAACTGAAAAATCCATAGAGACATACATGATGCGTGTTTGGACTGGTTGACTATCTTATTGACAGCACCAAAAACCGTAAATAACAATTAATCTCATGCAAATGGCATTAACATGAAAAAGGAGATAATGGCAAACATAATCGAAAAGATTACTCCTTAAAAAAACATCTTAGAGATGTACTGTTATTTTTACCGCCCAGCCCACTATCTAAATAATGCTAAATGGCAGACAACCCACATAAATTTCTGCGAAGGTAACAGTAACCTATCGACCATAAACAGCAAAGCACTTGAAAAGACTTAAAGCAGACATTGAAGATACCACAAGAAGATGCAGGCTTTTTGAATCATGAATACTTTACAACTGCTAAAGAACATTGTAAAGATCCACAAGCTGATCTCAGTAATCAGTATGCACGGGGATGTAAAATCTTTCTCCCCTGTGATACTAGCCTTTAACCAAAAGTTTTTGAGTTTACGTAACAAGATTATTCATCTCATACATCCAATCTTTGTCTTTTCCATTCTATATCCATCCTTATGATGTGACCAGAGAAGAAAGTACCAAAACCAGTAAATCAGACAAGAAGAAGAGAGGTTATCTCCAGATTTCAATGCATGTGAAGTGTTTGAAGACAAAAAGATTAATGACTACTTGTAAATGTTAGCACATTAACTTCGCATCACATGGATGCCTGCCAAACCAATTCTAACTAACAAATTTCTGTGAGCAACATAACTTCCTAAGTACAATATCAGTACTTCTACAATTATGCTGAGTACGAGATAACTTTAAAAATTCAAGAAAGGAACAAATTAATGTAAAAAGCTAAAAGAGATTTGATTGTTTAATTAAAAATGGTGGAATATCATCCCCTTTTAATATTGAAAGATAAAGACACATCATGGACATGCTAAAGCCGTGAAGCTTGCATCAAAAACCACTCAAGTTATAGAAATGGGTGATGATGATCACGTTCAAAGCAAAGGCAATATAGTAACATGTATGAGCTACTGTTTTCTTACTCACACCAGGGTCTTAGATATAAATCAGACAATTAGATAACTAACTTTATAAACTACTCGTGTTAAACGCTAAGATGTCACATGAATGTTATAGCCCGCTCAGAGATGGAAATTAAAGAAGATTAAAAGGTTCAACAACACTTTCTGTTCAGTTAAATCACCAAGTCGCCAACTAAACATAAATTAGGATAAAAAATAAAGGAATATCGAGTTCTTACAAACAAGGTCAGGGAACAGTACAGCGAAAATTTCGGAGATCAGAAAAATAAAAAATTGACAAAACAAGTAGTGGAAATATATACTTCGGAGCATGAGAGAAACATAATAAACGAATATAGGCTGAAAACGAAGTACGATTTCAATGCACATTCCACTTAAAATTCAAAGCTGGAAACAAATGCCTAAGAAGCTTATTTCACGGGAAGACGCTATAATACGGAAAATGATTTTAAAAATGAATACAAACGGGAGCATAACAAATACCAAAATAATTATAACTATAATCAAATTCAAATCCCCAAATTGCTAAGACAGAAAAAGAAAAACTCGTAAAATTTAAAAATCAGAAGCAAGAGCATCCAAAGGGTTGAAAAATCAGTTTTGGGTATTAACAAAAGGGAGGAAAACCCACCTATCTCTACCTTCCATCTCCAAAAAATTCTCCCCAAAAGAAGCTTCAACACCCAAATCGTTGCTCTCAGCCTTCTGGCTGGCATATTCTGGAATCAACTCTCCTTTATTTGTTCCGCCATCCCCCTCCTCCTTTTGTCCAGAATCAGCAAAAGGTTTGCGAATAGGGTCAGGGCTAGATTGTTGATCGTTGTTGTTGAGTGCGTAACCTTGGCGCTTGGAATCATGCAAGAGGATAGGGAGTTTCTCGAGGCGGCGACTCCGGAGCTGGAGGTAACCGGCAGAGACGGGGGAAGTGTTGAGGTGAGCTTGGCGTTGGAGGGCGAGAGTCTTGGCTCGTGTACGGACGCCGAGAGAGAGGTCCATTATGGCGACTTCACCTGCCGTTTTGGCCTTCTTCATGTACTTACCCATTTTGTCGACCTTTCAACTATCTCGTATCTCTATATATCTCATGGGGTGAAAGAAAAGTGATAAGAGAAGGTTTCAGGAGAAGTACAAAGGTGGCTTAGGCAGTTGTTTGTTAGGGCGGAGAGAAGGAGAGAGCAAAGCAAAGTGTGTGTTTGTGTTTGGCAGGAGAGGAATGGAGAGTGAGGAAGAAATCAGAATAAAGGCGTCGGTGTAGGGCACGGAGTAGGGTTGGGACTTGGGAAATTGGATGGATTTACATATTCTCGTGAGAAATTAAATGCAATTTTTCTTCAACCTTGATATATAATTAATGAATAATAAGTCACGCTCATTTAATTAATATTATAAAATATAGAATAAAGTACTTAGTTTATCATGTCATAAATTATTTTAATGTTACGTTTCTAAATTCTTCAATTAATATATAGAATAAATTCTGTAAAGTTAAAACCACAAGTATCATTGGCGACATTATCTCGCTGGACGACATGACGAGAAAAAACATTGGATACCCTTTTTGCAGTGGCCAAGTGGAAAGTGCAGTCTCATTATTTCATAATTATCGCTCTCAACATTTATTTTCTTGTCTACAATAACCACCACGCTCCTGTTACTGAATCGGTGCTCCACGCGCAACTCCATGTTCGTACACTTTTGACGGCCTTTAAAAATCTAGCATACTATTATTATCAACCAGACTCCCAAAATCCCAATTCCTAAGGGAATCATAAGAGTTCCACCAACTCATACATTAAACGAGTTTGAATATCTAACTAATCCATTTGTTTACTGAAGGGACGAGGAAGCCCTACATAATGACTGGAAATCTCTGAAATCAAGTGCCAATTTATGACCAATAATATTGTGTGGAAACCTCTTAACAAACATTTTAGCAAGCAACCATCAAACATGTTTCTGTCCAGATTGTAGCTTTAAGGTTCAAGAAATGCAAGAACCCCACTGCAAGGAACCTCAAACCCTTTTATGAAGTAAAGATAAATAATGGAATTGAAGAGACAATCGTACGTTATTTCCTACTTTCTTCTCCAGGATCATAGTTCTGAGCCTATATATAGACTACACATACTTGATATTCATGGATTTTGAGGCACCAAATCGCAGGTTTACTTCCATATCTTCACAGTCTTGTCATGACTTGCAGAAGCAACCATCCCAGTAACCGGTGATTGTGCCAGAGCTGATATAACGCCGTCATGAGCCGTCATGGTCATACATTTGTTCTCAGCCATGTTCCACAGTTCCAATGACTGCAGGAGAATGATAGTTTACAAAGCAGATAACATTAGCCACTATAACAGTTATAAACTACAACAAATAAAACATTTTTGGAATAAATGACCTCAAAAATATTTCCATATTGCACATTCCTTAAAGGTAAAAGGAATAATTTAGTTTCCTACAACTTGGACAATAAACATCTTTGAATTGAAGCCACTTGAGCGAAACAAGATGGTTAAGCTGGAAGTGACTTCACTTAAATATGAATCATCCTATCCATCCAACTTCATAGACACAAAAGGGTATTTGCGCACCAAACACAGGGATATGCTCTCATCTATAAAGGGCATAAAAATCCAACAAGAGCTTATAACACAAACAAGCATATCACAAGTTGAAAAAGTATAGTACCTGGTAGCCTCCAATAACCAACAGAGTAGAGTAGCTTGGATGAAAGGCACAGGAATGAAACTTGTTCCAACTTAAATTGAGTTCATGGATGCACTCTCCAGAGGTCAATGACCACACTTTGACAGACTCTTGACTAACAGATGCCAAGTAATCTCCATTTACGTCCCAACAAACTGAGTGCACCTCAGTGGAGTGGCCCTAAGCATTCGAAGGTGTCAGAACTTTGAAATTAACCATATACCAAGGGGAGAAGCAGTAGATGAGCTTTCTATTGACTTCTTGTAAACTGAAGACTAGTACCTGTAATGTATGTGTTGGACTGTCAGTCTCAACATCAAATATGGACACAACATTCTCTGATGCTGCAGCTAGAAGGTGTCCAATTCTTGGTTGAAATCTAACCTGAACATTACCTCCCTGCTCCTCAATATAAGTGAGAGTCAGAACAGGCGAGAACTTACATTATAACTTCAAGAAAATAAGTTAACAATAGCAAAAGAAGACTTAAAGCTGGCCTTGGATATGCGAGTGAAAGAATGGTGTGTGATATTCCAGAAGCGGATCTCGTTGTTACTGTCAGAGGAGCAGAACAGGTCATGCTTCTTAGGGTGGAAATCAAGGGACATCACATGAGACGTATGACCTTTAAATAATTTCATGGAAAATCTTGGCTGCAAAATGTGAGCTTCATTAGTTGCCTATAGTATACAGGACAACTAGGCAGTAGTTAAATTAAAAACTTAGATACATAAATACATCTTGTTCTGGAACTCTTCAAACAAATAAACAGAGGTAACTGAAACCAAATTCTTTAGATCTTTCAAAGAACAGAAACTAACTGTGCTCATCAACATGAAGTCGACAAAAAATTGCAAACTGATGTTATCATAAAAATCCTGAAAAAATTTTTAGCCAATCACAAATAGTAACTAACACCATAGAAGAAAACAAAGGTGGAAGAAATTTACATCTGCGCCATCCCATAGTCGGACGCTCGTATCAAATGAAGACGTTGCTAGCTGACTAGAATTTGGTCTGAAACGGACATCAGTAATTATGTGGGTGTGTTCTTCCTGAGCGCATTCACTTTGCAGAGTTTCCATGTTCCAAACCACAACCTATTGACACAAAAACATCAGTATCCACATCATTGCTATTAATGACACATTTGTTCCTAGGTCTTATAGTTGTTTATAACAACCATAATCATCCTTGATAGTTTATAAGGGAAAATATGCAATCAAACCATCCAAGTTTAATAGATGAATCCTAAACTGTCACCCTCCTTTTTGCCATGTTCTGGAAGTTTGTCCTATCCAATCTTAAAGGACAATAATTGTGAAATTGCATGAAATGTCCTTGAAAATAATTTACTTTTATATCTGTCAAGTTTTTCGGGAAGATGGTTTATATTTCCTCAATATAAAAGCACATCAGGAGTTTTGGAGAAAAGGTTGTCTAACTTTGACAACAAGTGTTCAACAACAAAACAGAAAAACAAAAAACAAGGTCCTCATGATGGTAGCAAAAGAGGAGGTTGAGCTACAAAAGGTAGAACCTACTGTAAGGGTAAATCTGCTTGATCCAGTTACAGGAGATCAGCCATATAAATTCACAAAAAGCCTGAGCATTATTCAAAATCATTCCATGCACCTCCATTGAAAAGCATGATGGTTTTTATAAGTGTATGATCATAAGAAGTCAAATAGAAAGAATTTAAAAGAAGAGATTAATTATGTGATTATGAACAATGTTTATAGGTGGATCTGATAAGCTTCTTGGATTTTCCACATAAAAGGATACATCATTCAATTAGCATCCCTATGATTAAACTATAATGCAGAAATAGCAAGAGATGATCTAATAACCAACTTGGATATTGGGGTAGAACACAATACCTTTTTGTCATGCCCAGCACTGGCTAACAACTTTCCATCAGTAGAGAAATGACAGCAAACAACTTTGCCATTGCTTTTTCGCAAGGAACCAACTTCATTAAATGACAAGCCTGAGATTACGAGAACATACTCATTCTTCTGGTCAACTTAGTCAAGCAAAGATGCAAGCAAATAAAAATGTAGCTAACCCTTTGAAGATTCTGGGACATGTTCAGAAGTGCCCTTCTTCAATGTGCCAAACAAATCTCTTCCATCTCCATCATCTGGTGAAAGAGAGGACTCCACCTTATCATCCAAGGTCAAGGATGCAAAGTGATCCATGTCCTCCTGCATGAGAAACAAAATTTGGGATAGGTAATAATTGTGT
The DNA here is from genome assembly GCA_027576455.1 of Erythroxylum roigii. Classification (NCBI taxonomy): domain Eukaryota; kingdom Viridiplantae; phylum Streptophyta; class Magnoliopsida; order Malpighiales; family Erythroxylaceae; genus Erythroxylum; species Erythroxylum roigii. The sequence continues at coordinate 9,781,018 of JANZXV010000005.1, forward strand.
CCTGAAATCTCAAATTTGCATAGTAACTCCAATGGACTATATATCTCATGGAGTGAAAGAATAAGAGAGAAAAGTGATAAGAGAAGGTTTCAGGAGAAGTACAAAGGTGGTTTAGGCAGTTGTTTGTTAGGGCGGAGAGAAGGTGAGAGCAAAGCAAAGTGTGCGTGTGCGTGTTTGTGTTTGGCAGGAGAGGAATGGAGAGTGAGGAAGAAATCAGAATAAAGGCGTCGGTGTAGGGCACAGAGCAGGGTTGGGAATTGCGAAATTGGATGGATTTACATATTCTCGTGAGAAATTAAATGCATTTTTTCTTCAACCTTGATATATAATTAATGAATAATAAGTCACGCTCATTTAATTAATATTATAAAATATAGAATAAAGTACCTAGTTTATCATGTCATAAATTAATTTAATGTTACTTTTCTAAATTGTTCAATTAATATAGAATAAATTCTGTAAAGTTAAGAGATTCAGTAATAATCTAAAAAGCAAAAGCGAAACACCAACCACAAGTATCATTGGCGACATTATCTCGCCGGACGATATGACGAGAAAAAACATTGGATACCCTTTTTGAAGTGGCCAAGTGGAAAGTGCAGTCTCATTATTTCATAATTATCGCTCTCAACATTTATTTTCTGGTCTACAATAACCACCACGCTCCTGTTACTGAATCGGTGCTCCACGCGCAACTCCATGTTCGCACAGTTTAGACGGCCTTTAAAAATCTAGCATACTACTATTGTCAACCAGACTCCCAAAATCCCAATTCCTAAGGGAATCATAAGAGTTCCACCAACTCATACATTAAACGAGTTTGAATATCTAACTAATCCATTTGTTTACTGAAGGGACGAGGAAGCCCTACATAATGACTGGAAATCTCTGAAATCAAGTGCCAATTTATGACCAATAATATTGTGTGGAAACCTCTTAACAAACATTTTAGCAAGCAACCATCAAACATGTTTCTGTCCAGATTGTAGCTTTAAGGTTCAAGAAATGCAAGAACCCCACTGCAAGGAACCTCAAACCCTTTTATGAAGTAAAGATAAATAATGGAATTGAAGAGACAATCGTACGTTATTTCCTACTTTCTTCTCCAGGATCATAGTTCTGAGCCTATATATAGACTACACATACTTGATATTCATGGATTTTGAGGCACCAAATCGCAGGTTTACTTCCATATCTTCACAGTCTTGTCATGACTTGCAGAAGCAACCATCCCAGTAACCGGTGATTGTGCCAGAGCTGATATAACGCCGTCATGAGCCGTCATGGTCATACATTTGTTCTCAGCCATGTTCCACAGTTCCAATGACTGCAGGAGAATGATAGTTTACAAAGCAGATAACATTAGCCACTATAACAGTTATAAACTACAACAAATAAAACATTTTTGGAATAAATGACCTCAAAAATATTTCCATATTGCACATTCCTTAAAGGTAAAAGGAATAATTTAGTTTCCTACAACTTGGACAATAAACATCTTTGAATTGAAGCCACTTGAGCGAAACAAGATGGTTAAGCTGGAAGTGACTTCACTTAAATATGAATCATCCTATCCATCCAACTTCATAGACACAAAAGGGTATTTGCGCACCAAACACAGGGATATGCTCTCATCTATAAAGGGCATAAAAATCCAACAAGAGCTTATAACACAAACAAGCATATCACAAGTTGAAAAAGTATAGTACCTGGTAGCCTCCAATAACCAACAGAGTAGAGTAGCTTGGATGAAAGGCACAGGAATGAAACTTGTTCCAACTTAAATTGAGTTCATGGATGCACTCTCCAGAGGTCAATGACCACACTTTGACAGACTCTTGACTAACAGATGCCAAGTAATCTCCATTTACGTCCCAACAAACTGAGTGCACCTCAGTGGAGTGGCCCTAAGCATTCGAAGGTGTCAGAACTTTGAAATTAACCATATACCAAGGGGAGAAGCAGTAGATGAGCTTTCTATTGACTTCTTGTAAACTGAAGACTAGTACCTGTAATGTATGTGTTGGACTGTCAGTCTCAACATCAAATATGGACACAACATTCTCTGATGCTGCAGCTAGAAGGTGTCCAATTCTTGGTTGAAATCTAACCTGAACATTACCTCCCTGCTCCTCAATATAAGTGAGAGTCAGAACAGGCGAGAACTTACATTATAACTTCAAGAAAATAAGTTAACAATAGCAAAAGAAGACTTAAAGCTGGCCTTGGATATGCGAGTGAAAGAATGGTGTGTGATATTCCAGAAGCGGATCTCGTTGTTACTGTCAGAGGAGCAGAACAGGTCATGCTTCTTAGGGTGGAAATCAAGGGACATCACATGAGACGTATGACCTTTAAATAATTTCATGGAAAATCTTGGCTGCAAAATGTGAGCTTCATTAGTTGCCTATAGTATACAGGACAACTAGGCAGTAGTTAAATTAAAAACTTAGATACATAAATACATCTTGTTCTGGAACTCTTCAAACAAATAAACAGAGGTAACTGAAACCAAATTCTTTAGATCTTTCAAAGAACAGAAACTAACTGTGCTCATCAACATGAAGTCGACAAAAAATTGCAAACTGATGTTATCATAAAAATCCTGAAAAAATTTTTAGCCAATCACAAATAGTAACTAACACCATAGAAGAAAACAAAGGTGGAAGAAATTTACATCTGCGCCATCCCATAGTCGGACGCTCGTATCAAATGAAGACGTTGCTAGCTGACTAGAATTTGGTCTGAAACGGACATCAGTAATTATGTGGGTGTGTTCTTCCTGAGCGCATTCACTTTGCAGAGTTTCCATGTTCCAAACCACAACCTATTGACACAAAAACATCAGTATCCACATCATTGCTATTAATGACACATTTGTTCCTAGGTCTTATAGTTGTTTATAACAACCATAATCATCCTTGATAGTTTATAAGGGAAAATATGCAATCAAACCATCCAAGTTTAATAGATGAATCCTAAACTGTCACCCTCCTTTTTGCCATGTTCTGGAAGTTTGTCCTATCCAATCTTAAAGGACAATAATTGTGAAATTGCATGAAATGTCCTTGAAAATAATTTACTTTTATATCTGTCAAGTTTTTCGGGAAGATGGTTTATATTTCCTCAATATAAAAGCACATCAGGAGTTTTGGAGAAAAGGTTGTCTAACTTTGACAACAAGTGTTCAACAACAAAACAGAAAAACAAAAAACAAGGTCCTCATGATGGTAGCAAAAGAGGAGGTTGAGCTACAAAAGGTAGAACCTACTGTAAGGGTAAATCTGCTTGATCCAGTTACAGGAGATCAGCCATATAAATTCACAAAAAGCCTGAGCATTATTCAAAATCATTCCATGCACCTCCATTGAAAAGCATGATGGTTTTTATAAGTGTATGATCATAAGAAGTCAAATAGAAAGAATTTAAAAGAAGAGATTAATTATGTGATTATGAACAATGTTTATAGGTGGATCTGATAAGCTTCTTGGATTTTCCACATAAAAGGATACATCATTCAATTAGCATCCCTATGATTAAACTATAATGCAGAAATAGCAAGAGATGATCTAATAACCAACTTGGATATTGGGGTAGAACACAATACCTTTTTGTCATGCCCAGCACTGGCTAACAACTTTCCATCAGTAGAGAAATGACAGCAAACAACTTTGCCATTGCTTTTTCGCAAGGAACCAACTTCATTAAATGACAAGCCTGAGATTACGAGAACATACTCATTCTTCTGGTCAACTTAGTCAAGCAAAGATGCAAGCAAATAAAAATGTAGCTAACCCTTTGAAGATTCTGGGACATGTTCAGAAGTGCCCTTCTTCAATGTGCCAAACAAATCTCTTCCATCTCCATCATCTGGTGAAAGAAATGACTCCACATTATCATCCAAGGAGGCAAAGTCTGCAAAGTGATCCATGTCCTCCTGCATGAGAAACAAAATTTGGGATAGGCAATAATTGTGTCCTGAAATCTCAAATTTGCATAGTAACTCCGGTGGACTATTCATGACAAGCACAAAATAGTAATAGAACCTGATATGCAGATAAGAGCCCAATGCCCACTTATAATCAAGCAAGTAGTATCAGATTAAGTGGACAATCAATTCTTTCGAAGATTAATGACTCTGCTAACTGCAGAAAGTAGAGACACACCCAACTCAATGATTATGTATTATGCACTAGCATTGTTAGGCTAACTAACATCAGTGAAGACCTACATGCACAAAGAAATCATAAAAATTGCATGATGATTGATCTTGCTAGACGATTGATTATCAAGAACTTTTTTGTACTGATTTGACTGATAATGACAATTAATATCTAGTGGCAAATGCACTTTGCAAGTCATAAAAACTTCCAAGCTAGAAAAGTACTACCAAATATTTCTTAAACACTTCAATTTTCAGGTCAAAAATTTATACCAGCTGGTTTGTGGATGATGCAAGAGTTCCTGCACCATCATTATTATACATCATCAAGCCTTTTGATGTGCTATTAGCATGCTGCAGATTTCCCGTTGCAATTCCATCACCATGAGTATGAGTTGATGGGGTCGATGGTTGAGAATTAGGTGAAGGACCTACTGTGTTTCCTGTGCCAGTACTATTAGCAGCTCCAGAAGATGAAGGGCCTTTCCTCTTTCGATTATTCTGAGACATCACATAGAAGTGTCAACGATTAATTTTCAAACTCCAAATTGATTCTTGGTTCTCAAGCGTGTAAAGTTCAAATATCTTTAAACTCAAACCCAAGACCAAAAATTGATAATGTCAGATCAAAATGAAAAACCTGCTGTGCTTGCTGTGGCTGCAAAGGATCTTGCTGTTGAGAGGAAGATTGCATCTGTGGCACGTTTATCTGCTTCAAGATATATTCAGCACAAAGCAATTCATTGTTCTTACTAGAACATCAAAGAATCTGATATAGATATGCTTAAGGCTATTTTATGTACACTGGTAACAGGAATAAAAGCTTACCTTAGATGAAGTTGATTGCATTGGAGAACCAATAGAACCATCATTAACACTTGCTTGGCCATCTTTACCATGTAAAGTGGCTCGAGATAATCCAACAAGTTTTCGTGGATCTATATCTCCATGTGATGGTAAAGTAGCATGATTACTTTGTGCCTGAACCTGTGCCAAAAGCTGTTGTTGTTGTTGCTGAGGCAAAAGCTGAAACTGGCTTGCACCATGCAGAAGAGGTCTTTGAACTTGTCCACCCAAACTTGGTCGAATCTGCTCAAGTCCCTGTATTGTAGAGAATACAGTTTGTTGTAATAACTAATTTGATATTTTAAATGGTTCCCTTCGCAAAAATTGCTCCACAATGAACTTACAGTTAATGGCCACCCCTTTAAAGGAAGGTCACTGACCCCAGGGTTCAATCCTGAATGATAAAGGAACATAAATGAATAAGAAAATCATTGAGTTGGAAAAATCCAGGAACCAAACTACTCCAAAAGGTTTTACTTTTGTAGGGCAGGCCAACCAACAAGAATAATTTTGGCAGCTATTTTTCCCATTATCTAGAAGCTATAAATGCTCAATGGGTAAAATCATGCCAATGCAGCTGAAGTAGAGGCTCACCTGATTTTTTGTATTATGTAGAAATAATAACAACACATGTACTGAATGTTCTTTCTCAGGAATATAGTTCTTAAAATCTAGCTTGACCTCCTCTACTCTCCTAAAGCCTCAGCCAGTGAAAAAATATGGAAACGCAACCCATTCTTAGAAGGAAGAACATAAGATGATAAATTTTGGAATTTGCAAGATATACAGCTCAAATAGAAAATGCAGAGATTGACCTCCTTTTTCATCCCAAAAATCATCAAGCTCTCTCTCTCTCTCACACACACACACACATACACACATACACACAAAAGCAGCACCCAACATCATTTCCATCTCCAAATTGCTGAAATGCAACAAGCCAAGGGTAAATCCTCTCTCTCACCCACTTTTGACAAAAGAATCCAGTGCAGTGAATCCCTTTGGCTCAACAAGAAGTTCCAAGTCAAGAGGCTAGATCAAAGAGTGCAAACTAGAGACGAACAGGAGTGAACTGTTAATTGATGAGTAGGCATTGCATCGGATGGTAAGGAAAGAAGAGATTCTCATCCTTTTTCATCTCATTTAGTAACTTTCTGTAAAAAGTCTGCTGTCCAGAACTTTGATACACAATATCAATAATTATTTAACAAGATAAAGGTGACATAAGTATCTGCATCTTAAAATCCTATTTACCATTCACAACGAGGTAAACCTACCTGCATTTCCTATTCCAGGTCTGGACTGTATCATCCCAGGTCCATAAGTTGAAGGAGCCATAGGTAAGGATCTTCGAGCAGCGGAGCTAACATCACCTTTCACATCCTGAATGTTGAGAAACAAATAATCACTCCAACTAAGAGGGCAACTAAAGAGCATCCAAGATGTTGAAGCACTTGAAGTAAAATGTGTTGAAGTGTTATGTTGTGCTGCTCAGTTTGTACCTGCATCTGCTGCAATGCAGCAGTCACACTTCCAGGATTTCCTTGGACCAACTGGCTGTGGTAGTACGAAAAAGTCAACATGCAAGAATTATGTAGAAGTTCTACTAAACATTACAGCTGAAATTACCCAGGATGGCTTGTAGCTGATTTTAGGATGGCCATCCTTGCATCAAGAAGAGGTTGAGATGTATCAGAATCCACTGGATTAGGATGTTTCATACGTTCCTCATATATTTTTGCTGCCATTGCACTAGCATTTGATTGCCCCAACATTCCATCAGAACTTAAAGAATTTACAGGCCCACCAAGAGGTGGAGTGTTTGCACCTCCCCGTTGTAACTGAGCTTGACGCATTAGTTGCAACTGCTGCATTTGCAACTGTTGTTCTTTTGCTTTTACTTGTTGTGCCTGTACATAAAGAACGCATCAACATTGTGCACAATCAGATAGCAGTATTACAGGTCTAATTAGAAATCTATGATGTCACCTCCATATATGCTGCAGCAGCCTCTGAATGTTTCTCATTTGTCCGTGCAATAAAAATGTCCCAGAAGACAGACCACCATTCGAAAAGAAACCCTCCAGGGGCATCAATTGCTGCATATAAAGCCAGAAGTTAATTGAAAAAAAAGAACCCTTTTGGCACAGTTTTGAAGTGTTAGCCAATTGAAACCAAGCTATAAACATTCATTTGCAACAGATCATTCAAAGCAACCCATTGTCACCCGAAACTTGCACATTCCATTACTCTAAATTTAGAAAAATATAAATATTAACAATTATCATCATTACCTACAGGGTCCGGGGAAACTTTTCCTTCAGTCATGAATGACTTTGCGGTGGCATGGAGCTTCTTCTTCACCAAATAGTCATATATATAAACATCAAGCCTACGATATGGATCATTACCAGCAAAAGTTACAAAAACCCCTATGGTTGGAAATCAATAAACACATAGATCAACTAATAACAAGTAGTCACCAATAACTTTCAAGGGAAATTATACATACATTTTATCAGCTTCCCAATTACTCGTCGCCATGGTTACAGTTCAAAAATCGAACTGACCCTGACCCAACTGAAAACTCAAAGCAAAGACCTTTAATCAACGTAATTAAATAAATACAAAAGAGAACAAATTAACCCATCAAACCCACATTCCAGTTATACTAGATTCAACAGACAGACAGAGGAAAAGATATCTGAAGAAAGGAAACAACAGAACAATGACATAGAACTCCTTAAACAAAAGCAAATAATCAAATTCCAAAGTACATTAACAAGAAAAAAAAATGCAAACTAACCTCTAAATTATCAAACTTTAGACTGGATCAGCGCTTCTAAATTTGGAATCTTGAGTTCAGTCGGGTAGTGGTATCACTAAGAACAACGATCGTAATTACTCATCCATTTTCTCTAAAATTGACAAAAAGAACCCCAACCCTACATTACAATAACTAAGACGGACCGATTTGGAACAACCCTGATCAAATCAACTAGATTTACAAGAGATTCTGTTGCCTTTTCATTATAGAGTTTTGTTTTTAAAAATTGGTGAGAACGGAAGGACGCGTTTTATATAGGGACAACGAGGAGCTTGGAGATACTAGATTTTATGGTGGTCCGAAGCTGAGGTTTTTCGTCCAAAGCTCAGGTTTGGAAACTAAAGGAGAAAGGTCTTTCCTCCTTCGGTCTCGTTGTATACCTTACCCGAATCCAACTGCAGAACTCGGGTCCAGTTAAGATCGTGCAAAGCATGCACTTACTTTATCCTCAATAACCAAGTTCGACTTGAGATTGAATTATACCGATGAAATGATTTTAATGCTCTATATATATATATATATAGTAGCGAAGTTAGGAATTTATTTCAGGAGGGCAATGTATATATATATAGGTTTTTTTTAATCCAATCCACCATGACTAACGATATTCTTTTAGGGTGAGCAACCCCTATATGCATATATATCTTCTTTTTAAAAAAAATTTGAGGGTGGGCAAATTTACAAGTGGCTTCGCCACTGTGTATATATGTATACATTAATAAAGACTATACTAACCCAGGGGTGTGGTTGAGTGGCAGGGACTCATCCATCCTTAATCAAAGGTCAGGGATTCAATCCTTGACTTTGGGTATGGAGCAGCCTTAAATCTTTGGCCAGCTGTCCCACCCTGAGAGGTGTCTACAAATCAGCGAGGCGATTAGTCACTGGGTCCGCCGGTGAATACGCTGGTCTAAGACCCAAAAATAAAGACTATACTGACTGAGAGTAGATTTTAAGTTACATGTAATTGAAAATTTTAATACATGCGATGAGGTAATGCTCAATTGTAAACATTTTCTCTATTCTTTATTAAGAGAGGAATTCACACACTCATTAATTTGTTGACTGCAGCAATATTTTTGGTATTTATCAAACATATATTTCAAATAAATTAATAACTTAAAATTAAATAATAAATTTTTTGTAGATAATTATCGGAGCCTCTCCCTTATAATGAACCTAACCTAAACTCCTGAAAATAATTAGAGGATTTTTATGAAAATTTAACTTCAATACGTATAATGTAGATAAGGTACTTAAAAAGTTTTTCATAAACCACGTGATGGAAGACTAACATCGAAATCTAAATGAAATCAATTATAAGTTCAATAATGTCTACTATTATTAATAACATATATTATAAATTCTTATTACACTTTTATTTTAGTATAACTAAAATTTAGGATAAAACAGATGTGGCTTTCTTCTAAGTTAAATAAATTAAAAATATCACTTTTTTAATTTTTAATTTTTTCAAAAATCTTTTAGTTTATTTTTTAGTAAAATATAAGAAAATAGAAGTGGTGTAAATATTACTCACAAACCAATTAAATGCTGTTGATAAATCTACCCAACTCCACTTTTAAATTAGGATTGAATTAATTAAACTTGACTTAAATTAATAATTTATTATAATTATCTTAAAGTATTGGTTTCAACCTAATTTAATTGGTTTAAATCGAATTTAAGAGTTGAGTTAAGTCGTCATATCAAGTAGCATATGATTAATCGATATGTGATGTTTATGTCACTTATGTTTCACCATTATTTTTTAACAAAAGCTTAAGATGAGTTTTTCTTTAAAATTAAAAATTGATAAAATTTCGAAAATTTTATAGATTAGAAGTTTTTTAGTTTGAAACCAATTAATTTCAACTTAAATTAATAATTTAGTGTAATTTTCTTAAATTATTGATTTGAATCGAATTTAATTAGTTTAGATCAAATTCAAGAGTTGAGATTTGTAGCTATATTAATAGCATTTGATTAATCAACATGTAATGTTTATGTCACATATGTTTCACCATTATTTTTTAACAAAAGTTTAAGGTGAGTTTTTATAAAAAATTAAAAATTACAAAACTACTTTGAAGAATTTTAAAGATAAGAAATTTCAAATATAGGAATATATTTCCTGACGTTTTTAAATAGAAGAGATAAGCTCTTATCCTTAGTCTAGTAACTGTATTTCTACCTCGTGGCTTCATGTATCTAAAAAGTCATATTTTATGGATGTAACATAATCTCATAATTTTTAATGTACTTGTAACTACATTATGAATTTATAATGAAAATCAACTCAAGACGAAATAAACACATGATATCAAAATAATGAGTTTTGTTATGGTATCAGAGCCTCTCTCTAACTAATCATCATTCCTAGAAATAGCTGCTTAATATGTCGTCTAACTCAAACACTTAAAACACAATCCCAATCATCTCTATCAATCTCATAAAGGAAAATTTTTATACTTAGGCTCGTGTAGCAAAATAAGCACTTGTAGCCTGTAACTTAGTGGTATTATTACAAAAGGAGCAATTACTCCTGCAACGTATCTTACCGAGTTAACATAGACTCAACAACCTACTATTAATCCTATGTTAGGTGATGTTATTACAGAAGGATCAATTGCTCCTACAAAGTATCTTATGGAGCTAACATAGAGTCAACAACCTACTATTAATCCTATCTACACAACATGGTTGAAGAAAGATAGTTTAGCATATGTATGGCTGAAGGGAGTCATAACAAAGAAGGTAATTCCTTTGGTGGCTAGACTAGAGACTTCTCGCCAAGTGTAGGCTAAGCTTGAGACCACTTTTAAGTCTCAAAATCGAGCAAGAATTATACTTCTCTGTAAAGCACTAACTACTCTCTAACAAGGCACCATGACAATCATTGATTGGGTCCAAAAGAAAACTGAGTGCATAGATGGACTAGCTATTATTGGCTCTACAGTTTTAAAACTAGCACTTTTTCAACACATTATAGATGGCTCGGATCCAAGGTATAAAACATTCATAGTAGCTATTAATGTTTACACATTAAATGACCCTATCTCTATGGATACTTTGTTAGGTCTCCTCCTTAATAAGAAGGAGTGTCTAAATATAAAAGAACTTTAGGTTATTCATGATGCATACTAAAGATCTCCTTGGGCATGTTCAAATGGAAGGTGCTAAACCTATTTTAACTTCGCCAAAGCTAGTACATGATTATTATCTTCTAGACAAGCATTTCATGATCCAAGGGTTTATCGTAGTATTATTGAGGCCCTACAATACTCTACTTGTTAGACCCCAAAAAAATTTATTTTATTTTATTTTATTTTTTATTGATTTATTTTATTTTATTTTATTATAATTTAGTCATTAATTTAGCAAGCATAAGTAGCAATTAGAATTTGAAATAGAAATGTTAGTTGAATTAAAGGAGTAAGAGTACAAAGGGTAAATTTGGCAAGTCACTTAAGTATAAAAACCATAAAGCATTAAAGGAAGGGCAAAGTTGACATTTCACACTCATTAAGGGTATAATTGGAAGAAGAAGGGTAGTCTTGATCTTAAGAAGAAGAAGAAAACGTTAATGAGGGAGAGAAGAAGAGAAGAACGAAAATGAAGAGAGAAAAGAAGGAAGATTAAGTTAGGGTTCATTTTTCTTAGCTTTTAATAGTGATTTTGAGATTGTTCAAGAAGAGGAAAAAAAAAAGAGGGAGAGAAGAGCTTCTATTTGGGCCAATAATCTCTTTATTTGGTAAAGATTCAAGGTAAGTTTAATCTTAATCCTTTGGATTCTTGGAAGGGTTTTAGTCCATGAAGCTTAGGAAATGCATGAGTTTGAGTATTCTAGAATCAATTTTAGTAAATATGCTTTTGGGTTCTCAATTTGTATTCCTATTGAATGGATTTTTGTCAATGTTAAAGGGGTTCAAGAAAGGCAAGAGGAGTAAGAGGAGAGACACCTTTGAGCAAGTTTTTAAGCAAGGAATTCAAGGTGGGTTACATGTTTATAGCTGAGTTAATAAGCCATAAATACTTTTCCAAATCAATAGAGTTAAATGATTTTAAATCGCTTCATAAATGTTGTATTTATTGCTTCTTAAATGATTTGAGAAATTGCTACATGTTTGGTTCATAAATCTTGTTGATGAATTATGAAATGAAGATGGAAATGGTATTTGAAATATATCATGCTTATGGAAATCATGTTTCCGATATGTACCTTTTAGGTAATATGTTTGCAAGTCATGAAATTCATGTTTGTGTGGGATAGTGGTGGTCCATTCTGTTATGTCACGTGCACGTTGATCATGTTAAAGGCTTCTCTCATCTGCCCGCTAGTGGTATGGAGCTCTTTCACGGACTTCCTTATGTTTATGAACTACGCAAAACCATTATATAGGTTTGCGATAATCCATTATGATTACTGGAGATTCGCAAGAACTCCCTTATGTTTATGGACCTACCCAAACCATTATGATTGCTTATGTGTTTATGAATTGTTGACAAGCTTGATGAATATATGATTATGTTGCTTATGAATTGTTTGACAAGTTAAGAATTTGGGAAATATGTGTTATATGGATTCAATGAATATTTTCAATGGTTTTGCTTGTTCTTTGTTATAAACTTGTTATCCACAAGCTTTTAAGCTCACCTTCATTTTTCTCCATCTCCAGGTGATGAGCAAGAGATCGAGTGATCGAGTCAAGAGTCAAGGCATCACTCCAATTATGCATTTTTTGTATTTTAAGTTAGTTTTTGGAAAAACACGAGGCTTTAGCCACATTTCAAGTTTTACTCATTCATGCATATTTTGTATTTTTAAATTATGAGTCATGATGTATTGTGGTTTGAAATGCCCATTAAAGCTTTGTAAAACTCTTTTCTTTGATGTTAATGAAATATATTTGTATTTGCTCATGACTTTCCAAAATTTTCACAATTCATTCTCAGGAGACTAAGATTTGAAGAAGTTTCCTTGTATATGTTTGTATTTATCTTTTGGTTGAGTGGTTAAGGGTTGTGGAATTGTATGTGCAAAGATTTAGTGTTGGACAGTTGGATTTGGGTGTCTGGAGTCGAAGGTTTTGCTGAGGCGAAGCCAAACTTTTGCCTCGACGAACCTTTCCTAAAGGGTATTTTTGTTTGATTTTGGCAACTTCGTTGCGATGAAAGTCTATTTATCCTGAGAGGTAATTGGTTTGATCTGGGGTCTTCACCACGGTGAAGCCAGCCTTTCACCGCGGCGTATTTGTCCTAAAGAGTTCGTTCGCTCGACCTTGAAACTTCACCGCGGTGAACTTGTCTTGAAAGGTCCTTGGAAATAACAATACTTTGCCGCAGCGAACCCGCCTTTGCTAACGGTGAACTTTTCATTTCAAATTAAATGTTTTTAACTTGCCTCTCGCATTACCTTCACCTAACCGCCTCAAGTGGTCGCCTCGGGATAAGTAACGAGACCTGGACCCAACATACGCTCACGTTTTATGATTCCAGAGTTGCATTCCAGAAATGGGGCCCAACACTACTATTACTCGAATTGAGCTCGTTTTTATGATGAATTGAGTTTGTCAATATATGCACTCCCACTATTTTTCAATGACATGTTGTCAAAAGGATTCTTCGGTATCTCAAAGGCATTATTCTTTATGGTTTATATTTCAAAAAATCATCCCAACACTCCATAGTTGCCTATTCTGATGTCGATTGGGTTGAGGATCCTAATAACTATAGGTCTACTTATAGTTATTGTATATTTTTGGTTGGAATTCTAATTAATTGGTCCTAAAAAAAGCACATGTGGTAACCAAATCGTCCATCGAAGCAGAATACCAAGCCCCAGCTATAACTATAACAGAAATTATTTAGATTCAGCAACTACTTCGATAGCTTGGTGTCTCTTTTGCTTAACCAACTCTTCTTTTATATGATAACTTATCTGCTATTTATATAACTGTGAATCGTGTATTTCCTAGCAGATCTAAACACATCAAGGTTGATTTTCATTTTTTTGGTGAGAAGTTAGAGCATGGCAATCTTGTAGTAAAATATGTTCTAATTATTGATCAAGTGGCAAACATATTAACTAAGGGTTTACTTTCTTATTGTTTTTCTTGCTTACTGTCCAATCTCAATGTAAGTTCTCTCCTGTTGAGCTTGCAAGGTGGTATTAAGGAAAAGGAAGTTTCAGTTGACTATTCAAATCTAGGAATACATCTCCTGATTTTTCTCAACAGAAGAGATAAGCACCTATCCTTAGCCTACTAACTGTATTTCTATCTAGTAGCTTTATGTATCTAGGAAGTTATACTTTATGGATGTAACATAATCTTATAATATCTTATGCAATTGTAACTACTTTTATTATTTATAGTGTAAATCAACTCAAGATGGAATAATACAAGATATCAAAACAATCTGATTTTTGTTAGTTAGAAATATTGAGTGTTAGGATTTTCTATTTGTATTTTTATTAATGTCTATAAATAGAGCTTTGTATTAAGTCATAGGAAAAATTTTAAATAATTGGTAATTAAAATATTATTAAAATTCTATCTTTTTTTTTTATTTTTTCTTATTATACATAACCGAGTTGCAATTTTTCTTATGTCACCCCTTGTATCAGCATTAGAAGCACCTACTCCAACTTCGAATTTTTAGATTCACACCACAAACACCGTAAGTTCTTTGAGATTTTAGCAATGTACTCCTAGTAGAGAAAATAACAAAGGAAACACACATAATTCATATATCTGGTGTTGAATAAATCTCTTAAATAAATTTTCCTTGTTAAATGATAATTAAAATGCTATTACATTATGACTAAGAAATTAGAAAACAAAACATAGTAAGAGGAGATAAAAATTAAAGAACACTTCAAAGATCTTTCATTTAATCGTATCCAACCCTTTAGTTCTAACATAACACTAGTATGCTCACTTTGATCGTTTGCTAAATGGATAAACTCACTTAGTCCTATGCTAAAAGGATAAACTAATTCAAAGACATAAGGATCATCTAGGTTACAATTCGGGACTGCAAGCTTTGAAAATATTACAGCATCTGTCCTATCAAGAATGCTATTATATTTGCATTAATCAAACAATCATATCACGGTAAAAAGTTATAATGACAATATTTTGTTATTTTATATATTGGTATTCTAGTTTATTCACGGAGTCCTTTATTGATCTCTTGAGCAACAAAAAACACATATTAAGTCAAAACCATTGGTTGTATATCTTCATAATTATATGATTGAGTTCTTCTAAAGTCACATCCAACTATTTGACAAATGAAAACTGACACTTCTAAAGCCTGCTAAATGGCGACTTCAATAGCAACACAGCAATTTTAGACCTAAACAAGACTTACAAATTCTCATCCACATAACAATCTGTAAACAATAATTTCTAGGTAAGAAGGACCCTTTCTTTATTAGGGATGGTAATGGGTTTGATCTCAGTCTAGTTTAATCCAATTCAAAGTTAATTGACTTGGGATCAAGTTTCAAGTTAAGGCTAAGTTGGAAAAAATTTAGACTTTAAACCTATCTCAGTCTATTGAAAAATATTATAAACATATATATCATTATCAACCAATTATTTGTTTCGTAATGTAGTGATGATAAATACAAATTATTTATGTACATAAAATTTAGGATTTGACAATCACATATGTATGCATTTAGGTTAAATTAGAATTGTCATAATCATAGAACCATTAGTACTAATCTCTCATATATAGTATTATATATAAGATCAATATGAGTAAATCATATTTCTTCATCTGAAAGTCCTTTTTTTTTTTAATCTTTTCATGCTAATAGAGGAATGTTTTTGCTTATTTTCTTGCGTTTATTTTCTAAATTTCTTTTTCCATAACCGACAAAAAGAGTACTTATATAACTCAGTCATCAAAGGAGGTGGTTGTTTCCTCATCCAATGTTATCGTTGATGGTGATGTTAATACCACTCAAAAGATAACTTTATATTATTGAACAAATTTAATTATTTCCTGTGATTAACAATAGTCATTATTGCAATTAGTGGAAGGTCAAGATTAGGATTTGCCAATGGCTAGTATAAATCTCCTAGTTCTAATTCAATAAAGTATGACACCTAGATGTCAAAAGA
The DNA here is from genome assembly GCA_027576455.1 of Erythroxylum roigii. Classification (NCBI taxonomy): domain Eukaryota; kingdom Viridiplantae; phylum Streptophyta; class Magnoliopsida; order Malpighiales; family Erythroxylaceae; genus Erythroxylum; species Erythroxylum roigii. Next base: position 9,796,991 of record JANZXV010000005.1, read on the forward strand.
CCAAATGGTTATGTCTTAGATCCTAAATTCAATAGAATGTAATCTTACTGATGTGACTCTTCCTTGTATCTTTAGGAAGTTATTCGAGACATGTATGATAACCTAAATAACTTTGCACAAATTTTCAAGATTCAATAAGACATTGCTAACCTTTATCAAGATGGAAAACCTTTTCTTTAGTCTATTAGGCAGTTTTAAAAAAAATTATGGAATGGAATGGAGGTGTATTCACCCCACTCTATTGATCAAGTTGTTTTTATGAAAACAAATTGAAAAGATCAATTTTCCAATTATTGGTAAGTCTAGGTCTTGACTTTGAGGATTTAAGGTGTCATATTTTGATGAATATTGAAATTCCATTCTTAAAAGTGTATATGCAACAATTCAACTTAAAGAAGCTCGCTGAAATGTTATGCCTTGTCATGCTAATTCATGCTCTAGATGTTTAAGCCTATCTTTCTTGTCAAACTTCTAAAAAGAAACTCTATAAAGGCAAACGTAGAGATCTTGTATGTGACAAATATAATCCCCCTGGACATTCTGTGGATTGTTTTTGGAGTCTTCATCTAGAATTGAAGCCTAAATTTATAAATGATAAGAATGGAAAAGATAAAAAATGACTCAGTAATCATAAGGCTCATTTGGCTACCTATAATGTTGAATCTTTTTCTTTTGATGCTATTGCTTTGCTTAATGATTTTGTTAGATACTTACAAGAAAAACACAGTTAGGGAGTTGCCCAAGATGGAGTTATAAACCAAGGATATGATGAACCTATTACACTTCCAAGTAAATTTGTTAGATTCTTACCTAATATAAATTCTAAAAATAGTCAAGGTATTATAACAACCTTTACAATTGTAATAGACATTGGTAATTTGCGTCATTTATGTGTTATTGATTCTTAAGCCATAAACTATATAACAAATAAACTAACCAATATTTGTGACTTTAATCCTTATCTAACTTATGTTTTTATCTTTTTAGGTAATGGGAAGGTGCTTCTATTAAAGGTAGGGGAAAATTCAAACTCCTCTTAAATGCTATAAAATCATATGTTCTTTGCATTCCTTATTTTCCTTTCAGTTGCTCTTTGTTCATAAATTTACATCCTCTTTTAACTGTAAAGTTTTATTTGCTCCTAATAAAGTTATCTTTTAGGACCTTGTCACCAAAAAGATGATTGGTAAGGGAATTCATGTGCGTGGAATTTATTATTTTTCTCCTCATTCTTAGGCTTTCAATAGTTTTCAAGCTATTTCCACTCTTATTAATAAGAATTTCTTGTAACATCTTCATTTAGCACATCGACCAAACTTATGATTGTTGGACTTGTCATTATTCTAAGTTTGCTAGGTTACCTTTTAATTCATCATTGTCTAAAACTATTTAGGCAGTTGAACTTGTTCATTTAGATGTATGGGTACCTTTTTCCATTTCTATTGATGGTGTAAAATATTTTTGACCTTTTTTAACATTTTTCAAGGGGTAATTGGGTATATCTATTAAAATAAAAAAGCAAACTTTTTAGTTTTTTTTTTCAAAAATTTCATATATTAATTGATGCTCAATTCTCAACTTATATTATAATTCTTCAATTTGATATTGGCATAGAGTATGCATCTTATAATATGACAAATTATTTAATTTCTAATGGAATAGTGCATCAAACTAGCTATTTTGACACACCTCAATAAAATAGGGCTGCTGAACATAAAAATCACGATTTGTTAGAGAAAACTTAAGCCATAATGATCTAAACAAATGTTCACAAGGCTTTTGATCATATAGACTGCTTATTGCCACTTATCTTGTCAATTGCTTACTTAATGGAGTATTAGATTTTCAATGCCCTCTTGAAGTATTTTAGGTTAAAAAGATAGATATATCTCACCTAAAGATTTTTGTTTGTATCTATATTGTGCACTAACAATGACTCACTTTGAAGAACTTGAAAAATGAGTAGTTAAGTGCAGATTCTTAGGTTACTCACAAATAAAGAGGGAGAATAAATGTTATGATACTGTCACTAAGAAACTTAATGTCACCTAACATGTTTCGTTTGTTGAAACAAGCCCATATTTGTGAATTTTAGCCAATGGGAGATGCTGATTAAGTTTTCTTTACCAAGTGTTGAGTCTGGCCATATATATTTAAGTGACCTACTTATAGAATATGATGTATTAACTCAACCTGGAAATTCTTTAGCTATTTTATGTGTAATTGATGACTCTTTAAATACCATTGATGTTGTATCCCAAGATGCCTTTTCTAATTCAAATGAGCAAGAACCATCAAATAAAAAAGGTTGCCCTAGTACACAAGGCTTCCCACTTTGCCAGGGTTAGGGAAGGGTCACTAATTGTATGCAGTCTTTCCTTTGTATTTTACAAAGAGGCTGTTTCTGTGATTTGAACTTGAGACCTTTCAATTATAAAGGAGTAAGCTTACTAGTTTCTTCAAAGCTCGCCCTCAGGAACCATTAAATACATAAGGCTAATTATTACTCTCAAGTTATACAAAGTTAGGCTGTGGGTGAAGAGTTGTCAGCACTTGAAAAAAACAATATTTAAAGTATGGTCTTCTTAATAATAAATATATATTTGGTAGTTATTAGGTAGTTAAGACTAAGTTGAACTATGATATATCTATTAATCACTATAAAATGGGTCTTATGGCTCAAAGATTTACTCAAAAGTTTGATGTTGTCTACAATGAGATTTTTGCTCTAGTTATCAAGATGACCATTGTTAATGTTTATTTGTCCATTATTATTATTATTATTATTAATGGCTGGTTACATAAAAATTCATTTTTTCACCATGATATTAAAGAATAAATATTCCTGAATTTTCTTCGTAGTCATCCTCAAAATGGTAATTCCAACTTGGTTATAAGCTTTATAAATCTATTTATGGAAAAGTCTTTATACATGGCATTCTAAATTGAGTTCTACCCTTGAAGCTCTTAGTTTTTCAAAGAGTTCAACTAATTATTCATTATATGTCTAACTTGGAAAGGTTGATAAAGTGGTGGTGCTTATTTACGTTGATGATCTTATTATAACTAAGAGTAATGTTGGTTTTACTGCTCAATTGAAAAAGAACCTTCAACATTTATTTCCAATTAAAAACCTTGGTTCCTTGAAATATTTTCTTGTTATTAAAATGACAACCTCCAGCAAAGGTCTTTTTCTTAATCACACATTTTGGATTTCCTTAAAGATACTAGTATGCTACACACAAAACCTATAACTACTCCTTTAGATAACAAACTAAAGCTTGATTTACTAGGAGAAGCTCTTTGTTCTCTAAGTTATTATTAGAAACTTATGGGAAAGCTAATACATTTAAATATCATATAACTTGACATTTCTTTTGCTATAAGTTTTGTCAGTCATTAGATTCTTGCACTATCTATTACTCATTTTTGTATAGTGAAATGCTTCTTGAGAAATTTGAAAGGGAAAAATAAGTCATTAGATGGCTAAAACCAAAATCTAGCATACCAATATTTTTGGATACACCAATTCTAGTTAAATTAGAAGTTTTCTAGAACTTCAATCTATCACAAGTTATTACATGTCTGTTGGTGGTAACCTAGTCTTACAAAAAAAAAAGTAAAAAATTGCATGTGGTGGCTTGGTCTAGTATAGTAGCTGAGTATCATACTATGGCCATAACAATGTATGCGCTTATATAGCTTAAAAGTCTTCTTACTGATTTGGGTTACCTTAAGTACTTTTCTATGGCAATCAAGTATGCATGCATATTTGCTACTAATCTCATGAAAGGATAAGACATATTGAAGTGGATTGTCACTACGTTCATCAGCAAGTTCAGTCTAAGCTTGTAAATACCTATTATGTGCACACTAAAGACTAACTTATAGATGTATTCAATAAAGTTCTACCTTCTAGCCATTAGAATCCACATTCTTTCTAACTTAGAGTAAAACTTATTAGGGGAATCCTTTGATATGAGAGAACTTTTGGTCAAAAACATTTAGAAACAGGGACTGTATATATTTTAACCGTGAGTGTACATTTATAACTTTAGGATTCTTATCAATATGATAAACTATATTTTATCATTAAACTAGGATAAATTTAATCATAATAAAGTTATAAGGGGATTCTTATATAGATCTAGTTATTAAATTGATTGTTTATTCTTATTATTGCTTTGATTTTGTTTTTTGAATTAATATTTTAGTTAATTTTGTTATACTTTTCGATTAGTCATTCATTTATTTATATTAGATGATAAAAAGACAATAATTACCAGTAGTCACTGTCTCTATGGGATCAACAGTTGACTAAACTAGACTATATTATAAAAAAACGATAGGAACACTTACCCGTATAATTTCCTTAATATTCTTCTTTATGTTTTGTTCTATTCATTTCATATAATTCACATTAAGTTTTTGTTGCTATTATTATGGACTAGGATAATCGAAAAACTTCACTTTTATCAGTCTAATAATGCCTTTCTATTTCTGTATATTTATGCTTGTTTTTATTTAGAAAAGAAAGTTTTTCTTGATCTTATAATTGTGGTTGCATTATAGGTGTAGGTTATTTGGTGTATGACTAAAAGTAGTCCTAAGGTACCACTTGAGCTAGATCTAAAAATCCAGCAGACATTGCTTAGAAAGTTGAGAGAGATAAATTTATAAGTTCAATTGGCACGATAAGAAAATGAGGGATTATACTAAACTTTAGTTACTTGAGGCTGATATAGCATTATAAGGACAAGAGTTGAAGCAAATAACTTTGAAATAAAACTCAATATGATCAAGATCCAGTAGTTAATGTAATTTGATGGATTGCCAAATAAAGATCTTAATGCATATATTACCAACCTTTTGAAAATCCTTGACACATTTAAGCTAAATAGAGTCTTAGAAGATACCATTAGATTGAGGTTGTTCACTTTCATATTGACGAGCCAAGCTAAGTCATGGCTAAAGTCACCACCTCTAAGATCCATCACTATATAGAATGGGCTAGTTGAGAAATTATTGGCAAAATACTTTCCTCCAACATGTGCAGAGAAGCTTGAAAATAAAATTAAAAGGTGAGACATTATATAATAGTTGAGAGAGATGGAAGGAGCTATTAAAGACTTGCTCATATCATTGTCTTGATTTAGGAATGCATATACAAATATTCCACAGTAGGTTAAGCTACCTATTTAAGTAACTAATAAATGAATCTTTAGGGAGAATTACCAGCTTTAAGATCATTGAGGAATTATAGGAGCGTATAGAAAACGTATCCATAAATAACTATCAATAGGGAAATCAAAAAACAAAGTCAAGGATAAGTGGGATCTATAGTGTTAACATGGTGGTTACATTAGAGAAAAAGTTAGAAGCTCTGAGTAGAAAGCTTGACAACATAAGTATGGCAACTTAACCATTACAGGTAATGAGTTATGACATTTATGGTGAGAGACATCCTAATCACAAGTGTCAAACAACTTGTACTTAAAGATATCAAATTGAGCAAGTTAATTTTGTTAAGAATTAGCCTAAAAATAACCCCTATAGTAATATGTACAATTTGGGATGGAGAAACCCTCTAAAACTCTTATAGAGAAATTCAGGGGAAAAAAGACAAATACCTCCGCCTAATTTTTAATAACAATAATAAGAAGAAGAAAGAAAGCCTAATTTAAAGGAGAATATGATGAAATTGTTAATACAACTAGGACTTTCTTATAAGAAACTAATTCACTACTTTAAAATCATCAAGCCTCCATCTAAAATTTAAAAGTGTATATTGGACAACTCGCTAAGCTTGTCTCCAAAAGTTAGTTGAGTACTTTTTCTAAGAATAGTAAGCCTAGTAAAGTTAAGAAGTGAAAAGGAGATGATCCTTAAAAAAGTGGAGAAGGAAAGAAAGGAAAAGGATGTTGTGAAAGAAATGAAGGATAAGGCCAAAAGGAAGAAGAAGAAGAAGAAGGAAGAGGAGTTCAAGGTTGAAATCTAACTTTTAGCTCAATGGTAAGAGGCGAGCATGTGGAAGCTATAAAACCTTGAGGTCTTGTGTTCGAATCCTGGTGGAGTGGGATTCAAGACCAAAGAGGACAATACCTTTGAGGGTTGTGGTCGCGTGCAAACTTGAGGTATGCGGGGGCTTATGGCTGGGCCTGTTTCCCTCGGTACGCAAAACACGGGCCCAACATTCTTGGTATTGTTACGACTACTCGAGGTTAGGCAAAGGAACCAACCTTGAAAGAGTTAGAAAATATCTTAGCCAATCAAGAAGCTTTAAATAAACAAATGTCTACAGTTTTTATTAAAGAAGAAGATAAAGCCCTTTTCACCAATAAAGGAGGAAAAGGGAAAGTCGCAAGAAGTAACGTGACGGAGGAAACCTCGACCTTTCGAGGAGGTTGGCGAGGCAAGAAGGGGGAGCTCGTCAAGGCCAAGATACAAGTTGTAACAATAAACAAAATACTCAAAAAGAAGACAGGTGTTATAACTACGGAAGGAAGGGTCATTTCGCTCAAGACTGTTGGAGGCCAAAACGCATGGAAGGAAATGCTGCCATGTCGACGCAGCAGGATAGTGAAGTGGAATGGGATTTCTATGCATCATTTGCAGTTATGGAAAATCCTAAAGAAATAAGCGAGAAAAGTGGTGCAATATCAAAGGTGGAGATGACACTCACGACTGTAGGTGAAAATCAAATCAACTATAAAGATGATTGGATCGTTGATTTTGGTTGCTCCAATCATATGACAGGTGACAAAAGGAAATTGATGGGGACATCAGAGTATAAAGGAGAGCAAGTGGTGGTAACTGCCAATAATTCAAAATTGTCGATAACACATATTGGCAGTACCATCGTAGTTCCTCGTTATAGTCAGCGGCCAGTGCAACTGCAGAATGTATACCACGTGGAAGGTATGTCGAAAAATCTCCTATCAGTATCTCGAATGACATCAACAGGAAACTTTGTATTGTTCGGACCAAATGACGTCAAGATATACAAGGAGTTAAAAATTATCGGTCAACCCACGATGGAAGGAAAAAGAGTGGAGTCTGTCTATGTAATGTCAGCAGAAACAACATACATAGGTAAGACAAGGAAAAATGAGATGGCTGATTTATGACATGCAAAATTAGGACATGTAAGCTATAGGAAGTTAAAGGAGATAATGAAAAAATTAATGGTCAGAGGGCTTCCGAATCTAGATGTTCGAGATGACATTGTATGTGTAAGATATCAGTATGGCAAAGCACATCAATTATCGTACAAAGAGTCAGAATATCAAGCTAAAGCACCCCTAGAGTTAATACACTCTGATGTATTTAGGCCAATAAAGCAGCCGTCTGTCAGCCAATTCAGATACATGGTTACCTTTATTGATGATTTCCCTAGATATGTGTGGGTTGATTTTATGAGAGAAAAGTCAGAGACACTGAGTAAGTTTGTTGAGTTCAAAGTGAAAGTTGAAAAGGAGATAAGGCGAAGGATACAATGCCTTCGCACAGATAATGGTGGAGAGTACACTTCAAAAGAATTCGAACAATATTTGCAACACCATAAGATCAGGAGGCAGCTGACTTGTCTAGGTACTCCACAATAGAATGGAGTAGTAGAAAGAAAGAATCATCACCTAGCAGAGATATGTAGAAGTATGCTACATGCAAAGAATGTACCAGCAAGATTTTGGGCCGAAGGTATGAAGACGGCAGCGTACGTGATTAACAGATTACCTTAAGCAAAATTGGGGACCTCACCGTATGAAAAGCTTCAAAAGGTCACACCCTCAATAGGGTACTTTAAAGTGTTTGGATGTGTATGCTATGTATTTGTACCAGATCTCCTACGTAGCAAATTTGATAAAAAGGCAGTACGTTGCATATTTGTCAAATATGACAGCCGTCATAAAGGATGGAAGTGTTGTGACCCAACTACTGGATGATATTACGTAAGCAGTAATGTTGTCTTTGATGAGGCGTCTTCTTGGTGGTCACCGCAAGCAGTATTATTAACAGATTCAATAGAAATAGAGGAGCAGCTACAACAACGATTAGAAGAATCTACACAGGTTGATAAGACTCAACTAATTGAAAAATCTAGAATTGATACTACGCAACCAAGTGAGGAAGAGTCCATGGAGATAAGGTTATCAGAAGAGAAAAGCCCTTGGCAAACAAGAATCCATCATTCAACTACAGAAGAAATAAGGCCAATTCAGATAGAGGACATTGAAGAAGATGTTCAACAACCATTGCCTCAACCATGAAGGTCAACTAGACAAAGAAAGCCAAATCCAAAGTATGCAAATGCAATAATAATAAAGGAAATTGGTCTGAAAGAGCCGACAAGTTATAAAGAAGCATCACAAA